>CM043121.1:25563485-26079586 GCA_023701765.1 Hylyphantes graminicola
CCGAGCGGCGGCCAGGCCAATCGAGACAAAGGATGTCATCGCGGGCATTAAGGAATAAGTGGCTGTGGAGGGGCTCGACAATCGGATAAAGAGGTCGTTTTCGCCTTCATTTGCCATTCATTCCGGCCCTTTGACTTCGTTAACGGGCCCCGTTTGGACGGGCTCAAGGGACGGACCCCCCTACACCCTCTTCGCCCGGCAAGGGTTGCCAAAGGGCATAAAAAGAAAATTTTGTTCTCGCCAAATAAATGTTTTTTAAATTAAATTGTTCAGGAGTAAGTAATACAACTATGTAAGTACAAATTTGTAGAAATATAGGTAATTAAAAAAATCCGCATTCGCAGGTGATACAGGCAAAATATACATAGATTCGCAGAACTAGGAAAACAATAATTAAGTTAATTCTCAAAACAATTGAACCAAAACTACCTGGTTTTAGTATTAATCAATTATATGTTACTAAAATATGCTGCAATGTATCGACTCTTTTTGAAATCAAATTAAGAAATCAATATCAAAAGTTTTTATGAAGTTCGTTCTAATAAAAATATTATTTGAAAATTTATCATCAAGAAAGATGGTTTCGCATCTGTAAAACGTTCTTTTCCTTTAAGGTTGTTATATTACCAAGAAACGCACACATAGGTATTGCTTTTTTTTGTGTGAGTGCAAAATGGAATTCAAACTATACCTCAAAAACCCTTAATTTAAATTGCTTCTAACAAGCCTAAGAATTATTTTATTAAATTTTGTATTTTTTAGAACCTTGATTTTAATTGCGAATGAAACATGAAAATATGAATCACATTTATAATGGGAGCATACGGCCAGGAATGGAAATATACAGTTTTTCCTTTCATCAGGTAATGAAAAGAAACTACAGTCGTATTACTTCGTCGTATTCATAATGGTTTTGTATTAAAAAACACAGTTATATGGTCTCAATAGCGTCTTATTTAAATTATATCCGAATTAAAGTAGGTGCGTCGACATTATAAGTGTGCACACTATATTTTATATTATAAACATACATAATTTATGTTCTATTCATATCATATTTATGTATTTATATCATATGTATTATATCATATGTATTTATATTCATATCATATTTATGTATTTATATCATATGTATTATATCATATGTATTTATATTCATATCATATTTATGTATTTAATCAAAAGTCAACTTAAGTTAAAATATTAACTTTAAAGAGGATAGCACCGAATTTTTTTAATTTCATCTTATCTTTTTTATTTTATTCAGCTTACATTATTAGTTTTATTTTAGCTTAAAGATATCGTCATATTTGCAAGTGAAAATTGTAAAATAGTGCAGGCAGCTGACACATGTTTTAAGTAAATCCAATATTTCTAAATTATATGTTTGTTTTAATCTCATTAAGGATTTTTTTAACCAATTAGACAGCAATTTTGCAAATATAGCAATCACAATGTGTTTGATATATAATTTAGTTAAATTAAAGAAGGTATGTATCCTATGTTATCCTGTGTATTAAAAAAAGTATGGTATCCTGTGAGAATCAAAATGTCTGCGTTTTTAGTAAAAAACCATACTTATTATGCAAATTATTTTTTCATTGAATAAGAATACATACTATAAAAATTTGGTTATTTTATGATTTTCACCCATTCTATGATTCTATGAAAAAAAAACCCACACCGATTCTATGAAATAATTGTGAATTAATGCGTAATAGTTTTTTGATCTTCTTTAAATAAAATATTCAACATTACTTCTACAGAGAAATGGAAAAGCGCATTTACTCCCTCAACTTGGCTAATTTTCAATCAAACGTATTTAAAAGTAAAAATTGAAAATGAAAGGTGGGTGTGTAACATATTGTCACCAATTAAACACATAACAAAACAATTAATTTGTTCACATTATTAGCCTTAGAAAACCTATAACTACCAAATTATAATTAAAATTATGGTAAAATGTTATCGAGTAAATAAAGTTATCTTCGAATTATTTCTATGTTCTTTGCTTCTCTTTTCTTATTGTTAAAATGTTCCTTTCCTTTAAGGTTGTTGTTAAGTTAGAAAAAAAAAACCTTATTAATAATGTGTGTATTGTTTTAAAATTTTATTTTTTCAAATTGCAATAAAAGGCATTTTAACCATATACCATAAAAGCAGTTATTTTTTAAAAACTTTTTTGAAGTAGACTATTATTGTTAGTTTGATATTGAAATGAAGAAAGTTACTACTAAAAAATGCATATTCTACAGAATACGGTATCCTCAGAAACCAATTATACTTCAAATTTGGTGTTAAGTCTACAAGATCAGATAAAATTGATGTTTGTTGATGCTCTCCAAAACCACTTTACCCTGAATATCTCCATCCAGCATCACCTGCAGGTTCTGCAGTTAACTACCAAGCGCAATTTTCAAATTAAGCGTCTTTATTAGATAAGATAAAAAAATAAATGTGAGGAAGGACATTGTGTTACCTCAAACAAATCTATTAAACCCTATAGCAATAATTAAAGGCTCAGTGCAGTTTTAAGAAGTTGCAGTTATACCTTGTCTAGCCAGAATGCGAGCTTCGAAAAGACTTTCCTCTGCCATCCCTTCGTTTGGTTTTCTTCGAAACGGCGTGAGTGTGTTTCCCCCCCCCAACCTTCTTGGGTTTGAACTGTACTGTACGGATCGTTAACCCCACAACTAAAACCTCAAACGCGTTAGGTTTAGAAAAGAGATGTACCCCCCCCCGTTTCCTAGAAAACCAAGCAAAGGGATGGGGGGAAGAAAGTCTTTTCGAAGCTTGCATTCTATCTAGACGAGGTATAGAAGACTCCATTGAATCGAAAAAAGTTGTTTGGGAGAAATCAAAAACCCGTTCCCTCAAGTTCATCCTATAAACCGTTTTACTTTCAATTACTTAATGCGAGATGTAAGGTAATAAAAAGCATTGCGCTGGGGTCAAAAAATCCAAAATAAGTATTTTCTGGTTTTTACATGTTTTGGATTGTGCTGATTACCAAAAGGTGGTTTTGGAACATTGCTCCTCTGTCTGAAACCACTCGATAGCTTCTAAAAAAATAACGTCATAATAACGTTTTTGAGAAAATCACGGATGTTTTTTTTTCGAGCACAGCTGCCCTTGAACTTTTTGGTTTAAAAAGTATTGCTGAAAAACGAAGTGAGGCTTGGACTTAAAATCTGGTACATAAATTCCGATTACTTGTGTGTCGGGATTCTTAATAAGGTATACGAGAAAATAGCTCATGAGCAAATGGTAGCTACTACAACTCCGTGCCAGCCTAACTTGGGTAAAAACAAAGAGTAAAAAGGCAGAGGGAAAAGTGGGGTTGTTCCTTTAGTTAGAAACTCTTGTAGGGTGATATTTACATACAAAATGATCTGAATACAAAGTAACCAAAATATACTTTTCATTACAATAAAATTGAGAAATTTTCTCAAATAATATTCCAATCTGTGTTAGACTTTAAACGAAATTAATGTTTTAAACATGTTTTCTGGATGGGTTCACAATTTATTTATGGTACTCTTTACATCCGAGGAAGGATCTTCCCCATAGCATATTTATATTTACCCAACTTAGGTTGGCAAGGAGTGTAGAGAACTGTTTAGGTTAGGTTAGGTTTTAAAGTTACTGAAATAACTTTATAAGGTATATATTAAATAACCGTATACGGTGCATAATTTGTTTGAAATGTATTGTTTTATTAGTAATTTGTAGATAGTCGTAATTGAAAGTCGTGTAGGGTTACACTTACACCCCCTAGTTTGTAGATAGGTACTACCACAATCAACTGTCCACAACGCATGCTAATCCAGCCAACACACCCCATTGGCCACCGACCACGGCAATCTCTCGCCAACCCTTACCACCCCTGACCCCCTCACGCTCAGTGGTGTAGAGCGAGGGGGGGGGGGTTCGAATCTCATGCAGTCTGTAATTACCGAGCGGTGAGTTATTTTATTAGATAGCGACATCGCCCTAATAGAGTGTGAATTGGCTTTCTGTAGGGGGGCGCATAACGACGTTTGGAATGGGGAATAGGATAACAATGCACCCGCTAATTGTTTCCGAAGCCATTCCTCGTGGACCCATCCAATGGACCTGCTGGTTGGATATGGGCACTCGGGTTGTAGTGGTTGAGAGAATAAGGGGGTTGTGGTTATTAATATACATGGATTGTGGGGGCGGATTAACATGGGTACTTTTTTGAATATTTGATTTATGGATGAATTGGTGATTTTTATGTGGGATAAGTTTTTTTATGGGGTTATATTCTAACAAATTGAAGGGCATTGTTTAATTATAGAGCGCATACTAGTAGGCAAGAGATAAATTTGTAGTAGGTTTAACATTAAGGTCATATACACACATACGTATCGATTCTTGTGGCTAATTTTGCTATGTTGTTTTAGTATTAGGAGCCTTTATAGGATATTGACACTTGGGTAATGGGGCTATAGTGATTTGTAGGAAAAAGATGTACTGGTTATTAATATACATGGATTGTGGGGGTGGATTAACATGGGTCTTTTTTTGAATACTTGATTTATGGATGAATTGGTGATTTTTATGTGCAATAAGTGGGATAAGTTTTTTATGGTGCTATTTTTAATAAATTGAAGAGCATTGTTTAATTATCAAGCTGTTAGTAGTATCTAAGAGATAAATTTGTAGTAGGCTCAACATTAGGGTCATATATGCGACTACATATTATTGCTGTTAATTTTTCTACATTATTTTAGTATTAGGAGCCCTTACAGGATATTGACATTTGGGTTATGGGGTTTCAGTGATTTGTAGGATAAGGGGGTTGCGGTTATTAATATACATGGATTATGGGGGTGGATTAACATGGGTCTTTTTTTTGTTTACTTGATTTATGGATAAATTGGTGATTTTTATGTGCAGTAATTGGGACACGTTTTTTTGTATGGTGTCATAAATTGAAGAGAATTGTTTAATTCTAGAGCGGATGCTAGTATCTAAGATATAAATTTGTAGTAGATTTAACATTAGGGTCATATACACACATACGCATCGATTCTTGCTGCTAATTTTGCTATGTTATTTTAGTATTAGGAGCCCTTACAGGATATTGACACTTGGGTTATGGGGTTGTGGTGATTTGTAGGAAAAAAAGATTGTGGTTATTAATATGCATGGATTGCGGGGGTGGATTAACATGGGTCTTTTTTTTTGAATACTTGATTTATGGATGAATTGGTGATTTTTATGTGCAGTAAGTGGGATAAGTTTTTTTATGGTGTTATTTTGTAATAAATTGAAGCGCATTGTTTAATTATAAAGCGCATACTAGTTTCTAAGAGATAAACTTGATGTAGTTTTAACATTAGGCATGTACACACATACGTATCAATTCTTGCTGCTAATTTTGTTATGTTATTTTAGTATTAGGAGCCTTTATAGGATATTGGCACTTGGGTAATAGGGCTGTAGTGATTTGTAGGAAAAAGATGTACTGGTTATTAATATACATGGATTGTTGGGGTGGATTAACATGGGTCTTTTTTTGAATACCTGATTTATGGATGAATTGGTAAGCCAAAAGTAATATTTTATGTGTTCGATAATTGAAACAATATTTTTGATGGGTATTATTTTGCAATAAATTGAACCTCTCACCAACCCCCGAGAATTGCAACGCAATTCCTCTTTGTTTGCTCCGCAAACAAACATGCAATACTAAGATATTTTAGTTAAAAGGTCCCGACTAGCGGGGAGAGTGCGCAAGACAAAAAAGGAAAGATGCATCGGCTTCGGCTTTTTTTTACTATGCGTGACCGGAAACGCAAGCAACAGTTGAAAAATAAGCTAGTTTCCGTGGGACTGCTCCAGGGCATTACGTAGCTCTAGTACTAAACAACGATCTCTACCAATGCCACGGAACGCAGCCTGAAGCAGCCCCGGTACAAAAAAAAGAAGTCCGCCACACTTTCTGACGTTTCTGATTGGCTGAGGCCGCGTAAGTCACTTGGCTTTCAAGGGACAATTCCGACAATTGCAATTTTATATTAGATAGAGAAATTGACCCTAAAATTTTTATACTTGCATTTTGAGATGTTTAAAACAATTTTAAACTATTTTTAACAAATAAAGTTTTGAAAAGAATATTGTTATAATTTATTCAAAGTTATGATTCTAATTATTCCCCTTGAAATTAAGTTTAAAAAAATTAAGATTTTCTCCCTATTTGTGATCATTTCACTCTGGATGCATAATGAAATTTTTTTAGATATTTAAAACAAAAAAAAAATAATAAGTTGGGATTGAAAGGGTTAACAAAAGTACGCAAAGTGCTTATTGAAAAAGCCCTTATTGTTTTGTGCACTGTAATTCTAAACTAACGTTAAGTCACACTGTAAATGTCTGTTTTAAAGAATGGACTCAAAAGAAATTACTGACATCGGTTTGATGTGTGTTTGTCAAATTGTGTTTGTCTACTGAAAGAAATTATATGGTAATGGCTTCATATAACCAGAATAACTTCGCATTTCTAAATATTGTAATGAAATATATATTTTCTTTAGTTTTAGAAGTTCACACCTTTCAGAGTAAAAGCCTGTTGAAAATTACGAGGTTATTATTGAAATTTGAATACTTCATAAAAACTATTGAATCGCATTTCATAAACGTCGTATAAAGTGAACTTTTTCAAATATAAAATAACTATTATATTTTTTTATAAAATAAAAAAAGGTATCAGAATTTAAAAATGTTTTATGCAAAGAAATCACAATATTAAGAAAAATATATTTTGAACATTTGAGACATTTAAGAAACATTCCACGTAGGAGGGTGAACAGAAGTTGCCATCCCCAGTTATCGAAATTCAGAAACAAAATATTGCCAATTACCGTTTTCCGATGAAAAACAACGTATTTTTTTTCTTATCACCCCTCGACATCTCGCCTTTTATAGGAAGTAATTTGCAAGGGTGATGCCTTAAAAGATTCCCCGGATGTAAATGCAACTACGAGGCACAAAAATATTAGACTTTCATATTTTCTTGTTTGCCGTCCGCGTATCGAAAATGACATTTTTAGCATCCTAATAAAGGGACGACGCGAATCGAATCATTCGCGCAGAGATTGCCTCGTTTCGATGTGCTCGAAATTTGATCGGCGAGCGCGAAAATTGGGAAGAACTTGGTGATTGCATAATGGCCAAAAACAATTTTCTCGGGTTCGGATCTCCTTCTAAATCATTTTCCATAAGAATAAAAAAAAGAAGGTTATTAATGTTCGACGTGTACAAAGTAGCAGACGATTATTCTTTTCTACATTTATTCTCTCGTTCGATTCACTCCTATGTTGTTATTGACGTTTCGTATATTACCATAACTCGAATTGCTATTTGTATTCCTTCTTTATTACTCCATTACGTTTATTCATTCATACGCGAGCAGACGATACGAAAAAAAAAATCCTTTTGAAGAACTGAACTGAATTAAGCGAACTGATTTTGTGCAAATATAGGATGGGGTGGGTTCTTCTGATTCCATATTTGTTTTCCCAATAATGATTCTGATAGATTTAGTGCTTATTACCCGTTTCAGAATGTAAATATTCGAAATTGTAAGAATCACTTATTTGATAAATTGTTTCTGAAATCATGTTACTTTTATTTTACATTCTTTTATATCATTCCTCTGAGGCCATATTGTTTTTTCTGTTTGATATTGTAACTGGAATTTAATTTCGAGTGTTGTATAAAGTAAAATGGTTTCTTTTGATGTTTTGAGAACTATCTAAGGAGTTTTGCAAGCAATTTAAGATTATTTCATAAAAGTATATCTTAATTTCTTGTTTTCTTAAATTTTAAGCGACATTCAAATGGAAAAATGATTTGAGATTTGTGCATAAAACTAAAAAAAAAATAGATTAGACTTTTTAACTTAAATTTTTATCTTAAAACATTCAACTTTCTTTTATAAATTCTAACTTCTTGCACAATAAAAAGGATATATATAAATGTCAATTATTATAATATATAATTTTTACATCAATTGATTTTAATGATAAAAAAGCTTGTATTTGTTATTTAATGTTTAATATTAATTAAGTCAAAGGAAATAAAATAAATCTATAGGAATGAAAAACATTTACACAATCCATTTATAAAAACAATAGGCACGTGCGAATTTTTTAAATATTTTTTTACCTACACAAAATTAACACATTTAATAGGAGTTAAACAAGTTGGTTTGTTACAGAATCTGTCACTTACACCGCTTCCACACAACAATTACGCTCAACAGGAAACATACCAACAACACCTCAGAAAGAAATTCGCCAAACAGGGCAGTTACCTAGTTCTAATTCAAACTTTTAAAAGCCAAAATTAATAATTATCTTTAATCTTATTTTTCAGTTTTGCTAACTAATCTTTATCGTTTGCTATTTTTTTTGAAGTTCGAAGAATAATAATGTATTTTTTTAAAATAAGTATACCTTTTTGCAACCACAAGTTTACATTTCGAAAAATAAATAAGTAAAATTGTTGCTTTAAAAATAAAACGAAACTTTGCATATTATTTAATGCAAATTCAGAATTTTTTATGCATCTTTCTTCATTCATATATATCGAGACTTCAAAATAACATTATTGTGCTATTACAACAATCCACAAATTGAATTATTTAACAAAATAAATATTTTTTTCAAGAATTTTATTTTAAATAAAGTTTCTTGTACGTTTGTTGTAATGGCAACAGTGAAAATAAAGAATAAAAATGGAATTTGCAGGTTATTCGAATGTAGATTAAATTTTTAGTTATTTGAATTTTAAATAAACTTCTAATTATATTTTTGAATGAAATTTGGAATGTAGATAAACTGATTTTTTTGCTTCAAAAAGACGTATCCCACTTGTTTGTGGGACTTTCGGTTTGTTCTGTGACAGTGGGTGACAGACAGACAGACAGACGGACGGACGGACTGCACGATTATAAAACCTTCCACTTTTTACGTTATAAATGTAGTGTGGAAGCTAAAATTATATATTCTAATTAAATAATAGTAATACCAGAAAAAAAATATAACAATGACATTTTGATAATCCTAATGCAAGCCTCAATTAAGGAATACCCTAAATTCAACGCCTATAACCATGTAATTACTTTTTTGAGAGACACTTTTCTTTTCTCATAACGTTTCAAAATGTTTTTACCTGATTAAAAAACAATTTCCTAAAAAAACGTTGCTCTCCGTCATTTTTGTAATTCATAATCTTCACTTGAACGATCACTTCGATAAATTCCGTTCTTGTCAACTAGAATTTCAACAAGAACGTTATTACCATGAAATATAAAAAATTGTCCCCCAAAAAAACTCAAAACCGAGCTTTTCATTTTATAACTCGGCCATTCGTCTATGCCACGCGCTTTAAGATTGCGAGAGAGTGATATTAATAAAATGAAAAGAAGAGAGTTTTTAAAACGATTTTTTCATCACAATATTCTTTAAAGATGACGACGGCGGCATTTTCCCCTGTCAGCAAGCATCTCGACAACTCAGCTTTTTATCCAGTTAAGGTTATAGCGCTATTTTATCTCGTTTTCCCCGCCCGCCATTTTTTTTTCACTGTTTGCCATTCAAGGGAAGTGTTCTAAATTCTTTATTAGCTGGGTGAAAAGTTGTCTGATGTAGAAGCCTAATGCGGACAATGTAGGATTATCTCGAATTATTAGAAGCGACACTGGCCGCGTTTAAAATGTCGACAAGTTTTCTCCAGAACAACGTCTTCACTCTTCATCAACATACGAGAACATAATTACATTCAATGGCCGAGTTTAGTTGTTTTTTTACTTCCTCACTTACGTTCATAGTGAAAAAAAAAATTTTTTTTCACCACGATAATTCTTTAAGCGAAGGAGGGAAAAAAAGTTAGACAGTTTTTGATGTAATTCCTAATTTAATTTCTGAAGGTTTTGTGGGGAAGTAATGAATGTTAATGTTACCTCATAATATATTTAATCAATCAACTTTTTCTTTACTCGCCATTTAGGAATAAAAGTGGGACTTCCTTAATTTTTCAGCTAAGAAAAATATTTATGAAAAAAATTTACATCAAAATTAAGGAACAAAATATGTTTTGACTTAAGTATGATGGATTTTCTCAAAGTTTGTGCATCGAAGTAATTTCTTTAATGTATGGCATAATTTTTGTATTTCGCAGTTAATTAATAATCAATGATTATATTTCTCTTTTTTAAGTAATTATAATAAATTAGTTTTATTAATGAATTCAATTTTTAATTACAATCTTAGCAACAGTTATTAAAATAAACCTTTAAAACTGATTATTTGGAGATTTTCCAACCTTGGCTGATTTTTTCTTCTTTTATATTATAGTTAAATTACCATATATGAAAACTGAAGCTTTTTTAACATTAAAAATTCAATAGATTATATAAAAAAGTTTATGTTTTTACTAAAAAAGTAAAGTTTTGAATATTTTTCTTATCTTTTAACGTTATTATAATTGATAAGATTGTCTTAACTCAAATTTAAGTGGTTATATTTTTTAAGAATATAATTAAGTTTTCAAATTTTTATACGAATGTTGGAGTAATGTTGAGTTATGCAGCTACAGAAATAAAAAAACACATTTAAATAGAGAGACAAGTATAAAGTAACACTGTGACAATAATTAGGCAATTTTGTATAACCGCGGAATGTGATTTTAATATTAAAAGTTCAGCTAATTTATTTTTTTTGCAATTTTTGAGCTATAAGCAATATTTCGGATGAGAAAGCTATAAAACGTTGTGTAGCTCATGATTAATTTTGTCATATTTCAACTTATTGAAGGATCATTTTTAATACTCGTAAGAGACAAATGCAATAACTAAGAAAAAAGTGGGTATGTTGTGGTATGTATGTCAACTGGAAATATAATAAACAATAAAAAATGCAGTCGTTTTTTATAACTTTATGTCGGATGAACTTATATCATTTTTGAACTTTGAAGAATTGTAGCTTATTTGTAAGGAAAGGGGCCCGGATGGCCGAGTGGTTTGGATCATTAAGTCAGCAGTCTACGCTCTGTAACGGTAGCGGGTTTGATTCCCGCCAAATTATTATTTATATTTCAAAGAAAATATGTAATATTCCACGCTTTTAAATAGAATGAAAACATCTTATTTCAACATAAAAAGAATCTAGTGAAATACATTTGACGTCATTTTAAATCGATGTCTCTAAACTAAATTTATTTTAATTTATTGTCTAAAGGAATTAAAGTTTCTCGAGCGATTGTTGCGATGGCAATGGTGATTTAATTATATTACAAGAAGTTCTAATGGAACTAAAATAGCCTACTTTCCTGTTACTTAAATACTTTCTAAAATTCTTATCTTGAAAAAAAATATGTTTGTTACAGTAAGTGACATCAACAACCGTTTCTATATTAAATTTATATACATTAGAATAAATTTCACTAAACACAGCATCCTGATATTGTTTCAACTTCATAAAGCCAATTATTTTCATTAATTTTCTATTGCCAATAAAATAAATATTACTTATCGTCCGCATGATTATTTGCAGTTATTAATAAATATTTAATTATTCGCAGAACAAAAACCATAAAACTACTTCAAAATTCACTTAAAATAGGAAATGTAAATTAACAAGTAGGTTTGTAACAGAATCTGTCACTTAACCCGCTTCCACGCAACAGTTGTGTTTAACATGTAAAAAGGCGCCCAACCACAGCATTAATTCTATATCAAACATTTACCCGCTAAATTCGGCTAGTTTCATTTATTTTATTTCGAAAACTAAATAATTATTACTTAAATCGTTTGCAAAATTTATATTTCAAAGAATAAATATGTAATGGTTCTCGCTTTTAAATAGAATGAAAATATTACATACCAACATTAATCAACGCAAAAATAAATTTATTGCAATTTATTGTCTAAAAGAATTAAAGTTTCTGGAGCGATTGTTGCGACGGCAATGGTGATTTTATTCTCATAAAAATGGCTTCCTCTGCTTTTTGAAGAAATAAATTTTAAAGTGTTTTTTAAATGATAGAAGTACTTAGATTCTTATTCTTTTCTGAAATTTTCGTTGTATTCTAATTTTGATGCGCTGAATTTTTTGACGTATCACACTTGTCCGTAGCATTTGTAGTTTGCAACAACGATTTAAATGACTCGAAATTGAATTTCAATGCTTATTCAATGGGAAATTCGTCTACAAATAGTAGATTTATGTTCGTCCGATCGTACAGACAGACGGACAAAAAGTATGAAAGTTGGGTGTCGGAGGTTAGATCTTTCTAATAAAAAAAGAATTTTTAAGATCGGATCGATAGAACCGTATTTGGAAGGGGGGTACGGACAGACAGACGGACGGACGGACATCGGCAGCATGTCAATACCTACTTTTTCATTTTTTTTTAATTCTTCGAATTAAAAAAAAAAGAAAAGTAGGCTAAAAATATGTGCTAAGAAGCAACCAAAAAAATTTTATTGTGAAAAACATACATTACCATTATTTCATGCATAAACATAATTCCATTTTCATATATGAAAAGGTAGAAAATGGTATGTTTAATTTATTTAGGTAATTGTAACCCTTACCATTTTAATATCAAAATCTTCAATGCACGCCTGTTTTAAAATTTCGATTAAAAATTGTGATTTCAAAATCTCTTGAAGCACGTTAAAGAATTTTTAGATAAAATACATTTTGAAGTGGCGAAGTGATGCAAGAAATACGCTCATATTCAAACGAAATTAAACACAGCAAGAATTCCAAATTGTGGTCATTACCCTCTCAAAATCCCATTCCTCTTCCATATTCCACCTAACATATTCCAAAACTAAATATTCCCACCAAAAGCGAGCCCGAACTAACACCCTTCCCTTTAAAAGACCATCCAATCTTTCCAACAACAAATCTCTACGAACTTCCATCCCAAAATATTCAAGGGCTGAAATGGACTCCAGGCCTGGACAATGCCCTTCAAAGTACAGGGTGAGGCAAATAAAAGTGGCCCCAACGTGGAGATAAGAATACGACAGAAACGTTGCCAAGTCAAAAGCCAATACAAAACAGGTTTTGATAACTGAAACTGTTGATCGCTTTAATATTAAGCTCAAACAAACGCTTGGCGACGTATTTGCCGGCAACTAAGCTATGGTTTGAGAAGCTAGTTGAAATTAAATGTAAACAAGGTTTGTACAGTTGATCAAGAAAAGTTCCCACTAGTGATTATTTCGGTCGGTATATTTATCCTAGAAAATCAGACCTTTTTGTTTTTGTTTATACAAAACATTATAAATTGATTGCAATACACAAAATTTGTATTATGGGACTTCTTCATGCAATACGAACTAAGATCCGAACTCGCCACTAGTTTATGAGTAGTTCTAATGTGAAGCTAATCCAATTCAACCAATGCAAAAACAGGTCTCAGGGGGCTTCAAGAGTTTTTCTCGCCAAGCATTTCAACGTATTCCTATCTCTAGACCGGGGCCACTCTTATTTGCCTTACCCTGTACTTTCCATAAACCCCCACACGACCTCATCCAAAGGGGCTATTTTTAATCAATATCTCAAGACACTGAGCAAGATAGGGAATTCCCTACAGAGAGAGAGCCTTCAGCAGGAATGGTTCCGATTTGCATGTCTTTTCGATTCTTCAAATCAAATTCCCAAGTCCGCGAAGCCTGGTTAATATTTAAAAGCAGCACCCAATTCAATCCCAGCAGGCGGCCATGCCATGGTTTCCAGGAGCAACACAGTGGCTTATATGGCGATGATTACGATAATAATGATGATGGTAGTGATAATAATAATAACGCTTTGTGCCGTATAATAAATGTGGCAATGCAATTTGCTTGCAAAGGAGAAATGCTAGATGAGGTGTTAAGGAAGTCAGCGTTTGTTCCATTAACCTGTTTGCTCTATTGCCAGTGATTTAATTTTAGGATTAGCAGCATTTTTTTAAAAAACATAATGACAATGTTGAATTTTTATCAAAAATGTAATATAGATAAAACGCCCTTATGTAGGCAAAAAACTTGCTTTCCTGCATCTAAAAACTTATCCGGAAACTGTATAACAACAAAATGTTTTTTTACGTAGTTGTTGTTGTGCAGTATATAGTAAAAACTAGAAAAATAGTATAATTTCAAATACCAATAAAATCTTTTAAATTAAGGTAAGGACTTTAATTTCTTTCCATGTCTAGTTACCTAAAGACAGATCGTGGGAGTCTTGTCCAATATACATTTCACGGAGTAGGGTCTAACGACATTGTGAAACTGCATCCGTATCACGTAAACGATTTTTTTTTATCTTGAAATATTTTAAGTGACGGTTGCGACGTTTCGTTCTACTGATTTTGAACTAGTTGTGTAACTTGAACTTCATGCAGAAGAATGAAAATATCTTTCAACGCTATTTTTAAAATCCTCATTTCAAAAATATTCGTGCAAAAAAAATACAGTGACTCTAAGAAGCGAAGCAGTACTATACTTGGTCAGAGTATTAGCAATTGAATTAGAGATTTGAAAGACAAATGTCTATGACTTGGAACTTGTTACCAATGGAACCAACGTTAAAATGACAGCGATTAAAGGTTATAAAATCAAAAATTGTAGCTCTATTACCGGTTTTTGTACGTTTTTTTTTATTAACTGAATAACGCAAAGTCAACTTAGGTCTTTCTTTTATTTTTGCGAAAATTTCCTTGAACATTAAAGTAACAAGAAAGTAGGCTATTCTAGTTGTCAGAACTTCTTGTTCATTTATATATCTAATTTTTTTTTTGCCAAAAATTACATGCCCAACAACCCGAACCAAAATAAATAACAGCATATCACATGAGGCGCGTTTACATGAACCGTCGAATTCATGGATTGAAGAGCAAACTCAGCAAATTTTCCCACTTGGGGATTTTCTCCCAGACGGAATCGGAATAGCAGGGTTCATTGTGGGGTGTCCAAAAACCCTCCAATGAAGGAGGATTTGATGTTTCATACCATGGATTCGGCCACAGACTATCACTTGGGTTAGAAATTCTGCGCGACCTTTTCCCCCCCTAATAGGGATTTTGGCATTCCATGGATTCGATGGCTCGTGTAAGCAAATAACCCACGAATTTGATCCCCAACGTAACAGGAAAATAGTTCATTCTAGTTTCAGAACCCATAGATCTCAAATATTTGTTGTTGTTTTTCCAAAAATCACGTGTCCTATAACAGAACCAAAACAAAAAACATCTACTCTAAGCAAATAACTTACTAATTTGATCCCCCAACGTTAAGTTTGACAGTGACTCCGTTACGAGAGAGAAGAGAAACTACGAGGCGGATTTCTAATTCGGAATCTATTTATTTACATATCTTGTGAGCAGGAGCAGAGCAGGAAATTCCTAACGAATTCAAAAGGGGGTGTCAGTTTTATCGGGGGGGGGGGGGGGCGTGAAAGAGTTGGAAAAGGGGTTCTAATTATCCCACTCCTGCGTCGTATCATACGTTGCTGGTATAATCAGGATTTGGTCTCTTTGTGCTTAGGTAGCAACTCTTATTGAATGAGATCACGGCATTTTGAAGGCAAAAGTGGGATGGTTATGTGGAACTGTTCTGGGAATGGGAAGAATTAAAATGCGGTGGAATTTTTGTGCCTTTTATCATTGTAATTTCTTGTTCATTAGGTGGTGTGGTGTTGTTTTGGAAATGATTTTTGGGGTTTTAGAGGGTTGTGTTTTGAGGTTGGGGAAATGAAGCCTGGGTTTAAAGTTGTTCTGTCTTTGGTGGTAAGGATTTTATTTTGGATTAATGGTGCTGAAATATTCATGTTTTCTCGAACATTTGAAGAATTTGTTCCGAGGAAAATAAATTATAATAAAGTAAGAGATGTTTTAATTTCAATTTAATTTTAATAATAAATTATTCATAATGGTCTATTATTTGATAAAGTGCTTGGTAAAAAAAATATTCATTATCATTTTCTCAAATTTTGTTATGAAACGAATATTTAACACTCTACAATAACTACAATTATCACTTAAGTTTCATCATTCATTCGAGTGTTATGCCAATAGGAATTCTGAAATAAATTAAATGCAAAAGACGATATTTTAAAGAACGATAATAACGTTTCGACAGACCTTGAAATATTTGTAATGAAGGAGTGATGACATCCCACAATTAAGGACAATATTTATTATTCCACAAAAAGAAGTAATTGGTTGAAAATATTTCTAGTCTATCATGCCTATACTTGAAATATAAAGGATCTACTTTCAAAACTCAATTTCTCCAAAGTATAACGAAAATATAGGCTCTAGCTCGTTCATTTGCGACTTCACCCCCTTTGAATTTGCACTGGTCAAAATGAACGCACCAAGCTCTATATCTTAGTTATACTTTGGAGAGTTTAGTTTTACAATGGGGTTGCTTCACGTCGTTTATGGCAACAGATTCAATGGTTTGTTTTCATTTGTTGTCTGGATTTACTTTTGTTTTGTTATTCAGAAAAGAGTTGGGCTGTGGGGAGCCTTGTGGTTAGGATCTCAAGCTTTGGATCGGAAGATCCCATAATCGAGTCCCGGCACCACTGAAGACCCACCGAGTTTATGCGGAGTACGTGCTTGTTAAATCTGTTGGGTCCGAAAGTCCTGTGAGCGGTCACTGTGTAATTTTCCACGGGTACAGGTCCCTGAGAACTATTTCCATCCCCTTCAGGGACATGTCTAAATTGTGGGGGTGGCGCGCGATAGATGGCAGCATCTGTCACGTATGTGTGTGCGTGTGTTGTGTCTGTCTTACTTAACGAAGGTTTATAAGCGGGTCTCCGAGCAAGCTCATAAGCCTGAAAACATATGTCTACCAACCAACCAAGAAAAGTGTTTTCTTTAAGAATATTTTACTTATTAAATTTTTGAAATGCCAACTTCTTGTTGTGCTGTTGGCTGAAAAAAATTTGTTAACGAAAGCTTTCAAAGAAAGAAAAGTTCCTCTTCATCTATATCTGTCATTTTGAGAGTGAAATTGAAGCTACCAAGGAAATAGCAGTGCGAAAACAAGAGCGTTACATCTGAAACATTTCCTTTATACTTCATATAAAGTCAAAAACATTCAGATTAAGTTTATATCACAAAATAGGAGTAAGCTTATACCACAAAAAATAAGTAAGAAAAGAAAGGAAAAAATACTGCCTCCAAATATATGGCGGAAAAAATTAATTACTAGAGTTATATTAATTAATGGAAACGAAACTATCAACTTAATTATAATAATAAAATCATTATTCATGACAGGGTAAAAAATCTGAAGCAATATTTTGTAGTTCTGTTTTGTAACTCTATGTCTTAGACACATCGGTTTTGAAATCTTTGCAGTGCTAGAATGTCGCTTTGCACTTAACACCAACTTGATAGAAATAATAAAGAAAATCACAAGCCTTTTAGTTTCACAACATTTGGCACTCCTAGATTTTGTGTCTAATTTTAGAAAGAATTTGGTATTTTTTTTTATAGTAGTGTATTTTATCGAAAATAAATATTCAATGGTTGTCTTTTCACAGCAATAACTTTCAAATTTTTACAATGTGTTCGTTCCTTGATATATTTTTGATTTGATTTAAATTTAATAAAGTTGAAATAATTTATCAGGACCATTTAACTTTTTATAGTCTTTGATAAACTATAAGGCATTTTTATAGATCTATTTGCTCGATAAATATTTAGCCATACTGCTTAGGATGTTTTATGGTTGCACCAAATGATAAAAAAAATGGATAAGAAATTTTCTAAAAATATATGCAAAGATATATTAAGTTGACAAATATAAAATTTAAGTTCAAATAAAGAATGTTTAAAAATAAAATAAAATTTCGTTCCAGGTATTAAAAATGTGAATCAACCTGTTATTTTTTGGAAAGTTTTTCAACAAATAAGTTCGTTATTAAAACTTAAACACGCATACATAAAACAAAGAAATTTTGAAAAATTTACAAAATTTTTATATATCGTGCATACTTTCTAAAATTTCTTAGTCATGTCTCAGTAAAATAGTGATAAATTGTAGTGAGAATAATGTACAAATTAAAAAACAAATATAAATTTCGAAATTAGTACTACAAATTTAGATTCTTTTTGAAAGTAAGTCCTTATAAAGAAACACATTTTGTTTTTATGTTTTTATTTTTGGCCCCTAAATCAACTTTAGTTATTGCAAAATTGGTGGAGCCACAGTATTAGAATAATAATATGAAATATATTTATTAAGTCTTTGCTCTTGTTTCTTTTGATGCTTACACATTACTATTATTTTATAGTTGACAACATTTTTGCAAAATGTGCAATATCGGTCGGATGTTTAGGCGAACCGGAGTTTCTTTCAAATTGTATGTATATGGATATATAAAAGAGTAAGTCATAGTACACTGCTAAAAATTTGGCGCAGGATTTCACCGAAATCCTAGAACTTTTTAGCTGCCACCACTATTTGGAGTGTAGATTCACCATTTTTATGGTGTATCAAAGCTATGGGTTGACCACAATATTGGTTATTCAACTCTCTAAATAGTGGTGGCAGATAGAAAGTTACAGAATTTCAGTGCAATCTTGCGCCAACATTTTTAACAGTGTAGTCGCAAGTCCAAAGGTGTGCGATGTTTTTAGCGACGCATGTGCATACATGATGATGCGGATCACAATTTTTAATTCAATAAAGTTTTCAAATGAGAAAACACCATTACTTATTCTCACACTGCAAATTGCCAGCACTGTATAAATTTGCAAAAGGCAAAAGGGTGAATTCCATGAAATGGAATGGTGGACGGCTCGAGCGTGGTTTGTTGTTTGTGGGATAAGATAATCTTTGAAGGAATTTTTGCCCCAATGTAGAGGCGTGTTTGTTCTAGTTTAGATGAATAAGTTACAGCGTAGTTTGTTTGTGGGTTACATACAATGTCAGTGCTTTATCCAGAGGAATCGCAAAAATTGACTGTAGAAGAAGTTAGATAGAATTAAAATTTGGTAATGGGAGGGAAAAAAAAGTTTTGTTTTAACTAAACTACACGAAAATGGTGAAGTTGCGCTTAGATTTGGTCAACATACTTGATCAACTTTGATTCAACCAACTCACAACGTTATTTTTTTTTAGCTTATTATTTTTTTTTTTTTAATTTTTATTATCAAGGTAAAATTGATGCAAAATATAGCAAACTATTGTATGAAATCTTTTAAATATCTTTTAACATTGTGATAAAGAAACTACATATAGAGGTTATTGTACTACATTGAGTGCTGCGAATTAATAGTCCAGGGATGTTGAAACTTGTTAGGTTTCGTTTCAATCAAGTAAAAACTTACTTCAAATAACTAAACACTCAGCCTATTTAATACAAAGATACGAAATGAGAAATGAATACTAAATCATAATTAACAAACATCTCATCCAGATAAACCAATTCGTAACCACTACCCTGACTCGCACCGCTGTAGCCCCCAAACCCCAATCCGTGATTACGAAGAAAGCGGAACAATTTGAAGATGCAATTTGCAGCGAGTCTAACTCTTTTAATGCAGTTACAGGGCAGCAAAGCATCGGTTGGCTCTTGTGTGCCGGGTATTAATAAATACGATAAAGCTCGCCAAATGAGTGGCGGTATCATTTAGAGCGAAGGCGCCAAAAGTGAGCAGAGGGGTCCAGAACGCCAAATGAGTTTTGGAAATTTGCATTTATTGCGTTTAATGTGTGTGGAGGAATGAAGAGAGGCCCCGGGACAGGAGCGTTTGATTTGGGCGAGCTTTTGTCTTTTGCCGGCCGTGGTTTGGGGAAAAGGGGGTCGGTCACAAAGTGCGTCGTCATTTTTACTTTATTGATGCAATAACATTCGTGCCGTAAACAATAACTCAAAATTATTATTTATTTGTAATCAAATGTAGCAGTCATAATCCTAACATATAATAGAAATCAATTAAAAAAAATTAATAAGAAAAATTGAAGCATTCAATCGTAAAACAAATATAAAACCTTCATGGGACATATAAACATAAGATCCAATCTAAATTAAATAACGTTTAAGGAACTAAATGTGTTACCTTTTATAGCAATTGCAATGGTTCTTGTCTTTGAGTTTGAACACATTATAAGAAATTTAAATAGCCATAAACCATAAAAAATGTAATGTAAATTTTTCTAATTGTGATGTAATTCACCTGATTATGTCGTAACAAACATATAAAAAATCAGGCGGCCACAAGGTGCATCATTCGAAAGGCTGTTTTTGTATATTTCAATGGCAATTTCCCGTACGTAGTCTTCATATAAAAAATAAAACTTGAAAAAAGTGAAGTTTACGTATGTTTTGTAATTAGTTATGTATTAGTTAAAAAATAGAAAGTAATTAACAATTATGATTAGTTTAACATTTAAGAGCTATAAATTGGCCTTGAATGTTATTCAATTTCCTAACTACGTCGGCTTCCTGAGACATAATGCTTTTAAAATATGTTTCACAAATTCTAAAACTAATCTACGAAAAATTAATTTTGTCACAGAAAAGTTTGTTACTTACGGAAATTTAACTATATATATTGAGAAACGATACATTAAAAATTAAATTGCTCATACACTAAACGTTTTAAATATATTTCAAAATGGTTTTTTGTGCATTGTTCAAAAGAAATAATGTCTGTTTCTCAGGAGTTTGTTTCCAAATTTTTGAAGGGGTATTTTTCAAAATGGAGAAGGTTAGTTTGATGATTTCATTTCTCATCACTACCAATGTAGCGAAAAGCAATCATTTTTTCTATGAATGTTCAGTTGAAAGAAAATCGAGACTTAAAAAAAATGTCAACTCTATAATGGAATTAATATTCTTTGAAAGCAAATGTTAACCACAGGGATATGCCTCACGTACTATAAAAAATTGAATCAGTAAAGAGAAAAAACATATTGGGGATGTATATAAAACTCATTATTTAAGAGTTAGTAAGCCATATGAATATAAGTTATTCCGTAAATAAATTGTTGAGTCCTTAGAATTTATTTACAACTTTATTTTTGCCAAATGTAGTCACGATAATCTCTAACATTTACATCTTAGAATATTTGCTACCATTCCAAGATAAAAAAAGATATTACGCATTTACATTTAGAGAACAAATAGCGCTGTAGATAAAATGCGTTCACAAAGAATAACTCATTGATTTTAATAAATTTTTAAGCTTTTCTCTATTTTCCCTAAAATTGTACTCCGTGACTTGAAGACTATTTTCTTTGAAGCAGTAAAATGTTCTTGTAATCCCTTTTAGGATATGCGGCCCCCTAAATGGCTGATAATCCTATAGAGACCGACAAGAACATTTTTGTGTTTTTAGTAGAATTCTGTAAATTGTTTCAGGATAAAATGTGCATCAATTTTGCTGTGTTCGTATCGAAGCTAATTACTTTTAAAATATAAAATACTTGGTTAAAACATTTTGTTGTGAAATTAAGTTAATGAGTACTTTTTATTTCAGGTGGAAATTTTTCTCATTATTCTCAAACATTTGAAATCATGTCAATTTATATATTCACTAGTAATGAGGGTGTAACCAAAAAAAAATCTACAGTAGGGTAGAAGAACGACTCGTACTGAGCTGCCATCGGCATCCATGGCTCACTACGGAGCCAGAATAGAGTGGTAAAAGTGCTAGTTAATTTAAAATTTTGATACTGAAAAAGGAAGTACACCCAAGGCAAAGGCGGGAATCGAACCCGCACCCGTTACAGCGCGCGAACTGCTAGCGTTATGGACTGTGATCCATCGGGCCCCACATGCCACCCTATATTGTCTGTGCTGGTTCCTGGTGCTGTTGCCAGATTCAGTCTTTGGGTTTAACCTTTGATCAGTGAAATGTGTGCATTTCAAAGTTAATAGTATGTAGGATTTATACGTAAGGTAAATTTGTATTTTATATCCGGAAAACTGCATAAACCTTCCAAAAATCATTTTGAGGAACTACCCTACACAACGATAACGAATTCGGCGAGTAAAATAATAAGGGTTCTGACGACTCTCATAATGATAATGATAATCATAATCCTCTTCTTCTCCGAGCAATGACACCAACACCCGCTTTCCCGTCTTTAATTTGATTTAACACCGCCAACATTACTCTCGCTCCCGAGACGCGATTTTAGATGGAAAGGAGTGGCAACGCTTAAATTGATACTAAATTGAAATTATAATTCATCTTTAAACATCTGGAAACCGATACGGCGAGTTGTGAGCTTTCATTAGCATATGCAGATGCGTGGGATGAAATGGAAATTTAATCAAAGGGAAATTTTACACTAGAGTTAATTGGATGATTTAAATTCTTTCGAATATTTGATAATTAAAAAAAAATATATTGTCTTGTTTGGTATGAAATAAATTTAAACTTTAAATTGGGATTAGTTTGTGATTTAGCTGAGGATTAGCGATTACATTGATGGTTTGAGTGTGTAATTGGAACAGAGATTACCAAACAGTCATTTTTCTCTGGAGTGACTTCATTCGCTAATAGAGGCATTCAAATAATTTCATATTTTATATAATTTAATTTAGTTGCATGATTATTGCCTTATTTTTTTTAAATAGCAGTTTTTTTTTTCCGAAATACCATTTTCGTTTACCAAATGCTTAGTTATATTAATCATTGTATTGATTGACTGTCGTAATGCAATGATTAATTTAACTAAGCTAAATCTAACTCGAGCTTTTATTGAATGCCTTTTTTTTAGATGAAGCAACGATCTAGTTTTGCTTCGTGTGCATCCGTGATTTTATTGGTAGTTTCGGTTTCCCTCTCTATGTGTTTTTTCGTCTGCTGTGTTCTATTTTAAAGTTCTCTACTCGCCACTTGCTTTAGAAAACTCTACAGGTTTTAATTCGATTAAATTTTAAGTATGTAAAGCATTACAAAATTTTTGGTTTACTTCATATTTTGTCTTATGCCGAAAAATTAGGCGAAATTGTGTGACAGCAGTTTATATTGATTCACGAACAGAGAAAAAATTTAGTTCTACTAAAGTTAAATGTTAGTTGAAAGTTACAAAGTTCATTTCCATAAAAATTGTGAGCTAATTAAGTGTAAAGATGATTTTATTAAAGAGGAAAAATGTGCTGTGTTTGAATGGAATCTGTTTTCATTCTTATGCTAAAAATTGTCTTTTAATGTAATTCATTCAAGAATAGAACATAAATAAGCTTATTAATAATTTTATATAAGAAATCTTATCCCTATCAACAACTTATTAATTGATTATTACTTGATATGAAAAAAAAAACTTAGATACAAACAATAGATTTTCTTAAAAATATTTTTTTAAAAAATGAATTCAGAAATTCAATGCACAATACTTGTCAAAAAACATTCCATACATCCCACAGTTTCCAGAAACCAATTTATTGTTTTAGGAATTTTAGATTCCATTGTCAAATTTTATATTATATTCGAAGCTATTTTACGAACTTTATATATTCATTTTTTGTTTACTATATAAAGTAAATCAAATAATAAAATATGATTTAGTAATCTCCTCGTTTCAAATACAAAAACTCGTTTCGAATATTTTTGAAGTCCTTATTCGGGGCAATAAATAAAATTAGAATATCTGACTTCGTTCCGAATCCGATCGGAATACACCGGCATTCTATCGAATAATGCTGTTTAGAGTTCCCTTTCTAAACTAAATATTAAAAATGCCCTGGGAATAGCAGAGTAAGGAATGACCATATCAGAAATAATCCGGAGAAAACAGCGTAACGTCGTTTGTGTGTAACTTTATTACATAGAATATAAATTCGAGGCGAACGGCGGTGCGTTTCGACTTGATTGAATTTCGGAAACTGAAATATTGAAAAGCGTCGTGGGCCCAGAACAATGGCGTCGCACAAAGGAGCACTTCTCGTTGCCAGAACCCCGCTTCTATTGATCGTTTGATTTCATTTTAGTGTGCTCGGGCTTTAGCTTCTAAATTTTTTTAGCATTCATTTTTCCCGCGTTTTTTTGTCATCTTTTTTTTATTTGGTGCAGTAACAATAATCACTTTTTTTTGGGAACGTTTAGATTGAAGATGACAAAATCCCTATGATTTGCTTACATCGTTTGTTTCGCACCAATTGGATAAACGCTGGAGATGTTCGAATGAGCGCGACGTCTCGGTTGTGTTCTATTTCATTCGAGTCTAAATTGTTCTCTGGAAAACAATTTGGTTTTTTACTTTTGTTTAATTTTTTGTTTACTTTTTTTTATCAGACGATGGGAATAAAACTTTGTTTAAAATGGAGTGGAAGTAGAAGTGAGTTTCGTTTAGGGTTGTGTTTTTATTGCATTCGGTGAAATAGAATAGAAGAGAAATCGGTTAAATCGACGGCTGGATACCAGTAAGATTTCTAAAGGAAACAATGAATAACCCGAGAAGGAAATGTTATTTATTATTTTAATTCAGTTTTCAGGAATAATTTAGAATTTATAAATATTTTGCAATTAAGAAAAGAAAAAAGAAAAGCTTAAATAATTTTGCAATTAAGAAAAAGATACTTGAAACAGTTAAATTTTAACCAAAAAATCAATCAATTATACTAAATACATAATTTTAAGAAAAATCACTTGTTGAATTTTTATTGACTATGAAATTATGTTACTTGCAATATGCATTTTACATAGTTTCATTACAGATAAGTAAAATATATTTCATTTAAAATGTCGATGAAAAAGAAAATTGCTATTTCAATTTTGTCATAAATTATCTTTTTAATTTCAAAGTAAGTTTTAAAATGTTATTTACATTATTACTAACTATCGCAATAGATAGTTTATCTGACATAAATAAAATTTATCTAATTTAAATTAATTTTCCTGGAAGCTATGATTTTATTTCATTCCAATAAACTCCCTTTTTAAAAATTGTTTTTATTTTACTGTTCAGAGAGTTTTGTGCATTCTGATCAATTTCTTAAATAAATCTACTTCGAGAATCTAAATATTTGCAAAAAATAAAAAAAAAGTTTTTTTTTTAATTTCTTTATTCAAAAAGTGCTAATACACAATTAAAACTAATTTATATTCAATAGATTTTGAAAACCCTGAAAACAGTTATTTATCAATGGAATGAAAAAAACCCATTTAATTTGTCAATATTGTCATAAGGAAATACGACATGAAGCAAAAGTTAGTGCTTGCTAATGAAAATTTCTAAAAACCATTGGGAATAAAGATTTTTCATACCTGAATATTTTTTAAATCTTTGCAACTTGTTCAAACAAGCTTCTCTTTTTAAAATGTCCTTGGTGTATAAACAAAGTATTACAATGAGAGTATATAGATTCAATAAACATAAATTATATTTGCATTAGAATTTTTTTTTCATATCCCAGCATAGAATAAAAATTATGTGTACAACTTGCACTTTTATAAATTACGTATTGCAATTACAAAACATTAATCACACAAGTGGAAACAAAAATAAATAAAGAAGAGAACATTCTTTAATGTCTCAAACAATATGGTGAAAACGTAATTAACATTTAAAAGATTTCTTCTCCACAAAAAGTCATTATTCGTTTACAACCAAAGAATAATTTTTCAATGTCTGGAATTAAAGTTAAACGAGTTGAGCAAATGTGCAGCTGAAATGTTAAATTCTACTGTTGCCATTTTTTTCTTTAATAACTTTACCAAACATTAATCATTCGTTAAAACGCAATTTCCACTCCTCATCCAAATGGAATGACTCATTTTTTTTTTCATTCTCACTTCAATTTTAATTCATTCTATAGTTCGAAGCGACTCAATTAGAAACCGCCGCGGTTACCCTTAACTTCATGAAGATCGACGACATAAAAATTCTCCCCTCCGTTTAGTGGACAGAAGATAATCAACAAAATGCCGTTTTCCAAATCTTCGTTCTAATTGGAGAAGGAATACTTTTTTTTTATTCTGACACTCTCTCTTTTTTTTAATCAAACGATTTTTTTTCTCTAACGCGTTAAACACAGATCGTTTATCTCTTTGATAACGATGCATTTGGAACGTCGTTAAACGCATTCCTAGACTCTGGCTCCGCCCAGTAGTTCACCCACTAATGGGGAGGTTTGTTGTCCCTGACGTCATTCATAAGCCCCGCCCCTCTGAAGTTGGAAGTGAAGTCATGCCGTGGGTAGGCTTCAGTGCATTACTCGTGAGCGAACCGAAGTATTACCAAGGTTGTTTATGCTGTTAATGTAAAAAAATCTTTGTTTGTATCGAGGTTGAAAAGGAGAAACTACAAATTCAAGTCAATCATCAACAAAACGAAGGTATGTGATATTTTTTTTATATCAACCTTTCGATTTTAATTTTTTAAAATTTAAAATTAGGTAATTTGCAATCATCAAAGAATAAGCTTTTATTAAAACACACGTGTTTCATCTTCATACAATTGAAAACAGAATAAATTACACAACAAAAAGTCTGTTGAAGTAAATAAAGTAATTGAAAAGTAAATGTCGCTTAATTTCAAATAATAATTTTTGCTGTTTTAAGACGTGAGAACACATGACACTAATTTTTAAGATAACGGAAGTGTGTAAAAACAAGCATTTTGTACATTGCATTTATAACTGCATAATATTAGAAAATTTGTTTTTTTGTTATTGCCACAAACTGAGAGAAAGATTATTTAATATTTTAATGAAAAAATATTAAGGAAAAATTAAAATGTTAGCCTATAAATTTTTAATTATATTACGCCATCCTCCATTTGTAAACGACTTTAGTAAAATTAAAAATTTTACTTTTTAAGCTTCTATAAGAAAGAGCAGTTGAAGTTTTTTGTTAAAATTTTTCATTAAAAATCCGTAACTTAGTTTATTATTCATAAACCCTCAAAAGATTTTGTTTTTTCTTAAATAAAAGAAATCCAAAATAATGTACCCTAGATACTAATAACTACGTTACAGTAAAAGCCATTTGGAATTGTATTCTTCAATTGGAAAATAAAGTAAAATAAGAATCGGGGGTAGATTTATTGTTTATAAATATTTAACAAACATGTACATTAAACTAATTTGATTTTATTTATGGTTAACAGATATTTGTATTTAACAACTAGTCTGAAGAATATATTTATGCTAACAATAAACATTTGAACTGATATAAATTGCAAATTTTGGGTCTTCAAAAATGCTATTCAGAATAAGTCTAAAGAAAAGCTATCTAGAATTGAATTATTTTATAGAATGAAATTAAGTTCAAGTTTACGTTTTACATTTTAAAAATGAGAGCAAATGGTTAATATTAGCTTTATGTTATAATCGACAATATTGAATATGTTTTTAAATTGGTGTATCTGTAAAAGGTGTTCTATTACGCATGCACATTTGTTGCAGTAAAGCCAGCATCATGTAAAAAAAATTCAATTTTAGCTTGCAAGAATGAGAATGTATACAGATAATGCAAAAAAAAAATAGTTTACGGACCGACAGTGAATTTTATAACTACAAAGATTTAATTAAATAGTAACATTCATATAGTTCAGCATTTTAGCATTAAATAAAATATTTAATTTCAGTTTCATATATAATGCATGAAAATATTAAATAATCACCTTTAAGAATTAGTGTATCTGTAAAAGGTGTTCTACTACGCATGTACATTTGTTGCAGTAAAGCCGTCACTATGCAAAAAAATCTGAATGAGAAGGTACGCAGAAAACGTAAAAATAAAAAGATTATTTGCCCACAACGAAATTAAAAACTAAAAAGATTTAATTAGGTAGTAAGTAGTAACATTTCTATTGTTCGGCATTTTAAAATTTAAGAGAGAAATTAATTTTAGTTTCATGTAATGCTTGAAAATCCTTAATAAACACATTCCAAAATTATAGTATCTGTAAAAGGTGTTCTTCTACGTATGTACATTTGTTGCAGAAAAGCCATCACCATGCAAAAATTCATAAGCATCTGAATGAGAATGTATGCAGAAAATTAAAAAAAAAAGTTAATGATTATGAACCCATAACGCATTTAAAACTCAAAAGATCTAATTAAATGCCATAAAGAAAGTCAACTATAGTTCATTATTTCAAAATAACAAGAAATAGAAAGATAAAATGTTAATATCACACATTCAATTTCGTATCTGTAAAAGTTGTTTTGTTACGCGTGTAGTTTTTGCGCAGAAAAGTATTTCGTACAATGAGAGGAAGAAACTGGGAAAGTTTTAAGTATTTCTTTTTTGTAGCAATATCAACCTCTTGGTAATGAGACATATTTGGATAATCTGTAATTAGTTGCCTCAGTTAGGTTATTGAAGTTAGTTATTCAGTCAGTTATTTTAAAATTTATTATGAATATATTTTTTAATTTTGCAATTTGGAGGTTGTGTAGTCATCCTCCAATCAAAACTGAAGGAACCATTGTCCATTAAAATATTTTATTTTCTTACTTTGCCCTGAGGATTAAAAAAAAACTTTATTTAAGGAAAAAGAACAAACTTTGAATTTCAGAAATTTCCTAAAAATTTAAATTTTAAATTTGTTTTTATTATTTTTATTATTTTTTCCCCTAAAAATTTAAATTACTTCAATTCAAAAATAAAAAGTGTTTGTTTATAATTTATAGCAAAGATAAAAAAATCTTTGATAATTTGCTTAAAATAATTTTTACGGTATCATTGTTTAACAAAATCTTCTACTCAAACAACCAGTACATAAAATTTAAATTTTTATGAAAGGTTAAAGACAACTATTACATTTAACGACCATTAATTAAAAAAAATTACATACTGTGGACATTGTTTTGTAATAAATAATCTAAACCCTCTTTTGTATATTATTTTAGTCAAATTACTATTGCTTAGCTCAAATAAATAATATTTCTAAAAAAAAACTTTAAATAGATGGAGTTTTGAAAAATATGAAATAGTTACAAAAATGTAAGACGCAAAACAACCTGTTAAAAACATTCCGAATTTTTTTTAAAATTTTTTCCTTTAGTCTATAATTATATTTATGTGTCTTACACAATAGTTTTTCGAATATTAGGTTAAATAAACTTTATATGTTACTAAACATTTTTTTTTAATAAAATAATTTCATGTTTAAATAAAATAATCAAGGTATAGCTTTTTGGTCAATTTAAAAACTGATTTATTTCGAGATAACATCATTCTTACTCTTATGATGTTTCGCAACGGCATATTTTACTTTAATAATTTGGAGCATCATAAAGCTTTAAGTTAAAAAAAAAGGCATTTTAAATGTGTTTATTTCTATAAAGCATTTGATCTAAGTAAAGAAAGTTTTAGAATACGTTTTCAAAAAAGTTAATTAATTACCTCTTACACTGTACCAAATTCAATACATTTTTTAAAAAGTATAAACCCTATTTAATTATTCAATTAAGGTGGTTTGGTGATATTTAAGGTAAAGTTATCTTCAAATTGCTTTGCTTTCAAATACGTATAACTTAAAATTGGTAGTCTCACGACCAAACGTTGGACAGTATTTTTTTAAAAATGGGTTTATTTCAAAACTTAGCAACTAAGCGATAAGTACATCGATAAAATTATTTTGTTTAATTGTTCGTATATTGTCTTAAGGGGCCTTAGAGTTTTTTTCTTATTTAGAAACTCTTACTAGTGCAATAACGTTTAAAAATAATTATAAAGAAACTTATTAATTTTTACAAAAGAAATTTTTTAACTTTATATTTCTATAAGAAAAATAACCTTGTCCATTTACGTTGAAGCTCAATGGTTTAAATGAAAATATAGCAATAACTTTTTTCCTAAAAGTAAATCTATAGTCTCATAATTAAAAAAAAACCTGCAACACAAATGTTCAAGTTGGAAAAAAATATAAGCGGCTGAAATACCCCATTCAGCAATGGAGGATTACCTCAAATTAGTGACCAATTTATACTTCTTATTTCCAATAACTATCAAAGTAAATTTATGATTATTATTTTAAACTCATTTTAAGCATAAGGTGCTATTTTGAAAATTTGCATATTAAAGTAAAGCGTAATTACGATTTTTTAAAAACTTTTTATTTTGGTGATTTAGTTCTAGTTTCTTTTTAACGTTTTTTAATATCATAAAAATTAATTAGCAACTCTTATTTTTAACTTCTGTACTTAAGATACGGTACGGCATAATTAAATATTTCTTCGAGATTACTCGGCGAAGAGTTTTTTTCTTTGAAGTTAAGAATTTCTTAATTCATGTTAAGTTTTTTCTTCATCAATTAGGGTTTTTGGTGCTGAATCCATTTAAAAATTACGAAGGTTCTTCCATTTGAGTTGAAATTAGGAATCCGGCTTTCAATAATCATTTTGTTTTTAAATCTCGCAATTTTTTTTAACGGTTGGTATTTATTGCATTTCCCACTGTTCAAATTTCATTTAATTATTTTATGATATAATAAACTCTGAAACAAAATGTTAGTAGCTGGTTTTTTTTAAAGTTAATTTTAAGTTGCGTGATACTAATATACAGTAAATTTTTTTTAGTTTGTATTATCACCTGCCAACATCAATTTAGTATTTTTATGCTTAAATGTTTATGTATATTATCTTCATTTCTTTTAAGAAGGGAAAATGACTCCAAATTTTACTAAATCACATTTAGTTACTGAAATAATTAAATAGTTTAAGCCTCTGCATTTATTATCAACCATATCAGTAACAAAAAGTGAATTTCTTTCTTTCTTTTAACGCACTTAATATTTCTGTGATACATTAAATCGTTTTTAGGACAGTTATCATAAATGATGTATGCACTTTTAGTTAATTTTTTTTATTTAAGATTAATAACAAAAAGTAAATTTTCATAAAAATTCCAATAAAAACTTTAAAAAAAAAAACACCTAAAATCATTAACAAACCCGAATTAATAAAAACATTCTCTAATCAATTCAATCGGTTCGCGATAAGTACCACAAGCACAGCGCTTATAAATTAAAAATCACTGCATTCAGCCTGACAAGCTGGTACAAAAATACATTTTCTTCAAAGTTTAAAAGCAATTTTAAAAATGCAAACTAGGCCTAAAATCATTACCAAACCTTATTAAAAAATGAAATTCTTTAATCAATTCACGATAAGGAACCAAAACAGGGCCATTATAAATTAAAAATCACTTACATCCCTCCTGACATGTAGTGTTACGAGCCCCACCTTTTCCTAATAGACCCTTCATCACTCGCTGAAGCCTGCAAATATTAGGGAGACTATTAGTATGGGGCGGCAATGAACACGTAAGGTGCTATCGCAGTGGCGAATCTGTTAGCGGAAGCGGTAAATCTGCTGTGCTGTGATTTAGTTGTTGCGTGTATATGGGGGATAATGGGGAAAATGGATAAGATATAGATTTTGGGGAGGATGGTTGGGTATTAAGGGGAAGGGTGTTTGAGTTATGTTTGAAGCATCGTGAAAAGTTGTTGTTTTAATTATATATTTATGTCAAAATATCAAAGGTTTTTGTTTTCAAATAAAAATGAAAGTAATTTTAAATTATGTTCATTTGGAATCTGTAAATAAAGTGTAAAAAGCCAATTTGACCAAACCATTTGTACGTTTATTTTTAAGCAACAAAGGTAGGATACTGGTAATGCATTTCTATAAAAATTCATGTGTTATTAACAACAACATGTGACAATCGGATTTTTCATGATGAAATTCCTCTATTTATTGGGCTAAACTGAGGAAAACATATTTGAGAATAGAGTTGTAACAAACATGTAAAATGTGCGTATCGTGTTTGTCAAGGAACCAAAGAACAAAATGGAATAAAAATACCTCTTTTACTGCTGTACATACAAGCAAGATCTTAATGAACTGCAAGCAAAATAATAGAGAAACAATAGAGTGATAGTAGAGAAACAAAGCAAAAACACAAACAAGTAGTGCATCAAAACTTGTCCCACCACATTTAAGAAATACTGAAACCTTTACAAACACTCTACTGGTTATAAAAAAGTTGTTAAAATTTAAAATGATCATAAAATGATAACAATGTGCAGTATTTAAGTGAGGTTGGACATTTAGATTTTGAAGAAATTTGTTTGAACAAAAGCAAATGAGTTGTTGAGGAAGAGATTATTAGAGTAAAGAAAAAACTAACGTCGTCTATATTCTACCTTAAAAATATTTTCATGGAGCATGTGGCCAATCCAGCGATATCTATCGAATAATTTATGCCCTGATTCCTTTGTCATATCTTTTTACTCCATTCTTTCAGTTATTTTTTCTCTTAGCAAAATAAAATCCCATGTTAAATATCTCATCATTTTGATCCAAAGCTTAATTTAATAATTTTTTTTATCCAGAAATCTAGTGGTAACCACCCTGTATGTCCAGAGTACCGTAAAAATTTAATTCAAAAACTGCCCGAACTTTTAATCATAGAAGTATTTTATTATTCACATTAGATTTGTTTTACAGCAAGTGGAACAGAGTTTGATTTAAAAAATAACAACACAAATTTGCTTCAAGAATTGTGACATTTAAATTATTAGATTTTAATTAACAATTTACAAATAATTAACACGAAAATTTATACAAAAGTAAGCGAATCACTATAAAAAAAAACAGAAACAGACCTAACTTTTTGTCCTAGCAAAATTTGATCATTCACATTAAATTTGTTTTACAGCAAGCAAAACAGAGTTGGATATAAAAAGAACCAAAAATAACGTCCAAAAATTTAAAATTTAAATAATTTTCTTTTAATTTCAATTATTTATCAATAAGAAGCATAAAAACGTAAAGAATCAAAGACTAGAAGAACCAAAACTAACTTAAATAAATGTAAAATTTAAATAATTTTATTTTAACTTCAATTACTTATCTATAAGTATCATAAAAATGGATACAAAAATAAGCTCCTTGGAACAAAAAAAGTGCAAATGTCCACCCCCGATTCGTGCCGCAATCCCATAAAAGCAACGGAAACACTGCTTCACCCGACAAGTCGACTCCCCCCAACACTGTTTTCGCTGTGATTCACAACGGAAGCGCGGACAAATATCCCTTTGACACGGCCGACGAATAAACCAACTAGAAATAAACCATAGTCACCACGGATTAATTCATTTAATGCATGTAAATATAGTTTCGTCAAGTAATTAGCTTTTTTTCGGACGCCATAAATTGGGTGGGACTTGGGTAAGTGGAAGTGGGTGATAAATTCGACGAAGAATGCGTTGTTGTTACATTGTGTGATTGTGGATCGTTTCATTTGACTTGGAGATTTGGTAAGTGGAGGGTTTGAGACGTGGTTTCTGAGTAGAATTTTTAAACGTTTTTTACGTTAATTTTATTCTTAAAAAAATTACTATCATTTTGTTTTCAATTATCTTGCTGCATTGATATACAACTGGATTTAATAAGTTAAGTTTAAAATGTTAAAAACTTGTTGTGGCTCCATTAAGTTCACTCATTATATCTAGTTGCAAATAATATTATCATTCGTTTTTTTATTTACTCCTGATAATTTTCTTTGGCAATTAAATGTCTTTTTAATCGTTGTTCATCAATATACTGCTTGATTATTGAAGGACTTTGTATTCAATTAGGGACTACAAGAGTTCCTCAACGAATTTCTTATTTTTCTTTTATCTTTCATTAGCTGGATTCTAATGCTTACCAGGTTTATTTTTAGACCTGCAGTTTCAGAAATGATCTATAAAGAGTTTTTTTAGTCCCTTTAAAAGTCTGGAATTCATATGTGTTAGTAGCATTTTGTTGTTTCAAATACATCTACAGCTCCGCGAAAACAGTTTATTAAGGAAGCTTTTGTGTAAAGTAATTGTTGATACTAGTTTAATAAAATCATTCGCTTTAAAAGACCATAAGTAAACGGTTAGTAAGAGTGCATGTAATATATGGGATTGGTGATGATAATAATCTACCCACATTCAGATCTTTTCAACTACATATGTGTCATTAGCTTAAATGACCACATCTAAACTCGACAGGGGTATCAAATTATTATATTGGCTTAAAGTTCTTAAAAAGACCTTATCCTTGAGTTTAGTTCAATTATCGTCGCACTAGAGCCATAAGAAGGCTATTGGCGATGGGTATCATAAGCTCGTACCACAGTCAAGTGACGCTTTAAGTAAGCAACTAAAAATGTATTCAAATACCAGATTAAGCTCTGGTGTGACTCTATCACTACGTTAATTTGACGAACAGGACAATATTCAAAGTCACGCAAAACTGTTTTTGATAATAATTTCAATCAGACGTCAAATTTCTACCAGGAAAACAGTATCAAAAGTCCCGATGCCGGGGCTCTTTGTATCACCGCCCTGATTGTAGCCCCAAGCTGTTCTTAACAAGACACGTGATCACATTGGGCCTTTAATGACTATATCAGCGGGTGGGGGTGCCTAGGCTCGGAATTGGGGAGATTTTTATTTGGATGGTTCATTGATAGGAAATGAGTGAATTGCTCTGTTGACCGGGAGCTATATTTGTCACTTACTGATGTCGACTTTAGTTTGTCGGTAAGTATTGGAGTCTAGTGGGAACGTGTGATATTCTGATAATTATTATGGATAAGATTTTGTCAGGACCTATTTAATTGATAAAAATTTATCATCACTAGTATTTTTCGGAATTTATATTTGGAAAATTTTACAGCTGCACTTAAAAAATTCAACGAACACATAAATTAAACTCATTTGAATTTATTTATGACTTAGAGATACATTTGAATGTAACTGTATTTTTGTGCAAAATTTATGTCTGACTTAACAATAACATTCTAAGTACTATTTTGACTTGAACCAAATTAAAAAAATTAAATTCAAAAATTTTAAATGCTTAAAAAGCACTTGTAAAAAAACTATAATAGTTGAGTTTTCACAAATCAATGAACCAAACTCGACTTGGACATTGAGGATTAATGGTGCTCTGTAACACACAACGTGTAACACACATGTTTATTCTACTATAAATTTAAAACCACAATAACTAATAACATCACATTCTTAGGACAAATCACACAACACAAAATACTCCAATCATTAAAAAAAAACGCCTATAAAAAGATTCAGTGCCAAACAAGACACCCTAGCTTTATCCACAACATAAGTTAAACAAATGATTTTCAAGGGGCACGAAAAATCAACCACCACTAAATTTATGCTTGACTTAACAATTACATTCTAAGTACCATTTTGACTTTAACATAACTTGTATAAAAAAATTGTAAAAATAATTTTTTTAAATGCTTTAAAAAAAACTGTATAATATTTTAGTTTTCACAAATCAATGAACCAAACTCGAATTGGACATTGATGATCAATGGTACTTAACACACATATATTTATTCCACTATACATTTAAAACCACAATAACTAATAACATCACATTCTTAGGACAAATCCAGCAACATAAAATACTCTTATCATTAAAAAAAAACGCCCATAAAAAAGATAAAGTGCCAAACAAGAAACTCAAGCTTAATCCACAACATAAGTTAAACACACAAATGATTTTCAAGGGGCACGAAAAATCAACCACCGCTAAAGGAGACCGGGGATTATCCCAATCCTACCAACACGTGACCCGCCAGTGGCGTTACAATAACGCCACTGTCGCAATAAAGGGGGAGGGAGCACTGGAAGTGTTATTTAAGTCGGGGTGGCGGGTATTGTGATTTTAGGGGGTGACTGAATTATTTTTGGATTATGGGAAGTTTGTAGTAACGTGTTGCAAGAGGGTTGTAATGAGTATAGGATCGGGTATAATGAGGTAATGTGTGTAGTGAATGAAAAAATTTATATTTTTTATGTTATGTTGGTGGAAAAAAAACAATCCACCCTTTATGGTAATCCTATAGGAGGTGAAGCTGTTTTTGCTTACAGTGGTACGTTTCGATTGATGATTTAATATAAGTAATGTGAAAATGTTTTATAAAAAACTAGATATTTTTACCATTGTTTACCAGTTTTTTTTAATAAAAACCACATTTGTACTTTAAAAAAATATTTTCCCATTAAATCCATAATGTACTTTTTTACTATAATGACGCATTTACAACAAATAAATTAATTCATAAAAATTTGAAAAGCCTTGCAAAAAAGTTTACTCGTTGTTTCATTTGTATACAAGAGTTTTTATTAAAAAAATATTATTAATGCTGAACTTAGTAAATGAAATGCAGGATACACATTTGAGCCTCAAATACTGTAGCTCAGAAACAAAAATATTTTTACACCTTTACTCAAATGCAATGAAATTTAGAATTTTTTAAAAAAATTATTCTACAAAACAGTAAACAGAATCTAAGTAAAACCATTATAGTTTTAAAGTAACAAATATTTATATGTCAGTGTTCATTAATACCAGGAAAGTTTTTTTGTCAATAATGTGTGCGAATTTTAATTCTTTTAATGACCTTTACATAATTAAAGCAACATATTGATATTTCAAAAGAAGTAAAGTGTTTTCAAATTGAATAATTTGCCTAGATAATTACATTTTAGCTTAAATTAACTTAAAAACATCGTTTCTTTCGGCAAACTACTCAAGAATTCTCTCTTTACTTCAATTAATTTGGAAGACGATCGGTCCTTTTTCTAAAATAATTCAAAGACCTTCAACGGCTAATTCAGTTCGTCATCTGAATAAAACAAGATGGACTCCATTCGACATTCTACCTTTCCATCTCAACATCCATCGCGTTTTCGGGAGAGAAAAAAAAACATCTAAAAAAGAATTCTGAAAAAGAATGATAAACTAAAGATGGAGGAGCAATTGAATTAACTGTTAGAGTACCTCTCCGGATTGGATAATTCAATTTTGTTCGTCTGTTCATTTGTAATCAAGAGAATAAAGGATTTAGCTGCGTCTTAATTGAATTGCCGAGAAAGAAACACACGCGCTAATATCTGTGTCTTAAAATACAAAAGACCGATGTACTATCGTATGACTGTAGACTTAGGCCTTTTATGTACTAGGCTACAGATACATGAATCGCTAAACGTAAAAGTCAGTCAAGTCCTTTGGCGTACTTCCCTTTAGGCTTCCTTTATTGAGAGTTTTATTAGATAAAGGAGCTTGTATGAAAATGTTTCTATGGGCATTGAATTCTTTTTGTACATAGTGACTCACACGAAAAGATGATTTTAGGCTGAGAAGAAATCACTTTTACTTCTTAATGCAAAGGAAATGGGAAGGTGTAATGCACGATTTTGTATGCTATTTTAAAACCCATTAACAGAACAGTAAATGTTCGTTGTAAGAGAATAAAGAAGCCGTTAGTTTTTGAATCTAAATTAGGTTTGAAGAACGCGTCAACAAAAATGGCGGCGGTTTTATTTACCACTCTGTATAATTGATTGTAATTGCGTTTTAATTACCAATGTCTTTTTACAATTAATAAAATTAGGTTTTTTAGCATTAGGTTTGTCAACGCGATGTTTTGTATTTTTTTTTAAAATTTTAATTAGGATTATAATAAAATGAACAATTGTTCATTATAACATTAGTTTATCAGTTGTAAAAAAGTTATTTTTTTTGTGGGAGAGCTCTTACGTTTTATTTAATTTTCTATTTACTTTTATAATTCATAAAATATTTCATAAGTATAGGCTACAAAACAATGTTAAATAAAACATCGAAACATACCAGTGATTTTTATGTTTCAAAAAATTGTTTTCCTTATTATTGATATACATGATCCTCTATTTCCAACTATTGAGTTTTTCAAATGCTTTATGAAATCATGTCTGAGTCTCCTAATATTATTTCAGAAACAAAAATTACCTAACATTTTGAAATAAATTCCCTGCGAATCTAAGCCAATAAAATTTCCAAAAAAAAAAAAAAAAATATCAAATAAAAAAGCCTTGGTGGACAGGAGAAAAGCTAACGTGCCAAAAATTTATCTAATTTAGAACCCGTCTTAGAAGGGAAAAAAAGTGTATTTTTTTAGAAAAGAATTTTGAAGTCTATCCTTTAAAACAATTATACGAAACCTAGTTTTCTTCATCTTATTCTGAAATTTCTGTTTTAAAGCGATGTTTTTGCACAAGGGAAAAGAAACTATTGTATTCTTCTAATCCCTAGGTAAGGCGAAACTTTCTTTTGCACGTGAAATATTTATTTTTTAAGGTTTGTTTTGAGGTTTTGTTTAAATAAAAGAAATTAGACGTTAAAAAAATATTCAGGATTATGGGAATTTGCTGTACTCTACTTTTTGTAATTTATAAGAAAATTAGCAAGTTTTTTTTAAATCGTATCTTGTTAAGTTTTGTTATTTTAAATAGATGTTATCTTTTATTTCTTTTACTCTTTCAATTCAAAAAACCTTTACAAACAAAGAATGCACAAAAAAATACAAGTGGAATAAGAAAAGCATTGCAGTTTGTTTAAAATTTTAAGCTTTTTAAATACCCAATCTTATTTTTTCCTCGTAAGTTTGAAAATCTTTTTACGCTAACTACAAAAAACTTTTTTTTTCATGCACGAATTAAAAGAACAAAAACTGTTATTTTTTTTAACAATATGAATATCTCCAAAGCTCTTAAATCGATAGTATCTCTTCTTAATCTCTTAATTTAAATTATTCTTACATACAAACGATAGATTTTTAAAACCAAAATTTCAGTGTTTATGAAATTAATTAAAAAAATCTTTTTAGCGTTCAATGTACCTTAGTAACTTTTAGAAAAAAATGAATTAAATAAAAATCAATTAAAAAAAACTGACTCCCTTTATCAAGAAACAGTTTTTTAAATCCTAACTCTTTGTTGACATTATCATGATCAATTGAAGTTCATAGTGGAAGAACGTTCTAAGTTACAAAAAGGTGAAAACTAGAAAATGAGCTTTAAAGTTTTTCGTTTGCACTTTGATACGTTAAAAACGACATTTACAAACCGTAAAAAATATACTAAACTTAAAAATTTATGAAAAAGTGAACACTTGCTATCGTTTAAGAAGTTATTAATGTGTTCATTAAACAACAAATCCCAATTTTTTCAAGAATGTCACTTAGCACGTTCTTCCACAAAGCTCTTTAATTGTCAAACTCAAACTGTCAAACCATTAATAGTTTTCGACCGATATATAAAAAGTATTAGTTTAATAATAATATATGAAGATATTTTTTCATAAATGACGAAATAAATACGGTTTGGCGCTTATTTTATCCTCAAATAAATTTTTAACAAGAGACCGCTGTTCTATGCCCAAATTTTTAAATCTGGTTCAAAGATTCCTGTAAATTTATTTTCTCGACCCCATTCGTTCCAGACGTAATTAGTTTTGTTCGGAGCAGGAATAGCGACATCTCTACCCCGGGGGCAACGTGGCAAACGATACACTTATTCGGATTCCACAGTCGTTAAATTTCTGATTCCACGTAAAATGAAGAAGTTCGTTCGGAATTTTCGAAATACGAGGATCCTATTGGCTAAATTCCTCATGCTGATAACAGCCCATTGAACGATGGCACGTACTCAAGGCCTCTGCATACATCTTCGTTCGAAAATTCGAGCTTTTCTAATAGACGTTCCTTGTGACCCCGTAGGCTAGGACGGACGATCTCGCAATTTGCGAAAAGTCGTCTGCTCGCCCGCGGGCAACAACTCAACTCCGCTAACAAGTGGAGAGGTTGAAGTTCCCCCGCTTGGTGGCGCAGTAGTCGCGCTTTTGGAGCGGTTGCCATTTTCTTTTTTTTTTCTATCTCTGGTTGCAGATTAATGAAGGACGTTAAACGCATTAGGAGAAAGTGAGCGCTTTTAACTGAGGACTAATTAACCCTCCCTTCATTAACGCTTGATTAAATTCCAAAGGCTGACAGTTTTCAGATTGGCCCCGATAAAATTTCCGACGAATGCGAGAAAAACATTTTTTCTCCAACGTATTTGCTCTTCAACAAGTTATACAGAGAGGCCAGTTCCTTTTGCAAGTTAAAAATTTGATTTTTTATATGAATAAAAAAATTTCTTTATTACAAAAGTAATATTTTATAGGATTTTATAGACTCCAGGAAAAATTTATACGATACATAATGCACAGATGTGTTCCAAGCAACGGATCATACCAACAAAAGTACTTAAAACTTTAGATATTAGCTGAATGTCGCAGAAAACCGAACTTGTTAGTTATTGTTAAGTTATTTTGTTTATTTTTTTATCGGACAGTAATGAACTTAGTCTTCCTTAAGTTAGCATATAAGTATTACAATTTTTTTTAAAAAACAAATATGTTAAATTACTTTACAACCTTTTTATTATTTATTGTTTGTCAAGCCGAAAAAACAGATTCTTTAATGAAAAGAAAATTATTATTTTTTAATTGTTTTAATACAAGTGGACAAGGAGTTATTCTACATTCTAATTTACTTAGCAATTAAAATATTCATTAAAAATTAAATATTTTCTGGTAAAAAATATTTTTAGAAACTATATACTCGAAGAAAATGCCTTTTTTTACTTCAAAAGAATCCACAGATACATACAAGTCGATTAAACTTTCAATTCTTCATTTATTAATTTCATTTGGAGTAATTTAATGGGTTTTTTCATGTTGATACTTATTTGAGAATAAAAAAAATCGCATCATTTTAATCCTTGGCCCCATTTTTCAACGGGCCTAATGTTACAGGAACAAATATTAAGATTTAAGTCAAGCAATTTTACATAATCTGTCTTCGAACTGCAAAACAAGTATAGCAATCAATAAAGAATAATAATTGAATTTGTGAAACGAAATTAATGAAATATCCAATTTTGATTTTGAAATGCTTTAAATACAACTGAATGCTGTGATCTTCGAGTTTTTCGAAGGTGTATAAATCTTGTGAAGAAGCAGTTCCATGTGACAATTACTGTTTAAAATGCACTTGTTTTTCGATAAGAATTTCAGAGAGCATTCAAATAATAAGAAAGTATGCGATTTTATTCAATTTAGAACTCTTATTTTGTATCGAGTTATGCTGAAAAGAAATCCATATCACATATTTCATAACTGAGTTATAGGTTATCTTAAAATATGACAAAAATAAAATATAGATAAAACGATGTAAAATAAATTCATTTTCCAAAAATGTTTAAAAATATTGCGAGTAAATGTAGAAAGCGATTATATTTGAAAATTTAATAAATGAATCTAAATTACATTACCTTAAACTAAATCATGAATAGTTTGATCAATAGAGATTTTATAGCTTTTGTGTATAAGATGATTGGATTTGAAAAATCTGCGATGAAATATTGTGATACTATTTTATTTCTTTTATGTATTAAGTGAAATATTTTATTATAAAACCATATTATTTTAAAAACTATATTGCAGTAAGAAACTGAAAACATATATTTTTTTAAATTCCATTTAATTGATAGCTTTAAAGTTAAATATAGAAATTTAAATTAATTACTAACACATGATTCAATATATTTTAACGACTAAGTTATTAATAGTTTTTTTCGGCTAATAATTAGATGATTTCTTCTTTTTACACAGATACTTTATATCTAGAGATAGTACTTTTTATATTCTAAATAGTATCAGTAACTTTTTTACTATATTGAACTGTAAATAATTATAAAATAACTTCGATTAATTACTTGTTAGTTATTCACAAATAACTAAATGCTAATTAACTTGAAACTAATAAACTTAGGGGAGACCGAGGCTAGTTTTTATGCTTTCTTCTTTTTAATTGTATATTTTTTACTTTTATTTATTTTGAAGCACATGTTTATCTCACATGTTTTTCTCACATGCTTATCTACAAATTATTATTACTACTTTTCCAAGAAGTAAATATACTTTTTGGCAGCAAGTAGTGAAATGCAAGCATGTTGAGCTGAAAAACGTCCTCGTATGCGGGGTAAATTTTCCCAGACTGTCGAAACTGGTGAGGCGTAAAGTTTTCCATTTTTTCTTTAAATTTAACACGTTTGAAATTTTTAAATTGTTTTACATAGATTTATTGTAAAATAAAATAGTTCAAAAGAGTATACCCAGAATAAATTAAAAAAAAACCCAGTTTATTATACAAAACTATTTGAACCAATTTAATTAAACGTTTCAGTGTGTTCCTGCAATAAATTCTGCAGACAATTTTGAAATTAGAAGAAAAAAAATCCTTACGTGTTCATACAATAAAAAATAATTTGGTTTTTGGAAATATTCGCCTTAATTTACAAAAGTAGGAGGACGCTTTTCTACAAGATATTGTTGGAAAACTTGTCCCGTGAAATTTTCTAAAACATACCCCGTCGTGTCATATTTCGACTTAAATCGATTCCATTTTTTAAGGTTTTCTTTCTAGAAACCCAATAGCCCTCGTGTAGCTCTAGTGCGACAATAATTCAAGCCAAACCAAACCAAACTTTTTGGAAACTCAGCCTGCTAGTTTATTTCCGTAAATTTTACAAGATATTTTTACAGTGTTTCAATGTAGTTATGCTGACAAGTATTTATCGTTCCAGATGTTCTGTTACCACTGCCCTCTGAGCGTGCCCCCGTCCTCGGTAGCACCCAGGCCTCCGCCTCTCCCGTTCTCTGTCTACTCGGCTGTGTCGCCATGTAAGTTGTTTACCTTATGTTTATTTCTTAAAGTACTATGAGGATATGGTAGGTAGGTATGGTACACTCTTAAAACAAACGATTGAATTTAACTCAGTCTGAGTTGATTTTCACTCTTTTCAGTGTCGAAAATGCACTTATCCTAATGGTGTGGATTTCACTCTTTTTTTTTTTTAGTTAAAACTCCGACGGGATCACTCCAAACGAGTGAATTTAACTAAGTCTGAGTTAATTTTCACTCCTTTCCAGTGTCGAAAATGCACTGATCCTATTGGAGTAGATTTCACTCTTTTGTTTTAAGAGTGTAGGTACATATACATTTCAGCTTGCGTGCTTGTTCAGACTATGAGGAATAAGCAAATCAACTAAAGTTTAACTTGTTTACTGTGATTTTGATTTAAATTAAAATTTTTAATTAAAAATTAAATTTTTATACTTTGCTTCTTAAGTAAATTTTTATAAGCCATAAATTTAGCTTAAAATTTAATAAAATTATTAAATTTATGGGTTTTTAAATAATTGTGGGTGTTGCTTTAAAAACTTGACACTCAGTTAAGGGGTTTATTTGTCTGTATCTCTTAGAGGGTTAAAGTATGTATTAATGTAATAAAATTTTATATCGTAAAATTTATAAAATATCTACTAAAAAATCAGTAAAACTATAAAATTTACAGATTTTGCAAGTTTTAATTTGATGATAGCTAATTACCTTTTAATTTTTACGTCATAATTTTGGAAATTAGTAGATGGTAGTTTTTATTTTTGAGAATAATTTATTGTTTATAAATAGGATTTATTTTAGCAGAATTTTCAAACTAATGTTTCAAAAAATATAATAAAAAGAAAAGAAAAAAAAATAATAAAAGAAAAACAAGTATGGATTTTGCTCTAGATAACTTATCTTTCTTATATCAGAAGAGAATTCTAGGCTTCTTTAAAGAAATAAAAGTAATGTATATAGTTTAACTGTTTAACTTTGAAAAACTAAAAGTTGCAACTATTAAGAAACCTCACAGTTATTAGAGACCAATTGCAAATTCCAAATGTTCCAAAATTCGGCAAAGAGAAAACTAAATTTGAATAGCTCAGCATATTTTGTTTCGAAGTTGCTTCAATTTATTGTCTCTTTACATATGTAATCTTTTTGAAAACAATTTATTTGGATTATAATACATATTTGTGTGGGAGTTTTGCAATGCTAACAACAACTCTCTATTTCTTCAATGTTTTACGTTATAAAATTTGCAAGTTAAAATTTCATATGCGTATCATTTTAAGAAGCCTATAACTATCTGTTCACACCTTACTAAAACCCCATCTTAAAACCACTCCGGGCAATAAAGAGTTCTTTTCAAAACGAAATCGAAAATTCCATAAATATCTAACCCCTCTTTTAAAAGACATCAAATTCTTCATTCTAAAACCCTTTCTCTTTTCCCATAAATAAGTAAATAAACGCACAACAAGCAACCAAGGGAACGTTTAAGAAGAACTCGAATATCATATTCCATTTTTGCCAAAAAATAACTCAACAAATTCGATCTCAACAAAACGGGGCGAGGCCTAACGAGCATCGGCCCCGAGCGAGAACCGTTCCTCCTCTTGCATATCATATCACCAGACAAAGACTTCCGAGAAACAAAAATGCTGCAGAACGTTCTAAAAGGAACGATTCCTTTAAATTGTTAACACACACCTCTAACGATGGCTGAGCACACAAACTCAACAACAATGAAGAGGGTTTGCGGGTTGAGGGGCCTCAGGGGCGGAAGAAGCGTTTTCGGCAAACATTTACGAGACTGTTTTGCTGAAGACGATACTCTGCTCGACCCCGAGGGCACTCTCGATATAAGATCTTCAACCTTTTTAAAAACACCTCCTGTATTAGTTACGAGATTATGGGCTGGGATTGCTGACGTCATTATACCCGATCCGCAATCCTCTTTTGTCATGCTAACGAGTTTACTTTTGTTGAAAGATTCCCCCCTTTCCCCTTAACTCTAGGTTTATCCCGGGTTCGCAAACACAAATTTGGTGAATTTACATTCCGAGGTTCGCTGTTCGTCTAGAGTCAATATTTAGTAACAAAGCCGCGGATGCTATTACGACATCAAAGATTTTCTCTCTCTGGATCGGTTTGAATTTTTTTTCCATCTCTTCGTTATTCCTTACATATTTGTGGCAACACCTCATTGGTGGATGGTAATAACTTTTGCGTCAATCCTCCTTATTCAATTGGGTATTCTTCTTCACTCTATCTCCATGTTTCGTTCGTTTGAGTGTCAATCCCACTAAAGGTTAAAGTGAAAACACATCATTTGGCGTAATTTTCTTAAAAAATACTCTAACTTGATCTACTTTTTTTTTCATGGCAATAAACGCGCGCGTTTGTTTTAATGCAAATATTTTTTAAAAACTCTGATTGGCTCTTGTTTGATTCTACAATTATTTGAAATAAAGTTTTAAAAAATTTCATTTCTAAATTTCGATCTTTCAGTTCAGACAATTGAAATATAGTTTAGTGATTATTTTCACTGAAAAATAGTTGACCTTTTGTAACTTATGTGAGTGTAGGTAAAATTAAAGTGTTTTCTTTACAAAAAAACTTCGTACTTACCCATAAACTATGCATGTTAGATTTTGAAAAGAGTTCACTGAAAAAGTGTTTTCTTCTAACTAAGCAACATATCTAAAACAAAATGTTTTTTGGTCAGTGATAGCTTTAAGAAGATAATTAAAACATATAAATCATATAAAAATCCATTTGATTGCCATTAATTGATATAAAACTAAAAATACCCTGAATCTAAAAAAAATAATGATAAATCCTGCAAAAGACCGAACAAGCGAAAAAACACACTACCATTTCCGATTTAAATAATTAATCTGATGAGATCTCATCTCAAACCCAAACCAACTCACAGTGGGATCGGCTCTCTCCAGCTTTTGTGCAAATACACCTCTCCGAGAATTATTGCTTCGGCGACCGACAAACATCGAAATTCTTTTCAAATCAAGCAGCATCGGCGTAGAGGCCCCGTGAAAAGCGAATTTTTCGAGGCCCGCGGGCTCCGCAATTTGCGGGCGAGCTGCCACACCACCCAACAAAGGCCCGTGTTTGCCGTGGCCTGATGAACCGAGGATCGTATTTGCATTATCCAACCACCGACGCACTACCCCCCCGCCCCCTTTTTCTTTTTGCGGAGTGCGATGGAAATGGATTGGAAAAATGGTAACTGTGAATTAAATTTGATTGAGTTTAATTGATTAGTAACAGGCATGTTTCACGTCTTGAGTGGCAGCACTTTCAAGGGAATTTTTCAAAAAAAATTCTGGAATTATATTTGTTTTGATGTTCTACAATGTGAGATTTCTGTGCTTCAGGAATGTTGGGGGAACAAACTTTTTTTTTCTGTAGGACTAAAGCTTTCCTCGGGAAGTCAATCACAACAAATTGCTGCTCCACAATTTCTCTAAATTTCTCGTTTTCACAGATAAGTTTAATAATTTCTATGTAAGGAATAAAAACAAGTATCACGTAAATAACTATAAAAGAATACAAAAGAAATGTAAAATAACTGTAATACAGCAGATGAAAAATCCAAGCATTGAGACTAGAGTGAAACCGAAACAACCGATAAAATCGCAGAGGGCAATTATGGAAGTCATCTGGAAAGTCTTCTGAAGCAAGCCAATTGAGAATTGTTATGGAGGCTGAGTTTGCAGCATATGAGATTTGATCACAGCTCAGGTTTTGTTTAATATACGTCAAGGACCAGATGCATGTGATCGGTGAGTTATCGTTGTAAAACTGAAGGGTTTAATTGCGAAACTCACATTTTAGTATAATTAGATATATGAGCCTATCCGGTTAATGAAGACTTCGTCCAATCGAATTAACGATCGTCAAAAGTCTTCAAGGAACGCAACGGACTATAACCATTTTAGTCAGTACTTTGGAAATTGAGAGTTTTGCAATTACACCCTCCAAACGCCAATCGGGGTATCGATGTAAGTGGGAGAATTTGAAAGAAATACTTCACTTGAAACAAGCAATTTGAAGAAGACTATGTCTTAGGTGTTAACATTGAATATTCAGTTTATCCAGGTTTTTGGGTTCTTAGACAATAGTGAACAACACCTGATTTCTAAATCACACCGCGCATAGTACTGAGTACTGACAATTCTAAAGCAAATTAAAGAATCCGGAATTAAAAATCGTGAAACCCTTACCAAACACTTAAAAAAAATCTCCGATAACCCTATATCAAACTAAATGAGAGATTAGTCAACACCTCCTAGAGAGTGCCGGGCCTTTCTTTTGCCCCACCTCCGTCATAGGTGCCTTCGGGCACGGAATTTGAAGAGGGTAATGAATTTACGACGCCCCTTCAAATGCGGTGCATGATTCGATTCCGCACGAGCAATTGCCCCTGGTAATCTATGAATAGATGTCATATGCGGTGTTGGACAAGACCAATAGAGAAACACTTTTTCATAGCTTTATTACGTTTTCTGGTATGGATGAATTGGGGTGTGTTTGAATGGGTGTAAATTACTGTGGTTTGTTCACAATTGATTTTAATATTTTCATTTTTTTTCTTTCCTTTTGTATTATATTAATATTTATTTTTTATGTTTGGTAAAGGCTTTGAATTGACCCTTTTTAAAGAAAAAAAATAGTTACTTTAATTTGGTATAAAAGTGGGAAGTTTTTCTCTGAACTAATTAACAAAAATTATTAATTATTTTTTGCAATCGAAATAAATTAGTAGAGTTATGAAAGAAGCAATAGCAATAAACTAATGTTGTAATAATTTTTAAACGAAAGGAGTTTACAAAAATAAAATTTTAGTAGCACATGATTAAACTAAATCTCCAACAGCCCGTTACCTTTTGTAGAAATTTTTTAAAAATCAAATTAAAAATAATTTTAAAGTTATTTTGAATAGATTATTTTTTAAATTTCTCTTTAAACTAGAGCTTAAGAGGATGAAAAATTAATAATTGATATCATTTAAAATCTGTAATTAGTTTCACTAAACTACTGCTGTATCAATAGTCGGATGCTAAAAGAAAGAAATGAAAAACTGTTTGAGACTATTAACACAATGCTTTATACATTCAATGCAGTATAATTTTTGCATAAGTAATGCATTTCATAAAAATTTTCCATACTTCAAATAATAATTACCAAATATGTTTTATTGAAAAATGTATAATTATCTTTTCTAATATAAGTGTGAAACGAAATATCATAGAATTTTATGGATAGATAAAAACAATTAATGATTTAAATAAAAAAAATGTAATTTCTTATAAGAATAACAAAGATCTAAATTGAATACGAATTTGTAAAGAAAATCTATTATGATGCAAATATAAGTTTAAAAGTATTTTCTTTAGTAGGATTTTTTTAAACATAAATCGAATGAAATTATTGTGTTCCATATGAAAGTTTTGATATCTCTAGATAGCATAAGAAAGACACGAAAGTAGTTCTAAGAAGAGCCTATTTAAGGAGAATTTAAAATCAATTTAAAAGACATAGTTGATGAGAAAATTCTACTTTATATTCCGAAAAATATTTCAAAACATTCTTTTTCCCGCTTCTTTTCCTACGGCCATCTCCTTATTTGCATGTAAATCGAATTCATTGTTTCTTTAATGGAAACTTCATCGTTCAAATCTTATTTCTATCTTATCAAAAATAATGAAATAAAAATCATCATATCAGAGCAATTTATAAAAATTAGTGTTCACATTATCATGATAATTCCCTTCATTATGAAATTAATTATTCCAAGTAGATTGCCGAATCTATTTTAGGATTTTTCATTTTGTTTTGGGGGAAAATACTTGAAACCGAAAAAAATTCTATTTCAAAGGGAAATTGGATGCAAATGGTATCATTGGTAGTTTTTCAGTAATACCTAATGAAGTTTCTTTTTAGACTTTTTTTTATGAAATCCTTAGGAAATATGCTTTTTTATGTCAGTAAAATGAATTATTTTTTTTATCCGTTATTATATTTAAAAATTATGAGATGGCATATTTTAAATGAATTAAAAATTTGATCTAACAAAGTTTTTTAATTAGGAAATAGTTTGTAAATTGCATTAAAAAATCTGTTTTCAAATTTGGGCTTTTTATAATCAGTTTTTTTTATTTTATAACCCCTTTAAACCGTAGTTAGTGAACCTAAATTCTTTATTAAATTATTCATTATTGGAAATTTGCTGAGTTTAATTTTTTATGAGGGTGGTTTACGTTTATGGGTTTTTAATAAAAAAATCTAAATTGGCATCGTTAAAAAGTGCTGAATAGATTTTTTTTTAACCTTGCATAAATGCAATAACTTAAAGCTCTAATAATATGAAATATTTATGCGCTTCCCATGAAAAAACTTCATTTTTTAATAAAAATAATTATCGTATAACTGAATTTATTAAAATTAATTCATTGTTATTACTTACTAAATTAAACTATTGTTTAAAATTTATAATATTTATAGTTACTAAAACTTTTTACCTTGAATTTTGTAAAACTATATAACGATAAATAAAGCTATTTGAAAAACCTTTTGGTTTTGGAAATGTTTGTAAAGTTATTGAATTACTTTAAAAGCTATTTTTTTAATAAATAAATTTTTAAAAAGTTAGTTAAAATTATAATTTCCGTAATATACAAAATGAATTAATATTTTTTTTAGTTTATATTATTTGTTTTGATGACAGAATATACATTTGTCCTACAATATACAAACATTTAAAAAATGCTTTTATTTCTAAAACTACACATAAGAATTTTGAGTTGAAAACAAATTCTAATGTTTGATGTTCCATTTTGTAGACCCAAAACACTACAAGGTACGAAGAAAAGTGTCGTTTTTCTCTTTGCCTTATCATGGCAAAAGCTTCACTTTTCTGCTTAGTGTGCGACGTTCTTCAGCTAAGTTCGAGTGTATTTTAACATACGTTTTACTACGGAACCTTCTTCTTTTTCAGCATGTACGTCACGTATCCTAAACTTATGTTCTTCCATCCATAATCTCGTTTCAGACAGCGGTTATGGCTACCAGTCCGACCTACACGACGACAATTTCGTGAGACGAAAACAAAGACGAAATAGAACGACTTTCACCGTTCAACAGGTAAGGGCGTCGAACATTGTATTTCCCCTACGCTTCCAAAGTACATATAAATGGTAAAAAGGGAGAATTTAACCCCTATTCCACTTTCGAATCCGCACCTGAGCTGAATTCCTTGCAGAATCCCAAAGAATTGCGTTTGTTCCGTGTGGCAACATCGGTTTTTGTCGTCTGCGACTTATAGAACAGCGTTAGGGACGCAAGTTTGGGTGGAATTTTTGCTAGAATTTGTGTAAGCTCACAGAAAAGTTCTAGTGTTGTTTTTGAGTGTTAGAGCGTAGAATTGAAGGTTTTGTTCTGAAAATATTTTGGAAATTTTCCATATGGAAATGTCAAACGACAAATTTCGCTGTTTTAAATTAGATTCCAGTTTCATTGGAATCCAGGAAAAGCGTTTATTTTATCAACCGCAAATATGTTGTTTTTCTCGGAATAAGAACATATGAATATATATTTGAACACTATAAATTTCCTTCAGCACCTTGAATTTAATTTTTTTATTAAATATGAATTTAAAAGTAAATTTTTTTTAATTTTTAAAAGATATAGAAAAGTATACTAGTCATAAGTTACTTTTTAATATTATACTTATTAAAATGACAAGAAAGATAACTTGTACATATTTTTTTTGTTTGAAATAATGGGGTTGTTTCACGGAGAATCTGGCAACAGCTTCATGTTCATGTTTTTCTACTTTAGAATTTTTAGAAGCTTTAGAATTTCTTTTGCTTTTGTTAAATTAGTTGGTTGGTAGAGATAATCAGGTTTGTTGGCTGACCAAGCACACTTACCTGAGCATAGGTCTACCAACGAACCAACTTTATCAAAACAAAAATAACATAGATAATTCTAAAGAAGTGTCCTGGCTACGACATCAATGACAACACCTGCGCGCAAGCACATACAATGTGTAAAAGCAAGCGCGCACAGGAGTGGTCGTTGATGTCGTAGTCGGGACACCGCCATTAGAATTTCTAAAGTTTCTAAAGTAGGAAAACAAACACGCGAAATTGTTGCCAGATTCCCCGTGTAACAACCCCATTCAATAAGAGCACATTGTTTAAACTATACAAATATTTTATCCGTATTTTTGTTTTTTAATGTAGCTTGAAGAACTAGAAAAAGCTTTCGCTCAAACTCACTACCCAGATGTTTTCACTCGAGAGGATCTTGCTATGAAGATCAATCTGACTGAAGCCCGAGTACAGGTAAGTTGTATTATATGAATAGACAATTACACACTTTAATTCGAAAACATGCATACGTACTGCACATATGGGAAGAGGGGGGATATTGAATCTTCGTTGATAGTTTAGCTAATTAAGTAAGGAGGAAATTAATTTGTACCAAAGCAAATACCATAATACCTTGCATTCCATGTATTATGAATACATTTTGAAAATTGTTATAGGAAATATAGAAAAAATATTTAAAAAATAAAATAGAAAATTTTTCTCTCTTATTTGTATGCAAAAAAACAAAAAATTATTTTTAAAAAGTAGAGATAAATTCTGAAGATTGAATTCATTTGAAAGCATACATTTAATATTTGATACATGATGAAAAAAAATTATGATGCAATATCAAAAATAAGTAGTAGAAAGCATTTTATCAATAAAACAGACTTGTGGTGCACATTGCATTACTACGACCTCTCTAAGATCACCCGAATACACTCGGATTGTTAATCGAATACATTATAGTCGACAAAAACTTTATTTTTATTTTAATTATGTGAGTAAGTAGGATAGATAAATATCGTTATAGTTATATTTAAAAATTTTAATCAATTTGAAAACACTATTAAAAAGTATTTAAAAGTCACATTTAATCTTTAAAAACATAATTTAAATTAAAGGAGAATATTTCGAACTCAGAACTTTAGAATTTTTATAAAGAAAGTATGTAAATGAATTAATGTAAGATAGGCACGCTGAATATTTTTATTATTGAAACACTTTTTGCCATGTTTTTTTAATTGCAAATTTCTTTTTAGAATAATGCTTATTACATTACTTCACGAAAATTGAAGAGCTCAATGGAAAAACGGGCTAAGAGACAAAAAGGAGAAAACGAGAAAATGAGCTTTAAGGTTTTAAGTTTGCATTCAGATATGTTGAAAACGGTACTTGCAAACCGTGAAAAATGCACTAACTTTAATGTTTATGAAAAAGGAGAAACTTGTCAACTTTAAAGAAATTAGTAATACGTTCATCGACACAAAGATCTCAATTTTTCCAAAGAGTCACTTAGCACGTTCTTCTACTAAGCTCTTCAATTGACTGCTTTTACCATAGATCAAATTGCAGCACCTCCCTCAATTTTTGTAACATTTAGCACAGATTTTTTTGTATATATTCTAATGTACAATAACTTTATAGTAGACTTAGAGGAAAAACTAATTAATATCATTGTTAATACATAAAAATTAAATTAAAATAAAATAATACTTAAGGAATATAATAATTAGATATCCATTCAAATTTTTCTGATTTTGTTTTCATTGACAAGTCCTTAAAACCATTTATTGAGTTAATTGTAAAACACTGTAAATCAAATTCGTATATTTAATAAATAATCGATCATTAATATTAAGTTTATTTTCTTTTTAAGTAAATCATTTGTTATTACAATAATTTTCCTGTAGATACCAAATAAAATTGGTTTTTCTAATTCTAATCAATTATGCCCCACTACGAAGAACATTGGATCACATTTTCCGGAAATATAACTGTCATTCTGAAGGTCTTGAGACTTAAGAATCAATTGCTGGAAATCAATCGGTAGCTAGAATCGATGGAGTCAAACGCTTTAAAAATTGTATCACTTGCTAGATCTCAAAATTTTGCTTTCGGAATTTATTTTAAAATTAATTTAGCGAATTTAACCCTAATAGACAAAGTTTTCAGTTACGTCATATTCCCTGCCATAATGCGACTAATGCATTTTGCTGAAAAATTGGCTTTTTTTTCCTAAATTATAAACTTTTATGATACATAAACATTAACCTTAATTATTATATTTTTGTAAATTACTTCAATATTTAGCGCAGTAATTATAATTTTCCTCTGAGGGATAAGAAAATTGGCTAAAATTTGTTTCCACTGCATAAGGTTCAAATAAAAAATTTAAACTAAAAATTTAATGTTTTGAAGTTAAAAAAAATATATTTCTGTAATAGATGTTTATAAATGGATCAGCCATGTTTTAAAATTTAATTAAATTACAAAATTTATAATTTTTAGAAAATTATGCTTGTTGTTGGAAAACCTGAGGATTAGGTGACTGGTTTATACGTCGGTATCCCTCAGATAGTTCAAACGAAGTTTTTAAACAGTTTTAAAAGAAGTCTTTTTTTAGTTCATTTAAAATGAGAGGATTCTCATTTTTGTCAAATAATTCTCTCAATTTAAATTTGCACCCATTTATATTTCAAATGGTGAATGCAAAGTAAACTAAAAATACTTAAATTAAAAAATTTATTTGAAAATACATAAAGGATTTTACAAAGATAAATACTAATTTCAAAAACTCTGAAAAGGAGATAACTTCTGTCTAATGAGGTTGAATTTTTCCTTAAATATGTATTTCAAGCTTCTAATTGATTGAAAATTTTTAAAAATGATAAATCTCTAATCGGTAAATTAAAGTTCAAAGCTCTTTTTTCAAAATAAGTTTCTCAACTTCAGCATTCGAATTTCCGATGTATTATATTTTTAAAAAAATAAATGTTTAATTTTCATTTCCAACATAGGCTCATATAGAAATTTTCATCAATACATTTATATGTATGTTCGCTAAATCAATATTTTTTTTAATGAATCTGACTTAATGCTTTTATAAAATAATTTTAAATCGACATGGTTTGGTTTTGTAATCTAATTTTTAGAAATTTTACGCTTGAAATGTTTATTGAAAATGTTTTTTTGATTGCTACTTATTACGCATAAATAATGCACGTGTTAACTCCATAGGAGTCACTCCTTTTTTTCTTTAGTTTACTTTATTTATATTAAAAAAGAGAACATAATTTTTGATGCTTTTAGCTTTTAAAATAATAACTTTTAATCTTGAGTAGCTTCTTGTTGACTTCTTAATTTACAAACAAGGTGTTAAAAATAACATAAATCCTAAAAGGATTTTTTTTATTTAAGAGTTAAAATTTCAATACCTCATTATTTTATTATGAAACATCAAACTGAATATGTTAAATTGTTCATTAATTCTGCATATTGCTAGCACTTATTAACACTTTTGCTGAGCTAGTTTTTGTTGCCGCAAAATTTTACTTACTTATGTTTCTTACTCAAAAGCTTCTAAGAACTTGTAATGCGATATAAAATTTAAAGAGGTTTTTTATACATAAAACGTGATTTTTTAAATACAATCCTATGATCTACTTTTGATTTATTACTCCGATTCAATACTTATTAATGGAGCATTAAAAATCAATTAGTTTTATACTCAAGCGCACATAAATAACGCCAAACACAAAAAAGCACATCCATTTATTTGAAGTAAATAAGCGTGTTAATTAATGGCTAAAAGTGCATAAAAACTATTTTCTGTCAAGTTTGTTATTGATAAATGGGGTGCCTAGAAAAAATGCGATTAAGTTATTTATTCTGTTTCCCGACTTGCAATTATTGTAAAGACACCGTGCGACAAAAAAATATTCTATTAGGCTCTGTTTTCCCGCTAGTTTTAATGCTCTTTGCCTATGATCTCGTTAGATAATGACGGAAACAGGGGCAGGAAATAATTTTTATTCCTCAAAAAACTACTCCAACTCTTTCTTTAATGCCTAATTAAACGATTTTTTCTTTTGCGTCTCTCGTTTTAATTCCCGATCGGAGAGAGGCTACTTAACGGAAATTCTATTCTCGGTCGAGTTAAACAGTTTAAAGCTTTTACGAAAACGTTAATTCTGGCGGATGGCTAATATGACCAACTACAAAGAGAATAGTAGAGCAGGAAGAAGTAACATAGCTCCTAAGGCGCATTAAAGGCGGCACATAACATTGTTAGGCGGCGCTGCTTGGAAAAAAAATCTAATTCGGCAATGTTCATCAGTAATTTGGATTAAACTTGGCGCTGGGAAAGAACGTATAATCATTTTATCGCTTCTTTGCAGGCGATACCTTTTCCTTGTTCTTCATTCTATTGGTTGCGCCATTTTTTTGGGGTAGAATTTTATTTTTTGTTCTTTTTTAGCTGGCAGGAAAGAAAGTAAGTGCGTCGCAAATGCTGCATAATTACGTAGACTTCGTAAAAAAGTTTTAATTTCGTTAGCTGCAGGTCTCTAATCCGTATGAACTATTCATGAACACAACGTTTGTGCTATAAAATGCCACTTCCTTCTTTATTATCAGCTTCTACATCGCCATTTTGTTTTCTTTTTTTATCATTATTATTCTTTCGCTCTTCGTTCTTGCACAGTAATTTTTCTTTTCTTTTCTTTTTTCTTCTTCTTTTGGGTTTTTCTTGACAGCGCAAATCTTATAAAAATATTACTGACTTTCGTGGCTCAGGAAATCAATTATACATTCCACCGCTTTTTTGTTTTGTTTTCCCCCCCCCTTTACATCTACTTATTATTTCCTCATTTTGCTTTTATCTTTTAAGGGAAGAGATTTTTAGTAATACTAATTTGTAATTTTAATAAAACATGACATTGTCGCAGTTGGTTTTTAAAAGCCCCCCGTCTTCAGCGGAATGCAAATAGTGCGACGTCGTGGGACAGTTTTTGAAACCCTTCTGTTTTCCTTCACTTATTTACTCCCATCTCTTCTTTTTCCTTGTGCATTATTCATTTTTGCGGTGTTTTTGAGCATCATTTTTTCAAAACAAACCCCCTAATGTTGACTTTCATCTCCTTTCTTCAGAGGCACTCCACAAAAAAAAGTCACCAAACATATCCCTGCCTCGCTATAAACCGCTAATTCGATTGACGTGTTCCGATGGCTCTTTTTTCGAGTTCTTTTTTTACAAAAAATCCCGGAAGAATCTGATTCCATTTGGCCGAATGGTAAATAAGACTACAATATACAAGAACCTTAGCTCACAAAGAAACATCTCAGTACAGGAGAAGAGCATTCTAAATGAATATGTGCCTCTCTCCCCAAATTATTTTGATGCTTCCCCACTTTTGTTATGCGATCAGGATTCGGCAGAGTCTTCTTTGCAAAGGGCATCGAAACATGGCATTATGCATACAGAAATGGCACTCGCTGAGTAGATTTGGCGTGAGCACTTAAAAATTAGCCCCGGAAACATCGGTTCCTTCTATTACTCTGTAATTCTTCTCGCAGAACGCGAAGAGGCACATTAAGGGAGCTGCTGCAAGGTTTGAATTTATTTCCAGAAACGGGAGTGGGTTGAAAAGTTTGGTTGTTGTTGGAATGAAGAAACGTGGAAATAATATTTTTGATTAAGTGGTTTAGAATTTCTGTTTGATTGAAAAGTCAATGTGCTAGGAAATTTTGCAGGGGATTCACATCATAAATTAGAAACTTCCATTGCACTAAAAGTTTTGTTGTATAAGGGTAGTACTAAGGATATTGAAAATGATTACCATATCATCACACGTATAATGTTTCAGAATTCCATACTTTGAATTTGGTTTAAACATGTTTGGTTTTAACATTGTACGAAATGATTCTTAAAGGCACTGTAAAAGAAGAAGAATATGCGAACTATCTTTCTATTAGTTAAAACTTAAATTTGCATTTGTAACCTAGTGTTACTGTTGTAACATAATTATCTTTCAAGGTATAATCTTTTTTTACTTTTTAAATGAAAATACATCAAAGTAAACAGTAATTCCAAAATATTAAGTTTTTGTTTAAGTTCAATTGGAGTACTTTTAATGTGAATTTGAGGATAATGCTTCAAGCATACTTTATTATTCTTCAAGAACTTTTTTTAAAACAAAATTTGAACGTTGATATTGGTTTTTTTCGATTAGTTTGGCAAATAAATAATAAGTTAATGAATTAGATATATACACTCTTAAAACGAACGAGCGATTTTAACACAGTCTGATTAATTTTCACTCCTCCAGTCTGGAAAATGCACTTCTCCTTTTGGAATGGATTCTTTGTGTGTTAAACCTCCGACAAGATCACTCCAAACGAGTAATTTTAACTCAGTCTGAGTAAATTTTAACTCCTTTCCAGTGTCGAAAATGCACTTCTCATACTGGAGTGGATTTCACTCTTTTGTTTTAAGAGTGTACGTGAATTTTTAAACTTAAAAACCATTGACTCTTATTAAGAACATTTTATTAATAGTAGCCAGATCATTCAACCAAATCATTCCTCAACATTCCTCACCTAAACCCCCTACCTCTCATCCCACCCATTCTCACTTTCCAATTACCGCAAATTTTACGACCGCATTGATTCCTGATGCGATCGAAACCTCCTCAGAGGTTTTCCTCCTTCCGTGAAAGCAAAGGATTCTTCAGCAAACAACCCATAATGAAGAGCCCCGTGCCCCCTCCCCCCACCCACGCAACGGCCCCTCTCCAGGGACACCCCTAACCCTACCCTTAATCTGCCTGCGAGCATCGTTAGTGTCAGTTGGTGGGGCCCGGGGCCCTCAATCACCGGTGGCCCGGGCCGAATGGGCCCACTGGGAAAGCGGGCCCCGAAAACGAGATTTTCGTCAAAATTAAGCAAGTTGCGCCGAGTTAATCTCCGGATTTCGGGTTGCTTCTTAGTTCTTTTCCCTGTTTAAAGTCGTTTGGGTTTCGGTATGCTCTGTTGGTTTTGGGGTTACTTGAAGAGGAGTTTTGTTAAATGGTGATATTGTTGGGGAGTTTTCATTTAGAATGCTTAAGCGAATTTAAACGGATGGGGATAAACTTTTACACATAAAAGGTTAAAGTTATGTACTCAGTTAAAGACTCAGTTAAGTATTATTTTTATGTGGATTTGTGAAACTTGATATTGTTTTGGATTAGTATTTTTTTTAAAGAACTTTAGAGAGTTATTCATGAAGTTATAATATAAATTACTTTAAATTTGTGACACTCATAGCATTAACTGATTACAGACAAACTATAATTTAAAAAAAAAATCTACTTTGATGGTTTATAACAGTACTTATACTCTTATTGTTGATATTGGGTAGAATTATAATGAAAACAAGAACATTATTTGTCTGATATAGATTTTTTTTTAATTTTTATGTTCTTTAAACTTATTCAAGTGAAGTTTATTATAAAAAAATAAGCTTAGAAAGCCGTAAGTTATATGACTTAAAAAGCATGATCGTTTTTGCTCAAAGTAGTATTCATCCTTTATTATATAAAAAGTGGGTAACTTAATTATACTTTAACAAACTAGCTAAAAAAATTAAATATAAATTAAAACTTAAAATTTACGTAGTAACGAATCTCTCAATAAATTACAAAAAAAATGTACAACAAATATTTCAAATTTGAAATTGCCATAATTGTCAGTACTGTTTAAATTTATAAACTAGATGTGTGTTTTTTTGTAGAAAAGTAGTAGGGTCACATGGGGGAATTATGGGTCACTCTCTTTCCGGGGTAAATAATGGTCACTAAGTTTTAAGAACTAAAAATGGTTTTTAGAAGAAAAAAAATTATGCCAAGTCATCCTTATACATTCTATTTTCTTATATCAAGTTCAAAAACAATGTAACTCTGCAGCAAATAATAGAAAAAAATACTTTTTACACTACTATAAAAACATATTCCAAAAAGATTGTCTTTGAAAAACATGTTTGTTTTTTTAAGATCCATATACTGGAGAAACATATTTGAACTAACTATTTTGTTGGTGCTATTTTTCAATAGGAAAAGGTCTAAACTTTTCATTCCTATATAAATTTTTTCATTATTATTTTTTAAAATAGTTTTAAAGGTATAGTAATTTTTCCCCCAGTTTACTGGGGTAATTCTGGGTCAGTGATATTTTTTGATTTTTTAGGTTTTTTAGGCTAAGTGGTATACGTCATTTTGAGGCAAAAATCAGATTAGGCTGCATTCCAAATTTCATTAAAAAATTCAAATTAGAAGTTTATTTAAAATTTAGATAACAAAAAAATTTAATCTACATTGAAATAGCATGAAAATTCTATTTTTATTCAATATTTTCACTGTTGCCATTGCGTTGAACTTACGAGAAACTATATTTAAAATAAAAACTTTTGAAACAATATTTATTTGTGCGATATAATTCAGTTTGGATTGCTGTAATAGAACCCATTGAATTTTTTTTGGTCAAAATAGAGTTCTTTTGATGGTTCATTATACATGTATGAGGAAAGATGCATAGAGAATTCTAACTTGGCATAAAAATGTATGACAAGTTTCGCTTTCATTACTTTTATGTGCTAAAACAATCTTTTTATATGCTAAAAATGATATAATTTGGAATATTAATTTACTTTTGACATGCATTACTATAAAAAAATGGGTGACCCATAATTACTCCATGTGTGACCCATAATTGCCCAAACCCGGGGTAATTCCCGGTCACTCAATAATTAAAAAAAAGGAATAATAATTAAATTTTAGGTAAAGTGATTATTTAAAGAAATTCTAAATTATTTAAGCTTACTCCATGCAAAATTAAATCTTTTTATCTTTCATACTTTAGAAAAAAAATTGGATGTTGTGATTTTTTGACGCATAATTCCCCAATATGACCCTACAAACAGTATTTTGTATCCTTGGCTATAACTTTTCGGTTTTCGCAATCAGATATGTTCAAATTTTAATTTAAAATTTGATTACAATTTAAGAAATTAAGCAAATACATTATCAAAAGTACACTTTTTGGACTTTCTAATGGTAAATCATGCAAGTTTTATGCTAAAATCAAAGAAAAGGTGATCTTGCCATATCTCCCATGACTTAACACAGTGTAGTAAAAAAAAGTACCTTGGCTATTTGACATCCCCCACACAATATAACAAACTAAAAGACTCTTCCACCTTATTTCTAGGTCTGGTTCCAAAACCGCCGCGCCAAGTGGCGCAAAGCCGAGCGCCTCCGCAAGGAGCGCGAGGAGAAGGACCGCGTCCCCACGGCCGGGGACGAGGCCGGGGGGTCCGCGACCCCCGTCGACGAGGAGCCCGCGGACGACCCGTCGCTCCCGGCCGTCTCGTCGCCCGCCTCCTCCCAGCGACACCTCACCGACGAGGAGGACGCCGACTCCAGCGGCAGGGACGACGACCTGTCGCCGCCGAGGGCGTCCGCGGCCACGGCCGCTGCGGGATCGGCATCGGGAGACGAGGCCGCGGCGGAGGCAGCCGCGATGGAGGTCAGTTGCGTTGTTTTTCCTGATTTATTGGTTGAGGGAGAATTGAGATTTGGCATAACTGAATGGATTGTTTAATGTTAAATAGAAAATTTGGCAGGAGGTGTCATGTGATTATTTGACAGGTTAGAAATACTTCTTCAATAAAAAGGCTGCTTTTGGAGGATTAAGCCTTTTCACGGAAAGTCGTGTAGCTCTAGTGTGACGATAATTCAAATCTGACCTAACCAGACTCGGCAAATTCCTAGAAACTGATGAGCATATTTTTTTAGCACCGCAAAAACGACTCTCACTGCAAATTGTAATGTGCAAAAATTATTTCCGAGAGCATAAAGGGTGTAAAATATCTGTGGATCCTCTCAGGAAAAGTAAATCTCAGCGCACTTCAACATTTATTGAGATCTCAGGTTAATTGTATTTTGAACTTAAAAAAATTGGTAGGAGAACCGCTAAAGGGGTCATAGGTGTCTTAAAAATGTGCAAAGAAGGAACTACAAAGTATAGTTTGATCTTCCATGTAATTTTTTAACTACTCAATATATAAGTATAATTTTTTATATGTAATTCTACAATATTTATTTAATATAAAACAAATTTTAAAATTTATGAAACTTCAGCCAAAACTAAAGTAAATGATAACAAACATAAAACTATTTGAACACATTGGGATTAGGCTTGCGCGGCAAATTTTGAGGTCAAAATTGAAAGAATGACCAAGAAAATGACTTTATATTGTACAAATATGTACAAACAAAGACTTATACCTGAATTCTCAGCTCAATTTTAAATAGAAATTATTTTTAAAAAAATTTAAAATCAAAATTTTAAAATTTTAATTAAATTTTTTAGAAAAAAGTTCTTAAAATAATTTCTAATTAAAATTGAGCTGAGAATTTAGGTATAAGTAATTGTTTGTACAAATTTGTACAATATAAAGTCATTTTCTTGGTAATTTTTTTTCAATTTTGACCTCAAAATTTGCCGCGCAAGCCTAATCCCAATGTGTTCAAATAGTTTTATGTTTGTTATCATTTATTTTAATTTTGGCTAAAGTTTCATAAATTTTAAAATTTGTTTTATATTAAATAAATCTTGTGGAATTACATATAAACAATTGTACTTATATATTGAGTAGTTAAAAAATTACATGAAAGATCAAACTCTGCTTTGCAGTACCTTCTTTGCACATTTTTAAGACTCCTGTGACCCCTTAAAAGGAGCTACTAAATGAAGAGTACACGGGAAGAACCGATTGATTTCTTTAGAGGCTTTCCGTAATTGTATCTACCTCTACGCAAACCCTCCAATGAAGGAGGGTTTGAAGTTTCATACCATGGATTCGGCCACATACATCATTTACGTTAGAAATCTTGCTCGACCTCTTTTTCCCCCAAGGGAGATTTTGCCATTCCCTGTATTCGATGGCTCATATAATCGCGCCAATTGTGGATAGTGCCTTATAGTTTTTTTGTCTCTTCTTTTCTACCATACAAATTATATGCATTGAGAATTTTATAAATATATTTTACTTTGTAATAATTAGCAATGGTTAAATAAATAGCACTTGTCGTAACATAGCTGTACTCACATAACTTTCCGATTCTTTCCCTTATCGATACGGTTCGTCTTAGTTGGATCATGGTATCTTCTGATTGCCAAGTTAAATAATTCGAGAAACTTTTTTTAAAAAGATATTAAAAAATCAGTCTTGGCCCAAATTGACCAGCTTCCAAAAGTTAATCATTTCACTCAAGTGTTAAACAAGTAAACTTTAAAAACTTTAAAAAAAAAGATAGCAAATAAAGCTAAAATGGGTTTCGTTATATGAAATATTTATGCCAACAGGAATTTAAAAGAAAAATTATTTCGAAACGAACTTCTCTAAAAGTGGGGAAAATTAGTGTTTATTTGAAGTCAAAGACCGGTATTTCTAAAAAAAATGTCTTTGATAATACATTCAAAGTATAAGAGAGTAAATAAATTTTAATACTTTTTTCACCTAATGTATAACATTTTAACAATTTAAATTTTGCGGACATGTTTAAAACTTAATCTCTAGTTTCGATGCTTTAAACTAGTTTTTAATTTAAATACCTTTAAACACATACTTTGTTTACTAAAGTATTTAACAACGAGTAAGTGAATGAGCACAGTTTAAAAGTAACTCAAATATTTGTTAAAAGTATTTGGTTAAAAAATATTAATGTGTTTTGACTTTTTTCAAAACATATTTAACTTTTCTTCGAAATTTATAGTAAAGTTAAACTGAATTTACATACAATTGGAAACTCGGAATTTTCAAAAATTCTGATTTGCTATACCGCGCTAATATTAATTAACACAGTTCGTTTTTAACGATTTCTTAAAAACAAATATAATTTAATTTTAATAATTTAATTGTACTATTTTAGATCGAAAACTATTGCAGTTGTACCTAACTTAGAGAATTTTTAAGCAATAATTAAAAATTGCATCGAAAAATTTAATGATTAATAAAATTGAAACATGCATGAACAGGGTAAAATATGCCGAGTCTTTCACATTATCAGAATTTTTAATATGGAGGTATTATAAAGAAAAAACGCGTAAGTAAAATAAAATTCGTCAAAAAAACACCATATGATTTAGCAACGAAATTACCGTAAAAAGTAACAAAACAAGATAAACTGCTGAATCTTTCAATGTAAAATATATTCTTGAGTTTGCATACATTTCAATTTCATTACACTACAACAAAAAATGCTGTCAAATTTACGGTTCTAAATTGGAAGCCAAGTTGCTAGAAAAAAAAAACAGGAAATGTGGATTTTTTTGTTTTAAATTTTTTAAATTGCGGTTTTGACCTACGACACATTCAAAGTTTTTAAAAATTGAGAAAAAGTTATCAGTCGGATACTATTTGAACTCGAAACCTTTATGAAACAAGTAAAGCGTCATACCAAATCTTTCGAAAAGAAGTATTCTCTCTGACAGTTAGCATGCATCCAAAGTAACAGCATTGAGACTAAACTTAATGATAAATCGATTTAAACCACAAATGAGTTTAATAATTCAAGACCACAAAGTATCTGCAACAATTTCAAACGGTCAACAATATAGGAAATTTCTGTAAAAACTGACCCTTTTTGCAGTGTAAATATCTTTAAATCAAAGTAGTTACTTTAAAAGTAGTAAAAAGTAGTTAGTCGTTAATCAAAAGTAGTACTTTCGGGCACTAGTGCAATAAAGTAAATAAGAGTATCTAATTGGTAGAAAAACAAAATGATGTCACGAGTATCTCTATGGAAACTAAATGATGTCATGAAACTCATTTATTTCTATTGGTTCATTACTTTTGCATTTTCTAATATCTCCATGGAAACTACAAGTACTTCACAAATTATTAAAGGAAATTAATTAAGACAAAAGTGAGAACACAAACTTTACGCCAAACAATACTTTTTTGCACGTTATTATAAAAAAATATTGTGAGCAAGCACGTGTCAAATAATACTTTATTAGGCTCTTGTTATTATTTCACTCGACCTACGGTCTCGTGAAATAAAGGCCACTCGCTTAATAAAGTATTATTTACGGCACTAGTTGCTTAAATAACTAACTATAACCCAATTTTTACTCAATGTCCCAAACTCACACCCATCTTTCCTTTACTAAACAGGGCTCTCTGGCCGTGATCTCGAAATCTTCTTCCTCCTCTGAATCCAGCAGCGTGCTCATGGGTTCCAACTCATCCGCCGACCAGTTGGCCGACTTCCCTTCACTGCTGCTCTCGCGGTCCCCTATGGGCTCTTTCGGGGGCGACTCGTCGATCCTCAAGGACCCCTCTGGGTGCCTCAGGCCAGGGTCCTTCCTGAGATCGTCGCTGTTCTCGTCACTCTCTTCGGGGTGAGTTTATTTCACTTGTTTGCGTTAGTTTTTTCTTGTTTTGTTTATTTCGGAGATTGGTAAGTTACTTTAAAAAAGAAACTCGGTTACAGTTACTTAATATGGAAATTTACTAGTTATAGTAACTTGATACGAAAAGTATCTAATTACAGTTACTTTTGGAAACTTCAGGCTATAAGTCAAGCTAAAAATTGGAAATTAACCATCCTTACCGTTTCCAAAGAGAACCAAGATTTTAAGAAACATAAGAAAGCACAAGCAAAACATTACAGTTTTTAATCGAATTTTAAAAAAGTTTCATTACAGATTTGGCAGCCGATAGCCTTCGGATATAAAATTTTTTGTTACTTTGTTGTGGTTAAAAATACTTAAGTTACAGTTACTTTCTTAAAAATTCTGACAGCATTACAAAGAAGAATCTGTTATAAAGTTACGCGCGAAACTCCAATCCTTATTTATTTATTTACTAGCTGTTATACCCGACGTTGCACGGGTAGAGGTGAAAAAATAATTTATTAGTCAATTTAACTATTTTTTTCTTACATTTGAGTTACATAAGATATGAAGATTACCCAGTATGTTTTTCCATTTAATTACCCATCTTGGATATAGTAATGATTAATATTAATTTCAAAAATACCTTTGATAAGAAGCTCAAAATAAAGAGAATACATATTTATGTAAAAAAAATAATCAGTAAGAATTAAAAATAGGCTACTACAGCAAACAGCAAACGATTTGCATTTTCTTTAAAAGTTTATTTGCTTTCTAATAAGCATATGTCGCTGATACCGTTCGTTATTGAATTACAGAATCCCGCTACTTATATAACATTAAAAAATCAAAATTTTAAAAATGCTATAAAATTCACCGATGAAGTCATCGTATTTTCCCGAATAAATATTTTTTCGCTCATTTGGCGCTTTTTTGCGAATTTGGCGAGAAAAAAATTGGCTAACAACACACCCATTCAGCTCTTCGCACAACCAGCATTTAAAAAAAATTGCTTATTTGGTACGTTTTTTGTAATAACTTGGCGAGTTTGGCAAAGTATTTGGCGGAAAAAGGAAGACATAAAACCATATTATGCATCTGTAGTGTGATGGCTTTCAAAAAAACAACATTGTCCAGTATAAGCTTAAATATGCTTTTAAAAAATTCATAATTGAAATCATATAGGCACAATAAAATGATAGAATAATGGAGACTGGTAGGATTACATCACTTGAACATATCAATTATTTTTTCAAGTTATTAATTTAGTTTCCGAAGGCAATGAACAAATATTAAACAAATTAAACATTTTCAATTTCAATTGTTTTCTAAACAGTTTTATTCAAATTTTTCTGCCCAATGGCATCACGAAAAGGGAAAAAAATGATCGGATTTGAGCGAAAGTGGTGTATTTTTTACCTTAAAACGTGCGAAAACGATAGAAGGAATGGTACGATTCGACAAATTCCTAGCCTATGTTTGTTCCTGAGATGAGATGAATTTTTGTGCCAAATTTCGTGACGATCTGTGGCGTGGTTCTTTAGATTTCGCGTCCTATACAAAAAAAAACAGAAGTCGCATTTTATGTTTATTTATTTATTTACTAGCTTTTATACCCGACGTTGCACGGGTAGAGGTGAAAAAATAATTTTATAGTCAATTTAACTATTTTTTCTTTCATTTGAGTTACATAAGATATGAAGATTACCCAGTAATTTTTCCATTTAATTACCCATCTTGGATATAGTGATAATTAATATTAATTTCAAAAATACCTTTGATAAGAAGCTCAAATTAAAGAGAATACAGATTTAAGTGAAAAAATAATCAGTAAAAATTAAAAATAAGCTACTCCAGCAAACAGCAAACGATTTGCATTTTTTATAAGTTTATTTGCTTTTTAATAAGCTTATGTTGCTGATACCGTTCGTTATTAAAGTACAAAATCCCGCTACTTATATTACATTAAAAATTCAAAATTTTAAAAATGCTATAAAATTAACAGATAATGTCGTAGTAATTTCCCGAATAAAAACATTTTAACTAATTTGGCGTGTTTGAAAAATTTGGCGAGGAAAATATATAGCTACCATTACTCCCATTCAGCTCTAGCGCAAAGACCATCGCACAACCAACCAGCTATTTAAAAAAAATGCTCTTTTGCACGTTCTTTGTAATAATTTGGCGAGTTTGGCAAAGTAATTGGCGAAAGATGGAAGACATGAAACCCTAATATGCATCTGTAGTGCAACGGTCTTTAATAATTCAGTAAAAGCTTAACTATGCTTTTAAAAAATTCATAATTAAAATCATATAAACACAATAAAATAATAGAATGGAGACTGGTAGGATTACGTAACTTGAAACATATCCAACTATTTTTTCAAATTATAAATTTTGTTTCTGAAGGCAATGAACAAATATTAAATAAGTTAGACATTTTCAATTTCAATTGTTTTCTAAAAAGTTTTATTTAAATTTTTCTGCCTGATGGCATCACGAAAGAGAAAAAATGATCGGATTTGAGCGAAAGTGGTGTATTTTTTCCCTTAAAACGTTCGAAAACGATAGAAGGAATGGTCCGATTCGAAAAATTCTTAGCCTATGTTTGTTCTGGAGATTAGATGAATTTTTTTTCCAAATTTCGTGACCATCTGTTGCGTGGTTCTTAAGTTTTTGCGTCCTATACAAACAGATAAACAGAAGTCGCCTTTTATGTATATAGATTTATTTATTTATTTATTTATTTATTTATTTATTTATTTATTTATTTATTTATTTATTTATTTATTTATTTATTTATTTATTTATTTATTTATTTATTTATTTATTTATTTATTTATTTATTTATTTATTTATTTATTTATTTATTTATTTATTTATTTATTTATTTATTTATTTATTTATTTATTTATTTATTTATTTATTTATTTATTTTCTTCTAATAAATAGTTTTAGTATAAAAAGTATTGTATTGTATAAGTATTTAGTATTTATAAATTTTTTAGGCCTTTAATTTGCGTTAATGTGCAATCATGTATGTCATACCGCTTTTTGTATAAAAACGTATCATATTAAATTTATTGAATTTATGATTTTGAATAAATTTTAATTAAGATTTGTTTGCTAAACAAACGTATATAAAAATTATTTATCTGCCTTTAACTTAATATTTGTATAGAATTTTATCTTTAATTTTCGGTGATAAAAGTATTGTTATTTATTAGCTCTCAATAATCAATTCAAAAATTTATTCAAAGTTTGCTTTTCTTTCATTAGTAGCTTAATAAGTTTTGAAAGCGTCTTAAATGAACATTCTTTTATATTCTTCTTGCGGTTCGGGTAAAACAATAACAAGGAGAAATTTGCTTTTAAGACGTTTTTATTATTTTCCTTTAATTGGATTTAATTATCTCCATTACGGCATTAGAAAGTGGATCAGAATTCAAATTTCAGTGTAAGAAGATCCATTTTCGCCTTTTAAGTCTTCCATTTACAAGCAAAACACAAAGAACATTCTTTTCGTCGAACTTCGCGAAAAAGGCGGGAAAGAGTTAAGAGCGTAATGAAAAATCCATTTGCAGCAGCTGGACTAATGCGCGCGTTTTAATTCGATTAATTGGAGGTTATTTACGACTATGTACTTCCTCTAATTGCTTCAAAGAGACGCCATCTTTTTTTTCTCAAGAAAATAACCCCCCCGTTCCATTATGTGACCCTGCACCGAGGCACCTTATTTAAGAAGAAAACAAAACTGCTGGAATCTAGTTATTCGAGTGCAAAGTCTTAATTCGATTCAATTAAAAATTCCGCTCCTCTTGCCCGTGTTTGTTTCCGGAGCGGCGTAATTGCGTTGCCATTCCGTCGGAGAGCAAAACATTTGCCATTATTTTTAGAGAAATGGAGGATGGCAACAAGGCGGTGGTCCAATTAGAATTTGATTGAAAGTGGAGGTTCGAATCGTGACGTTCAAACGGACCTGGCTGTCAAGACTATTTGCGAAGGAAAAGCAAGCGACAAGTCCTTCCGTATATAAAACACTACTTAAAAGAAAAAGGAACACATGCAGAAGCTAATGCAATTAGAAACAGATAAGAAAAGACATTCAGTAATGTGTTCCTCTGTCTCTTGAAGATCTTACTGAAATGTACTTAATAGAAATCAAAGAGATAACCTTTGCCTTTAGGGAGATGTCATTAATATTAGTATCATTATTATTAATATTAATACCTAGTCTCAGATACGAAAACTTTTTGAAAAATTTGGAAGGATTTAAAAGACATTAGCATTAGGAACGAAACACCTTTGTTCTTTGAGAGCATCTAAAGTATAAGTAAATTTTTGGAACATCAAAGGCAAAGGTAATGGCAAACTGATTCATTGTTCTATTAAGAAGCTTTAAGCCTCCACGTTAGGCTTAGTTGAAATAATAGGTTTGTTACCAACAAAAAATTTAAACTTATTAGCAGGGAGTTAATGTTGTGAAATATATAGATTTTTACCAGTCAGTAATTTTATTAGGGTTTCACGATTTTTTCAACAATTTTAAATAGTAAATTAAGAGAAATATTAAGATCACATTTCTTTATTAAGCCGAATCTAAAATCAATTTTTAAAATTCTAAGTTGAATTTTTTTTTCCTTTACTGTTGAAAAGAAATGTCTTAATTGGAATATTATAAGTTATTTTGAAGAATCCTCAAGGTTTCGTTTGTTTTAAAATTAGGGTTTTTTTTCTTTTAAAGAGGGAATTGGGATTGGAGGCTGTAGAAATTTTCAATTTAAAAAGTATTATTAATGGAAAGATACCTTAAAAATGATTACGAACTTGATGAATTTTGAGATTGCATTTAAAAAGGGATTAATGTAAAAGTTAACTAAAAGATTTACTTTTTCTATCTAACAGAATTTACATAAACACACTTACGTTTCATTCCCGCTTAAGCAGAGGTTGTACTTTTAGGTTACATTAGTTGACAAATTTTATAAATTCTAAAATTTTAAAGGTCCTAAAACTAAAAAATGTGTCTGAAACTAAACCTTTACCTTACGAAACATTACATTTAATTGTATTTTATTTAATGTATCCCATTATATCGTGATTACAGTCCTTACTGAACTGTATGAAATCATATGTGGTTAAGTAATTATAAATTATATTAGATTGCATTTTATCATACCGTACCATACCATGTCAAATCATATTATACCACATAATATCATATGTTATTATTATATTATATTATATTATATTATATTATACAGGGTGGTTCCGAATTCATGGTACAAACTTTAATGGTAGGTACAGGACATTGTAACAATGATTTATTGTATGGGAATGTAAAGTCGCAAGTGACGCGGCGAGGCGTAAACAGGGGAAATAAAAGGAAAGAGAAATGGAGTGATCGGTTGGACCATACTTAATACTACCCACGCGACTCAGTGGCGAAAGGTATCTTATTTTTCTGAAAGAAGTGTTACCACAACTGCTGCATGTTGTTCCGATCGCCGTTCGTAACCGCATGTGGTTTCAGCACGATGGGGCGCCAGCACACTTCAGCATTGATGTACGGAATTACCTGGATGCCACGTTTGGTGCTCGATGGATTGGGCGTGGTGGACCAGTCCTTTGGCCAGCGCGATCTCTCCCGATTTATCGAGCCTTGATTACTTTTTATGGGGACATCTAAAGCATCTTGTTTATGAGACTCCAGTTGACTCAGATGAGGATCTCGTCGCTCGCATATCTGTAGCTGCTGCAGGTGTGTGTGACATATCAGGCATCTTCGAACGTGTTCGCCAATCGCTCCACCGACGCTGTCGAGCATGTATCGCTACTGGTGAACGCAATTTTGAACAGTTACTGTAAACCTGACACTTGTCAACAACGCTTTCAATGAAATCTTTGTTTTTCCTTTCGGCCGTTATTTCCCCTGTTTACGCCTCACCGCGTCACTTGCGACTATACATTCCTATACAATAAATCATTGTTACAATGTCCTGTACCTACCATTAAAGTTTGTACCATGAATTCGGGACCAACCTGTATTATATTATATTATATTATACTATATTATATTATATTATTATATTATATTTTATCATATCATATCATATTATATCAACACACTACAGAACATTAAATTTCATTAAGCTTTGTTTTGTTTCGTTTTGTTATTTCATTTCATGTCATATCATATCTTGTTCTCAGGGGCCCACTGAGCAGCCAGGCCTGCATGGAGAGCATGATGAACACAGGGGGGCGCTTCCCCCTGCCCCCCATGTACTTCCCCCACCAGTTCGGCCACCAGTTCGCCCCCTCCAGCCTGCCCTTCAAAGGTCAGTGGAGCTGTGTACGTATCCCAACAACCATACATACCTCTATACCACATATGAAGAGCTAAGTGGAAGAACGTGCTAAGTGGCATTTTTGAAAACAAAAATTTAATTTTTGTGTCAATGAACATGTTACTTTATGGACCTTTAAATATAGCAAGATTCCTCTTTTTCATAAAATTTAAGTTAAAAATATGTTTAACCTAGTGCCATTTTTAATGTATCTAAGTGCAAACAAAAAAATTGAAATATTTTTTTTTCACATTTTTGTCATTTAGCACGTTCTTCCACTAAGCTCTTCATATTATGTCTTGAGCTTTGTCCATGGCCTACTCAAATTTAAGGCCACAGAATTTCTTCGTGACGTCGCACTATCCGTCTGGTTCGGATTATGGCTTTTCAGAAGAAAAGTACTCTTCAAGTTCGACACGAGTTTCGTTCTTATGCTTTGGAGCAGCCGACAACCAGATCCAGGCGTATAGTATGACATCATAGCGAAATTCTTTGGCCTTATTAGTTGAGTCAGCCGTGGTCTGTCTCGATATTTCTTGATTTCATATGTTTCGTAAGATCTGTAACACTTCGAATTATATATTTTAAGGTATCTGACCATATTATCAAAAGAAATTTTAGTAATTATTTTAACCGAAATAATTTAAATTGTGTTTTAAATATGTGGAACTGAAGTGAACTTTTCAAAAATCAGGAGAAACGCTTGTTAGTTATTTTCTAAACCAAAAATAGTAGTTCTGGCTTCTATTGAGATTAATGTAAAATATTGTCGAATAGAACAAAGTGTGAAGAATCGAATGATATGAGTTTGGATGTCATAACGGACATAAACACTTGGAAAAAATATTGAAAGGGATGATTCCAAATGGCATCACTGGGACTGAAAGGGTTAAATGACATTGGAAGGTATTTTAGCGATATAGTCAAGTACCCTATTTCGTACCTGTATACTCAGGTGTCGGCTCGTCACTTGACTGTGGTTCTAAATTACGACGCCCGTCGATAATAGCCCTCGTGCAAGTGCGACGATATTCAAAAAGACCTACCTGACCTGAATATGCAGATTATATTACCATGATATAATATCAATTTTTTTGCAATGAGACACACACATACAAATCACATAATTCAACGCAAGATTTAACATTTGCATTTTATCAAAACTAGTTGTTTTTTTCCCATTTTGTAAACTAATCAACGCAACAGAGTTCTAAGACGAAGTTTCTGTCCACAGCATTTCCCTTCTGCGCGTGTTGTCTTCCAAAACCCGTAACCACTTCGTCCGCCGTGACGTCATCCAGCTCGTCGCCAGATTTAACATCCACCAGCGTCACAGACCTCAGGCGGAAGGCCCGGGAACACTCGCAGGCCCTTCTGCAATCCGCCATGAATAACGGCAGTCCACACCAGCAACAGCATCAAGATTCAGCATGACCATCTGACCACACAGTTGTGACATTAGACTGATTCAGACTGATTGGGAGTCTAAATGGAAACTTAGACTGTTGTGATGGGAAAGATGGCATAGATGTAGTATATAGACGTTCGGAGATATTATTCCATTAATGATTGGATAGTTTTCAAGAAACGGTCATACTAGAGCATTTGTTTCGATGGAAGTATATAAAAATATGTATAGGGGCAATATGGTATAATCATTTTCAAACTTTCATTTGCTTTTTGTTTGAAATTTAAAAAAAACAAGTTTGATAATCACTTTGGCGTTTTAATTGGTGGATTTAAGTTAGTTTAATCTTTCTTCTTTTTTGGGGGGGGTGGGGGGGTACTATTGAGCACTCCAGCCCGGAAATATCGCGAGAGCAAGAAATAAAGGGAGTAACCTAACGTAGTTTTTTTTCCATAGAATCAACACAGAAAGGGTTAAAGAGAAACACAAATAGTCTAATCTTATAGAGCTCTGGAAGTTTTTTTTTATTGAATGAAGAATCGGGTTAATTTATCTTTTTAGTTAAAAACTTATTGGGTTACAATAAATTCACGGAATAATTCCTAAAAATTTAAATTTGTAAACGTGACGTTTTTACTTGCAATAAGTTCATTCTGAAAATCTGCGAATGTGTAGCGAAGCTAAATTAAATCGCCTATAATTTTTCTCTCTCTAAATCAATTTCTGGAAGATTTTTTAAGTTGAAAGTCTACAAATTTGGAGCAATTTTGATTTCAAGGATAATTGCTGTCTGTTAATCAATCAATCATTCTTTTGCAAAAGAAAATATAATATCTAAACTAAAAGAATTTCACAGTCCGTACCATATTTCATTAATTTCTACAAGGAATGACATATATAATCTTTCATGTTGTCCTACTTATTGTAGACCCACAAAAATATCCGTATGTCATGTACTACATCTATTCCAGAAGACTTCTTCAAATGGTGCTTATATCCAACCAATTGCATTCCATGCATTCATCTGACCTAGCGAGACCAGTAATACTTACTGGAAGCTTTCAGCATGAATGACTAACGAATTTATTTGAAGTCGCATCCTGCCAAAAGTCTTGAAAGTTCACCGACATCATATGTGAGTAATGCATTACCTACAAGTGTTATAAAATGGCTGATGGATCAGAACATTCCGCCAAAACTATAAAAGACTTTTGCTTGTTCTTCAAAGTTAATAAAATAAATTCCGTAATATGTTTTATATGTACGAAGATGCATGCATGTTATAATTTAAAAAAATAAAGTTTCCTGGATGATTTACCATGAAACTTGTTAAATAAACAAAATAGGGCAATCAAGATTTCAAAATCTACCATAATGTATCCTACACAACTAAAATTTAATAGTATAAAACTACAGAAAACCAAATTGTTAATTAAAAGTTTTTGATGATTCAAGGTGTAAAAAAAAATGTTTTAAAATTTAATAAAAAAAAGTAGGACATGTATTGAATTACCTAATTAATCAATCAAATATTAATTTTATTTATTTCTTCAGTAAATAACGAAGAAAATATTTTTGTGAAAATCATGCAGTAATTTTAAGCTGAATATACTGACTTTGCTAAATTACCAATCTATATATAGTTCAAGCATTAAAAGCTTCGTTGGTTCAAATTCCTGTCCAAAATACAACTGATGGGAGCAAAAATTTAAAAAAAAAAACCTGTCCAATGATTATCCATGAGAAAATAACTTGCATTTGAAATTATTACAAGAATCAAAGTTCCTTTTCGCAAAGATAAGTGTTTTTAATTTATTATACTTTTTATCTGTGTTTTAATAGTCATACATAGTGCACTTAGGCTTTTTGTCTCAATAGAATTAGTAGATAATCCGATTCATAGGTGAAATATCCTATGTTTGTATACTACAAGATTTTATTGCTATTTTTAATTTAAGTTTTCATGAAATTTTTACTATTAAGCTATATAATGTATAGAGTTTTATTTAAATAAATATGGGCTAAATTCTTGTTAATCGTGTTGGTGAAGTAAAACCAGGAAGAATTCCTATCACCCAAAAATTTACATAAACACATTTTTTAAAATTTGGTTCAGAATTTAACAATCGTTCAAAAAATGATAGTGAAATGCTAATTTATAAAGTCTGTGATATTTTTCACTATGTTTTATATTTTCTGAGTTTCTTTGTACATTTCACAAAACAGATATTTTTATTATGTTTATATATTTTGTTTTTTGATTTTTATTTTTGTTGCTTTAATTATTTTTGTTATTTTGTTTTATGAATTTTAATGATGTTATTTTTTTAGTTAATTACGAAGTTAAAAGGCTTGCTTTTCTTAATTATAGCTAAATGAGTGAATATAATAGACACAGAGTAAATATAATTACATCATAAATTTCGCATCTTCACAAAAACTTATCCCAAAGATTAATAATGCATGCATAAACTTGCCCATATTATATAATTTAATAATACTTTTTTTTAAAATTAATTTGTATCAAAATTTAAAAGTTTAAAATTAAAAAATTTAAGTCTGAATATAATTGTTACTTTCTGAGAGAAGCTTGTCAATACTATTGTTGTACATGTAAATAAGTATTCTTAGATCTCTGTTATATCTGTTTAATAAAATTCTTCAAGTATTTAATTGAGTGGTCTGTTTCATTTAGTAAACTTTGTAAATCAAATCAGCAATTTTTTAAACAAATTATTCGTTTAATATTTTGAATTTATTGCACAAGGTATCTGGAAAATTAATGCCATTACCAAGAAATGTTTTCAAACTCATTATATTATTCAAAAATCGACAATATTTAAAGATACACATAAACTAAGAAAAATGATGATATAGGCACCAATAACTTGTCAACTAATATCATCATTATGTAAGAAGGGTGTATTGAATGTCATCCCAAGTGTCGACCATCTCTTAACCTGAGTCAAATATCGGGAGCTTTTTGAATGTGATAAAACTCGGCAATACCAAGTTACAAATTTTGGTGCCAGATAACACCGGAATTTTGGAGCATTCTAGCTTCTACCAAATTTGGAGCGTTGATTTACCATTTTTTCAGTGCATCGAAGTAATTGATTCAAATGTCTTACTGCAGAACTGGTAAATTCAAGCTCCAAAAAGTGGTGGCAGCTTGAAAGTTAATGTATCTAGCAACAAATTTTTTAACTATGTAGTACGAGGCTATAAATAAGTATGCGAAAACATTATAACATACAACCAACACTTCTCCAAACTAAAAAAAAAATTGATTTTGGAGTTGCACCTCTTTGTCTCTGGAAGTACAGGTACAGAACCAACCACATTCCTGCAATCATAAAAAATTCTTTCTCTCAATTTCCCTTCCACAAAGCATGAAATGTAGTATACGAAAACATTAGGACATATGGACGTCGAAATTTCTCTTAACAAAAAACAATGTTGGAAGGGTTGGTACATATATATATTCCGGCTTGTGTGCTTGATCAGAGACCCGCTTATAAACCTTCGTCAAGTAAAACAGACACAGAAAGGATTTTTAATGTCACAGAGAGAGAAATTACACCTAGGGCAAAGGCGGGAATCGAACCCACACCCGGTACAGTGCGCAGATTGTTAGCGAAGGCCATCCGGTTCCCACAATGTTGGTTTTTGGAGTTGCACCTCTATGTCTCTGAGGTAAAGAACCATGCTAACCCCATTCCTGCAATCATAAAAATTCCTTCCTCTCAATTTCCCCTCTTCGCTTCAGTTCCATCCCCGAAACAGCGCGCTTCTTCTTCCAAGCACAACAATGGGCCAGTCGGACACGGCCCCTCAGGTGGGCGAACCCTCGTGGCAGGCAGGCCTAATTCCCCGGCAACAATTGAATCAGGACACATTGATCGCTTGACACGGGAGTAATTTGGCGTCCCTCATTCGATTATGGGGGGGACCTGAGAGCGAGGCCCCAATAAAGGGGCATCCAGAAATTAGAGAGATCGTCCGGAATTCGATCAACGGCCCTTCGGACCCGTGCTGCAATTCAATGTGGCCCAATTGGGAGGACTTTGGGACGTGTGCTGGGACTCGGATGTTGAGGATGAGATGGATGTCTGCGGGTTCTACTTGTGTTTGAAATAAATAGATATGACTTGAAGAGTGATGGGCTAGCAAATTTTAGGGTCGATTTTTGCAGAAATTGATTTCATAGTAACGTTTTCTATCTTCAAAAGTTTGATTCAGAAGGATTCTTTTCTCGTTTAAACGTAATTTTTTATAAACCGACATAAATGTAACGTTAGGGTCGGTTTTAACTTCGGATCGGGTTAGCTAAAGAATTTGGTTTTTAAGCTGATTCACAAATATTTCTCCCCACATAAACAGAAAGCCTCACAATTCAAATATAATGTCACAATAATACATATTTTTATGTTTTAACCAATGGCAGTTCTATGCTCAATTTCGTTTTTAATAGCTAAAGATTATTACACAATAATTGGTTAAAGCATAATATATCTAAACTATACCATGGGTTACTTTTCCTATTCGTTTATAAACCAACGCGATTTGCATTGAACTACAAACGTCGTACTTATAAACCTTCATTTGAGACTTCGCTGGCCAACTAGTCAAATGCCACAAGAGAATATATTTACTTTTATCCCTATCCACTGAAACATTATTAAAAGAATCGATAAACTAGTTGGACTTCAATATGTAGGTTCACTATTATTTCTCAATAAATAGTTTTAGAAACTTAAGATAATTTTCCCCAAATTAATTTTTGCACATATGCTACTTCTTTCTTGTACCGCACAGTTGTTTGTTCAGGAAAATTTGTCCTATGATTTTTTAGAAGGCATTTATATGCAGGCTCAGTCAAAATGAATAGGGCAATAAGAAAACTATTTTTAGGCGAATGTATGTTTATTGTAACCAAACTACAGCTAGGTATGGACAGATAAACTATCAACCTATCAACCATTGTCCTATTCATTTTGACTAACCCTGTGCTTACCTATCAACCATTGTCCTATTCATTTTGACTAACCCTGTGCTTTTGGCAAGAAAATTTTTGTGATTTCTTTTTTTTAAAGCCATTTTCTAATAATATTAGAGAACTTTTCAAGAAAACATGCTGGTTATTTTACCCTTAAAAATTGTTCTTCTATTAGTTCATCGAAAGAAAAAACTATTACTTCAAAGACCAAGCCAGCAAATTATTGAAATAAACTAATATTCATTCATTGAATAAAAATAATATGAAATAACTGCTCTTTAAAAGTAATGTTTCATTAAATCGCTAATACAGTGGTTCTCGATTTTCACTCTCTATCTATTTTTTACTACTTTCATTTGTTCGATTGGATGATTTAGCGAACTGACAATGGTTGTGTGGAGAAAATTGAATTTAGTTCGTTACATGTATTATTATTATTTTTTTTTGCTTTTTGGGTTTATTTTTAACTAAAAATGTTAAAGATTAAGAGTTCTTCCTAACCTAAAAAAGGTGACCAAAGCATCGAAAAAAATAGAAAAAATAATTTGATGCAGATAGTTAAAAAAAAAAGTGAAAATGCAGAAATTCTAAGTACATAATAATTATTTGACTAGCTAATTTATAGATTGCTGTCTGTATAACAATTGAAATGTTAAAAATTGATTTTTAAGCCAATGCAGAACGAAATCACGTATTGAAAGAATTTTTAGGTCGAATAAAATTATAAAATTAATCTTCATTCATTTTTAATTAAATGGTAAAGAAAATAAATTTTAAAAGCAAAAATGTCAGCTAATAAAAGAAAAGTAAACTTATAATTAACTTGTCATTTGGATAGGAAGCAGGAACACCCTATACGATTGTCATTGCATCGAGCATTCTCTTCGTACGGTGCTATAGTCTGTCTATTTTCTATGCGAGCCTCGAAAAGATTTTCTTCCCCCATCCCTTCGCTTGGCTTTTCTATGAAACGGCGGGAGCATTGCTTTTCTAAACCTAACGCGTTTGAGGTTCTGTTGTGAAGTTAACAATCCGAACAGTTCAAACTCAAGTAGGGTGGGGAAAAACACACCCACGCCGTTTCGAAGAAAACATCATGGGCGGATGTGGGAGGAAAATGCTTTCGAGGCTCGCATTTTAGATAAACAAGGTATAGTAAAGGAAAAGCAATAACGAAAAATTCCTAGAATACGCAAAATAAAGATTTGCTTTTAAGTTTGGAGTCCTATGCAAATAGCATTGATGTGAAGAGTTCTCAATAGAATTTCAGTCCTCACTTAACAAAAATAACTTTTATTATTGCCTACTTATACAACGTCGCTTTATAAACTAATTTTACTAATTTTAACACTTGAACCACAGGTTCACCAAGCATAAAATATTTTTAAAGTAAATAAAAAAGCAGCTTCTCACACAAAATTCTTTCAAGGAATGTCAATTCTTCGAAAAATAAACTTATAGTCTCCATGGCAACCGTTTTCGCCAAACGATATAAAATATATTTTAATTGTTCGTGCTAGAAATAAATAAATATTTTCAGACGATCTCACATCCTCCCACCTTGAGTAGTGGAAGTTCCACGACTCAACTTCACACTAAAGATCTAGTCTCTTAGGGATTTTTGCAGTCCAACTTTTCTTGTCCTTGCTGGGGCACTTCAGATCAGCTTTCTTGGTAGAGACTATTTTCGTACGTAACGCTTCTTCATCCAGTGGAAATGATGAATCGCTCGAAGAAATTTCCAAACTGAAGACGCGCTGAATGGGACGAAGAATCTCTCCACGCGACGTTTTGAGTTTGAAGAGCCGACAAACTCCATCTTTTCCAGGTAGAACTTCTGTTACTTTTCCCAGAGGCCAGTCGATGCGATTGGTGTTGTCACTTTTTATAAGCACAATGTCCCCCACATTTATCTTCGAGGTTTTACTTTTTTCACACCTGCGTATCAATGATCCAAGATATTCAGACCGAAACCTTTTTCGAAGGTTTTCCTGCAAAGCTACTCTGTACTTGACGCGCTTGTTGAGACTTTTATGATCAGCAGTATCACAGTCAGGAACCCCCGATAGCTTGATATCCTGAAGAAACATGGCAGGTGTAAGAGGGACAAGTTCTAAGTCACATTCGTCTATGTGGGTTAAGGGGCGAGAGTTTATTACAGATTCGCAATCACAAAGAACAGTTATTAATTCTTCATGTGTTAGACTTGTTCTCCCTAGTATTCTTCTCAGAAGACCTTTAAGCACACTGATGAGCCGCTCCCACCATCCTCCCCACCAGGGTGAAGAAGGGGGATTAAACTTCCATTTGATTGGATGAAGAACATTATCACTGCAGATGCGGTTCCAATCTAAATTTTTGAGCAAGTTGGAAGCCCCGACAAAATTAGTTCCATTATCACAATATATTGTTTCACACCTGCCTCTCCGGGCTATAAATCTTCTTAGAGCTAATATAAAGCTTTCGGTTGAAAGTGATGTCACAAGCTCTAAGTGAACTGCTCTATACACGGCGCACGTAAAGATACACACCCAAGCCTTCTTTCCGTCCTTCAGAAATAGAGGGCCCGCTAAATCAGTTCCACAAATCTCGAACGCATTGGCTTGACGTACTCGATCTTCGTGCAACGGAGCAGATACAGCTTCACAACCTTTAGAGGAAAATCTTTTGCACGGAATACATCCTGAGAGAGCTGATCTCACTGTTTTTCTTCCATTCAATATCCAAAAATGCTCTCTCAAGATATTCAGAAGAATTTGAGTTCCGGCATGACTATTTTCGATGTGATGGGAAAGTATTAACCTCTTGACAACTTCGTGATTGGATGGGAGAATAGCTGGTTCTCTAAATTCCTCTGTATCTTCCATCAGAACAATTTTCGTTTTCAGTCGTATTATGCCGTCAGCATCCTTATACGCACTCAGCGATTTGAGCTTTTCGTCATGTTCGTTGATAAGAGATTCCGCTTGGATCAATTTTATAACTTTTTTCTCAGCTTCTCTATATTCTTCGGTGTCCAGAGATCCTTTCTTCCTGTGCTGAACATTGCGTTGACAGTTTGTAACAAATCTCAAAATCCAACCCACTAATTTTACAATCGATTGGTATTTCGAGAAACGCTCATAAAACCATCCGGTAGACGAATTCTGCTTAATGGAAACCAAGGCCGGAACAGAGCTTTTCTTCTTTTCCTTTAGTATTTCCTCTTCATCAAGCTCAAAATCAATGTGCGCTTCTTTGTCTTCATAAGAGCCTAACCATCTTGGCCCCTCCCACCATCTACTTTTCACTAAAGCACTTGCTTTACATCCTCGGGAGGGCAAGTCTGCAGGGTTTTCAACTCCAGATATATGACGCCATGAAGAAGCTACAGTGATCCCACGAATCTCCTGAACCCGATTATTCACGAAAATTGACCAATTTTCTTGCTTCGTGATCCAGGTAAGAACAGTTGTAGAATCACTCCAATAGAAACATCTAACGTCGGTCCAGCCAAAGGCATCTAATACAGATTTCGTTAACCTTGCTCCAATCAGTGCCGCAAGAAGCTCCAATCTAGGTATTGTTGCGACTTTTGAAGGGGATATACGGGATCTCGAGGTTAAAAAATGCACTTTTTTGCAATCTTCTTGTACAAGATAAACAACGGCGGCATAAGCGTCCTTGCTTGCGTCGCAAAAGGTATGAATGGAGAAGCTTCCGAGATCTTCCGAAGTAACGTTTATCCAGCGGGGAATGATAACCTTCTCCAATTCTTTAAGATCTTCAAACCAAAGTATAAATTCTTCTCGAAGGGTTCCGGTTATTTCGTCGTCCCATCCTAAGGATAATTTCCAGGCTTTTTGAAGCATGAGCTTGGGGCAGAGCATTACTGGAGAAGCGAATCCGAATGGGTCAAACACTTTGTGAGCCACTGACAACATAGTGCGTTTAGTGACGTTATCAACATTTACTTTTTCCAACCAGCTGACGCTCAGCGATAAACTGTCTTCAGTTTTATCCCATTGAAGACCTAACAATTCCGTTTTATTAGAGGCTCCGGTTTCTGCAGTTGAATACTCCCAATCTCTTAGTATGAAACCACCTGTGTTCAGTAGATCATTAGAAACATTTATCAATCGCTTCAGCTCTGCTTCATTATGGACGCTAGTTACAAGATTATCCACATAAAAGCTCTTCAAAAGACACTGAGTAACGAAAGAGTCAACCGCGACATTTTGTTCAATGTGATATTTCAATACAGCTCCTAATAGAAACGGACTGCTGCGGACACCAAAAACTACTCTGGTATGGCGGAAAAACTTATAATTTTCACAAGATTTATCAGTCCACCATAGAAATCTCAAGTAATCTCTGTCTTCTCTACTAAGACTGATTTGCAGAAAAGCCTTCTTTATATCTGCAATCACACCAATCTTTTTCTCTCTAAACCGTAATAAAATATCAGGTATGAGCTCAATCAAGTTCGGACCACTATGTAAAGAGTCATTTAGTGAAGGATATCCCTTGACTCGAGCAGAGGCATCAAAAACCGGTCGTATAGGAGTAGTCTTACTAGCTTTGATGACAGGTCTATGTGGTAGATAATTAGCAGACAAAGACATTTCTTCAACTGGTACTTCTTCGATAATCCCATTTTGAAGCCAATCGGAAAATATTTGCTCATAGCTGTCATATAAATTTTCTTGAAACAGCTTCTTGGTCGTAGTTTCTAATCTTCTTTTAGCCTGTTCAAGATTGTCAGCTAATGGCACACTGTTATCCAACCAAGGCAAGTGAACTTCATAACGATTATCTTCATTGTACCTAACAGTTTGAAGGAATTGTTCTTTAGTCAAATCTTCTTGCTCTCTCTTAGAAAGCTTTTCTATAGGATCCTGGATCCCAATGGAATCGAGTTTCCAATAGTCTGAAATGTCAAACTCCTTGACGAAAAGTGATGTCACCAGCATAGCATTGCTTGAGGTTGCTTCATTTTCAGGAACTTTTCCTAAGAGAGTCCAACCAAGTAAGGTCTCAATGGCTACCAATCCGCTTGACAAGACTCTTCGTTGGCCGGTCAAAATCTTTCCAAAAATGTCAGCCCCTATAAGAACTTGTACGGGTTGTGGCTTTTCTCCAACATCACTTAAAGATATATCCATATTCTGAAGCTCTTTTATCCATGGACCCGAATTCACAGGTGAGATATCATTGCAGATTGTAGCTTGATCTAATGCTTCAAAGTTGCACGTGAAGTTGTTCTTCATATTTCTCAACCTGATTCTGTAGCCTGTATGAGCAAATTCTCCGGTTTTAACTCCGCCAAAGAGAGAGTGTATCAGAGTCTCTTTCTTCACTTGTGTGTATCCCATGTCTTCGGCGAGATTTTTCACAATATAAGAATTTTGAGAGCCGGTGTCCAAAACTATTCTCACGACAACTTCCTTTTTATCTGAAATAAGCTTGCATTTCAGAGTTTGTAAGAACACTCTAGGACCGGTACTTATGTTTGCCATGTTAACTTCGTCAACGACTTCATTTTCGTCTGTCTTCTTTTCTTCAATTTTTCTTGCTTCATTTGTTTCACACATCAAGGGTACATGTTTTTTCCCACAAATACAACACCTCAGAAATGCACGACATCTTCGGACAGGGTGACCAGGTGCCAGACAGGCAAAACAACAATTCTTTTCCCTCAGAATTCTTTGTTTTTCCGATAAACTCATCTTTTGTGCGGAAAAACAGTCTGCACTCGAATGAGCTTTATCACAGAAAACACACATCTTTTTCGTTTCCTGAGTATGAGAAGTCGTGAAAAGTCCGGAAGCTGTTGGCGTGTTATTCTTTTTTACCCTCTGATCAAATTTTTTACCTTTGAAGCAATTGCTTTCTTTCTTTTGGTTCAAGCCAAAACCTTGCATCGCTAAACAAATCCTTTCCTCGGATTCCACTTCAGATTTTAGGAATTTTAGCAAACCATTAAGCCTTTCTTGTGGATCACCATTGTGGTTGAAATCTGGGCCTCTTTGTCTTTGCCATGCTCTAAGTATATCTTCAGGCAAACATGACTCCACTAATGGGTGAAGAAGAGCAGCGCTTTTATCCGTTGTTACGCCAAGAGTCTCTAGTGCACGAATCTGAGACTCCAAATTATCGTATAGTGCGCATAGATTTATGGGAGAACTTCGCGCAGCATTTTGGATGACCAGATTTAACAGTTCGCGAACATAAAATTCAATTAGTAAATCATTTCGACCGTAACGAGATTTTAAAGATTCGATGGCTTTTTCGTAGTTGGCGCCGGTTGGCGGAAAACTTTCAACAACCTCCCGAGCTCGCGACTTACTAACAGTACACTGTATCAAGTATTGAAACTTATTTTCTGGCGCAATATCTACATCATTATGTACATGCTCGAATTGACTCCAAAACGGCAGCCAGTCCTTTAAATCTCCAGAAAATTGTCTTAATTCTAATTTAGGCAAATTGAATTTCTTTTTGACGTTACCTGTTAACTCTGCAGTTTCCTCGGGAGCATCCAACGCTCTTCGGGCATTTATTCTGGCCAATTCTAATTCATGTTGCCTCTGACGTTCTACATCTTGCCTTTGACGTTCTTCGTCTTGAAGCCTTCTATCTTCTTCGTCTTGACGCTTTTTCTCCTCCTCGTCTTGGCGTTTTTTCTCTTCTTTTTGCTGTCTTTCAGCAACAGTTGTTTCGAACACAGAACTAATAAAATTCGGATCAGCTTTGTATTCATCACTGTTCAAAATTTCTTCTTTCAGTGCAAAAATCGTAGTTTTAGATGGTAAGGACCCGATAATCTCTTGGCACAAGTACAATAAATCTTCTTTTTTAAAGCCTTTAACTGCTTGAAACATTTTGATTCAGCTTACCAGGTCCTGTCGCGGACGCCAGATGTGAAGAGTTCTCAATAGAATTTCAGTCCTCACTTAACAAAAATAACTTTTATTATTGCCTACTTATACAACGTCGCTTTATAAACTAATTTTACTAATTTTAACACTTGAACCACAGGTTCACCAAGCATAAAATATTTTTAAAGTAAATAAAAAAGCAGCTTCTCACACAAAATTCTTTCAAGGAATGTCAATTCTTCGAAAAATAAACTTATAGTCTCCATGGCAACCGTTTTCGCCAAACGATATAAAATATATTTTAATTGTTCGTGCTAGAAATAAATAAATATTTTCAGACGATCTCACATCTGGTTTATAAACAAATAGGGAAAAGTAACACGAGGCTTACACTCTATAGGAACTTTGGATAGGATCATGACCAAATTAGATCGCAAGATTTACTTACTGGTTTGTAACATATGCACAATAATTTTGGATATAATTTTGATTTTGTTTTCAGATATACTATGGTTATTTAAGCTATGTCATTTGTCTTTAAAACATTAAAAAAATAATTAACATATTTTTAAATCATAATTTTAACCACAATTTTCTAAAGCCTGAACAAATTTTCCAACCAATCACAGTGTATCTTCATATCACGTAAAAAGTTTCGCCATTTGTTATTGTTTTGCTATTTTCATTCAAAATGGCTAGCGTCTGAATTGACGATTAACCACGTTTTTCTGCTTTTTTTATTAATTTAATGGAGAATTTAGAAAATTAAATTCGTTTTTGAGAAATATAAGAGGAAGGAAGCAGATACCCACATTAAGTAGGTAAGTAAATCTAAGTTAACAAATAAGGATAGTTTATTAGAGTGAAAGATCGGAAGACAAATTGACCAATGGTCTTAGTTTTAGGATTTTCCTAGTTATTAGTTGAACGATTGATTTTATTTTGTACTTTTGTAGTGTATTGACACCGTGTAAATTTCACTAATTGGTGGAAAAAGTTGAGTCAAATTTCCAAATTTTAACGAGAGGCAGGAACGGGTAAGTAGGTTTTACCATTATGCTTAACAGATTTTTAAAAATTATGATTCATGTGAAGTTTGTGTTTTAAAAATTTCTGCCCAGTTAGTCAAGATGCTTAACAATCTAATAGTGTTTGCCTTGTGTTAGTATTTCAAAATACTCATCTGTAGGGTTAAAATGCAGCTTGGGGAGATCCTTGTGTCAAGGGACATTTTGTTGACTTCAAAAACTTAATGTAATTTAGATGCAATCTAAATTGCATGGGAGTAGAGAGTAATAAAAACTACCCAATTAATTTACAGAGCACGAAGCACTATCGATCAGTTATATAATTATTGAGATGTCGCTAAGCAAATAAGTTGCCTGATCATTGTCATTTGGGTTACCATTAATGAAGTAGTAAAAGGTGGGGATGGGGATGCAACGGATATCCGGCCAACATACTGCATCCGGCCTATCTGGCTATTAGGCCGGATAGTTGGCAGTAACCGGATAATACAACTATCCGGCCTGTTAAAACTGATTGAAATTTTGTATTGTTGTAATTGTTAAACTGACTATTTTTCCTTAGAAAACACGTTATTTTTAAATTTTAATACATTTTATTGATTGATACTCCACATTATGTTAATAGCAAATATAGCATATTAGATTTGTTTCAAGATACTAAATTATGGTGTAAAAAAGTAATAGTTCTGCGTTCTTTGGTAGAATAAGGTTTCGCTTTTTTTCGTAAATGAGTCCAGATTATGAAAACAGTCGCTCACTGTGTATGCTGCTAGCTGGTGAAGAAAGGTACTTGCCATAGGTACAACTTCTGAAATCAAAGATTTTGTTGCACTAATCTGCTTCGAACACCTTGGAAAGGTTAGAGGAGAATCAGGCAGTTTTCTATCAGTGTCCATTGATGTGCGGATAACTTTGATAACTTTTTGTTGACGGATTTTGTAGATCTGAAGTATGACTGTGAGGCAAAACTCATTTCAAGTAGAGAGGTTATGCGTTAGCCTGCGTGAAACTTATTTACACTGATTCTAAACTGCGGTAAAAAGCTGAACTACCTCTAATCTCATTCGGTCAATATATTTAGTTAAAAAAGGGTTAAGATTGCGAATGTTTTTTTAATAGAATTTTAAACGTTTTTTCTAAGTAGACAATTGAAACCCCTCCGTCTTTTCTTCTTCTTTTAATTGTGGAGTTTTTATTTGTTACTATTCTTTTCAGATAGTGCATAATGATTTGTTAACTAAAGATTTTGACACAGATAAATTTAGACTACATATTTTTAATGTTATAACAGGTAAGTAACACATAATTTACAATGTCTAACTTAAATGTACTTTAACTGGTCGATTTTCCCTATTCTAATACTACACTTTTTCTCGGGAAAAAGTAATGCTTCTTTTTATGTACGTATCTTTGCCACTGGGGCAATTTCAAGACAAGTTGTATCCATGTGATTCGGCTTTTTTTTCTCTCCTGTAAATGCATAAGAAGACCTTGTTTTATGTCTTGCTTCTACAATAAAAATTTCCTTTTTGTTTTCAGAATTTTTTCAGAAGATTTCCTTTAAACTGCTGTTGTTTTTTAAATATTGTAATAAATGTTATTTTTGTATGGTTTCAAATAAAGAGATATTTTGTTATAAGTTATTGTATTTATTTTCATATTACCTTCAAGAGTCTTTGTTCAGAATTGAACTAGACAACACATGTTTTGTAAAGTTATTTCATGAACAAATTATTAAAAATGACTAGTTCATAAAGTTCGTAAATTTTACAATTATAATTCTACAAGATAGCATTACATAGATTTAAAATGTACTATTTACTTTGCAGGGATACTTTACAATAGTTTTTATATTTAAGATTCAGCTATATTTAAAGGTGACTTTCATTTTTCAGAAACAAACTTGCTAGGTACAAAATTATAAGTAATGTTTCCAAGAGAGTTGGGGTATTTACTCATTTTGTTGGGAAAATTAAATAATTAAAATGTGTATCGCCTGCGACTATATTTTATTATATATCATTTTGGGCAATTAACAGTGAAACGGAAGCAACGTTTATAACACTAAGATAATTGTAAGTGTTTGGTTCTTAGGTTAAATAAAATTTATAATTTTGTGTATTTAAATAACATTATTATTACAGTATTTAATAATTAACTAGAAAAAAATGCAAGTTTCTGAAAAACTTTCCGACATTGATAAAATTATGGCTTCAGCAGCTTTACAGCAGTTCTGGTAAAAAAATATTTGTTATGATTGAAGGACCTGTTTGACCATTTAGTTGTTTTTAATTCAAAAAATTAAATGAATTGAACAGGGCCTCTTACTAATGTTCTTCAGATGCTTATACATCCTAGGAAAGAAATTATTTCCTCACTTAATTTTCAAACGGTTACATAGTTCAACCGATTTGAAGTCTGAACAATTTAATTATTTGTATAAAAAAAGTGTTGAAATAAAGATGTATGAAAGGGGGGGGGGGGGATCTAGAAGAAGGTGTATAAAAATTACAGTAGGTGTAACAAATATGAACATCCTAAGGTATATTTACTATCCCTGCACTGTAGATAATCGACCTTATAATTATCTTGGTTTTTTCAATTAAAAAAAATGTAATAAGTGTCCAGTACTGGTAATAAGTGTCTACTACTGGATGGAAGAGACTTCAGAAGTAATGGTAAAAAAAAAATCCTAAAATATTGCGAGTTAAGGGGGTAGTAATAATTAAATATCTTAAAATAATGTCAATAATTAAATATCTTCAAATGTACACTTTAGAAAGGTTTTTTTTTCGGCCGTGGCTCTTCGAAGACCTTCAAAGTGCAGCAATGTCACTTACATGAACATTAATTTAGTATGAATTAGCTAAATAAAATACACCAAACAGATATTTTAAAAATCGGAAGATCATTTGCTGTACTTCCAATATGGACATGAGGTATCTATATTGAGAATCGAACAAAAGTTTACTACTAAATCCTATAAATAACAAAAACGAAATAGTTTTCAAGAAATATATTCAAAATCAATTAAAAATGTTACATCCCCCATCTAACGAAAACACCCTACCTTTTAATATTTAAAGTAATTTTATCATGTTTTATAAGAACATAATATCTCCTATAAGAAAGATCATCACATCACAAAATACAAATAATACGATTATACAAATTCAAATTTTAAAGATATACGGGTGTTTTTGTTCATATTGGGTACACATACTATAGAAGCCTTTTCTGAAGCACTTGAGATATTAGTAATTTTTATTATTTATTTCTAGATATCTATTTTGCGAATATTCTAATCGAATATTTTATACTGAAGAATCCCGATTCCCACACTTCAAAACAAAATTGTTTCAAGTTAGCTTTAGACATCGCCACTTGGCCTACAATTAAGGCATATGGGCCCAGTGCATATTTACGTATTCTAGATTTAAATAGATATTCTTTGTAATGAAAAGGAAGCAGAATGGCACTTCATTCATAAACTAACGACTTTTATTTATTATTTAATTCACAACCATAAATGCATAATCATAAAGCATTTAGTACTCAAACTACATATATCGAATAGTGTGCACTAATTATTTAAATTAATTGTCCGAATTAGTGTAATCAAATCTATCAATAGTAGATATTACGATTTAACCATATTATTTCTATCTTACGGTCGAATCGTATTATTTCCATTAATTAATCATCATAAATTCAATTAAGAAACCGTTTTAGTTACTTTGATTGAATTCCCTTAATTGGTTTCATTACGTTGTAATAGTTATTTTTTAAATTTAATTATTCACGAGTTTTACACTTTTTTTTTATTGTTTCAAAGACAAATAAAAATCTTAAAATAACCTTTCAGTGCCTCTGTAAACAGCATCAAAATTATTTCCAAAATTATTGTGCATATGTGTTACAAACCAGTAAGTAATTCCTGCGATCTAATTTGGTCATGATCTTATCCAAAGTTCCTACAGAGTGACAGCCCCAAGTAACACATGCTACAGTAAAGATACAATATGCACCAATGATTGTGCAATAATCTTTAACTATTAAAAACGAGATCGAGCATAGAACTGTCATTGGTCAAAACATAAAAATGTGTTATTGTGATATTATTTGAATGAGTTGTGAGGCTTCTTGTTCATGTGGGGAGCAACATTTGAGAATCAGCTTAACAACAAAATTCTTAAGCTAGAATCTAAACTACGGATGCATATTAAAGAAGTCAAAGCATTATAAAGCATTTAGAATATGTCATCCAGAAATGCTAAATAGATAAGCTAAATAATAAGGCTTAAATAAAAACTAAATAATAAATTTAATAAATTCTATTGAAATCAAGTTCATTCATTTGATTTATAAATTCCAGCAAATCGCAGAAACTGAACTTCTCTCTATTATAGTGCCTCTTATCGACCCCCCCCCCCACGTTTTATTTTGGTTTGATGAAAATGTATCTGATATTTGTTTTCATTATTTGGCTTTGGTTGAATTAACGTCGTTCTGGAGTTATATTAGTGTTATTGGTGGCAGAAATTGTATACATATATCAACCATGGTTAAGTATTGAGGTCAGCACGTTAGTGAATTACCAAACTCAACCTAATAAAAACATCGTACGAACTAAGAGTTTAGATTGGCCTACATAATTAACAATCACTAGTTCAGATCCACAGTTTACAGTAAAACTCTAGAAAGCATTTGGGACTGATTCACATTCATCTATTTGAAATGTTTCAGAAAAAGTTAATATTTTATTCAATTAATTACTTGCTGGAAGATCATGTAGTTCTAGTTTCGGACAAGATCGGGCTTCGGCTCAATATGGTCTGGTTACAATTATAAAGAAATTATATGCGACATAAACGTTTGGAGTTCCAGACTTAATTCTAATGAGGACATAAAAAAAGACTGGGTGAAAATCCGACAGAGCACGGCCAACCCCAATAACAAGGCCAGAGAGGCTCGTCCATACATAAACGTAGACGGAATTTTCGACGGCACTGTTCCGAGTGCCGAAGATCGAGAAACTAGACTAGTTCGGACGTATTTGGAACCCTAAAAATGTGGTCAGCCGTGAACGAGTGGTTCCGAACAGGTTTCGAGACAGGTTTTTTTCATCTTCGGAACAACGTCACTCGGAACTATGACGCCAAAATTTCCTTCCCTGAGCGTGTTTACGAGATCTTCTTCGGCCTTAGTTGACAAGATCGGACAAGATCGGGCTTCGGCTCAATATGGTCTGGTTACAATTATAAAGAAATTATATGCGACATAAACGTTTGGAGTTCCAGACTTAATTCTAATGAGGACATAAAAAAAGACTGGGTGAAAATCCGACAGAGCACGGCCAACCCCAATAACAAGGCCAGAGAGGCTCGTCCATACATAAACGTAGACGGAATTTTCGACGGCACTGTTCCGAGTGCCGAAGATCGAGAAACTAGACTAGTTCGGACGTATTTGGAACCCTAAAAATGTGGTCAGCCGTGAACGAGTGGTTCCGAACAGGTTTCGAGACAGGTTTTTTTCATCTTCGGAACAACGTCACTCGGAACTATGACGCCAAAATTTCCTTCCCTGAGCGTGTTTACGAGATCTTCTTCGGCCTTAGTTGAGTAGACCGTGGACAGAGTCAAAGTTTGTCCCGACTGATTCAATATCAAAAAAAAAAAAAAAAAAAAATTAATGGTAATTTATTTGCTAATTATTGTATTAATATTTTTGCCAATGGAAAAAGAGATTTATCTTTTATTGTAATGCAAACATAAAATACATTTGGTTCGAAGAAGGTGTGTTGCATTAGAAATGTATTTTGTACGGAAATCACATGCATAACCAATCAAAGTATTTAAAAGAGCATTGTTTATGTTTAATTTTTGTGTTTGCGTTTCATAATTCGAACTTATATATTATGTGGCCTGGTTTGATGGACATAAATCACAATGTTTTCTTATAATAGGTAATGTAGTAAAGTTAAAGGCATTTTTAGCGTTAATTTGAAGTATTTAATAGTACACAACAATTTTTTTGCAACAATTTATAAATTATTTAGAATAAACATTCTAAATTCGAATAAAATCAAGAAATTATTAAAAAAAAATATGAGTATCTATTGTCATGTTTTCGACCCTGTAGGGCTTTTGGTCACGTTCATAGCCTTATCCAGTTCATTGCATTCTGAAATCATTTTTAAGCAGAAGGCCCTGGTAGAATGAGTTATTTTGTAGCAAAAAGTAAATCGCATTCCTATCACATTAACTTATTGAAAACAATTGGCAAGAAAATTTGCTTCGCTTAAATAAGATTTTTGCTTAAATGTATCATATAAAAAATCGAACCATAGTTCTTATCTATAACAATAAAATTACTCGAAACACGAATTTAAAAACTTCAAGTTTTCTGCAAGGAAGATGTTAATGGATTTTTACATATGAGTTGTTAATGGGTAAATCAGACGGTCTCTGTTTTTTATACCCTGTCTAGCCAGAATGTAAGCTTTGAAAAGACGTTCTTCCTCCATCCCTTCACTGGGTTTTTTAGAAAACGGGAGGAACATCGTTTTTCTGAACCTCGCGCGTTTGAGGTTAACAATCAAAATAGTTAGTAGTAACTAAGTAGGGTGGAGTAAAAACACGCTCACGCCGTTTCGAAGAAAACCGCATGAAGTTAAGGGGAGTAAAATGCTTTCGAAGCTTGCATAGTGGCTAGACAAGGTATAGCTCTTGGGATGCAAAATGAAAATAGTACCACTATAAAATAAACCGAAAATTCGAGTTTATTGACAGTTAGAATGTTGTCAATCCAGATATGGAGCTTTGTTGTACGTTCCGAAATCATATTCATGAGTTTTTCCGCTACATGCATCCACAATGGGGAAGCGTTATGTTTATTTACGTAATCACACGCACAATAAACAGCTGAACCCTGAAGAGAAGTGGGAAAAAAAAGCATAAAAAAATACTCCCGACCATCTATCGAGAATATATCGAAGCCGAAATTGCATTCGATATAAAAACCGACACAAAAGGAACTCGAATTTAGTCGTAGACGCGATTTCTCGGCTCCCTTATATAAGGGTGACATTCTCCCTTAAACTATGAGAGTGAAACATAATAGAAAAGCCTTCCCGAATAGCTCCGTATTTACATTCCAATGGAATTTAAATGGGTTTCCCCTTTAACGGAAAGACGCTAAAAACGCATTTCCCGGACCCAAGAAAAATGGAATAGAATAGAAATTGGGGAACCATTAGGTTCTTATTTGTGAGAGGCGAGGGAAGAATGGCATTTCTTCTCCTCAAATAAGTTGTCCTTCCATTCGATTTTTTTTTATTCCTGGAGTCCGATGGCTGACAGTTGTTCGTCTCGGAAGTTTTTTTTTTATTGTTCGGTTTCGATCGGACGGGACCAAGGAGACATTGCATTTGGTGAATAAATTTTATTGATGTTAAGTGTCAAATCATTACAGCTATATTCGGGTCACATCACTTAGATTACAAAATTTTTCGACAATATCGGGTCTTGCGAATTTTTATGTTGATACTTAGTTATGACTAAGGAGCCAAAGTCGGTGTTGATGATCTCTTCAAGCGCGCCAAATGTCGCCGGACGAACTACACTCCGTGCCACTCTAACTTGGGTAAAAACAACGAGTAAAAGGTAGAGGGAAAAGCGCGGTTGGTCCGTCAGTTGGAAACTCTTGTAAGGTAATATTTACACACAAAATTATCGGAATACAATTTAACCAAAATACACTTTTCATTTTCATAAAATTGCCACATTTTCTCAAAAAATATTCCAATCTGTTAGACCTTAAACTAAATTAATGTTTTTATTATGTTTCCTGGATGGATTCACAAATAATTTATGAAACTCTTTACATGCGCGGAAGGATCTTCTCCATAGCATATTTCTATTTACCCATCTTAGGTTGGCAAAGAGTGTAGGATTATTAAGATTTGATCTAAGCAATGGGAATGCTTCTGATGACGTAACGCTCTTGTTTACATTAATACTGGATTTCATTGGTTGCTTTGGTTTCACTCTCAAATTTTCCGCTATAGATGAAACGAATTACAGACAGAAGTTGGCTTTTAAAACATTTAAGAAGTTTTCATCATTAATATATTTATAAAGTAAGAACAAATGTGATATGGTGATACAAAGATGCAATTATGTTGCGAAAAAATTAACGTTAGTTTTTAGTTTAATTTTAAAGTTTCAAAGCTTAAATGAATTTAGTACGTTATAGAAAATAAAGAAATGCTCACATAAATATGTTTTGCAATTAAGAGCTAAAGGCAAGATTATTTGTACCTTAAAAAAATTGTAACTAGTACTTGAAAGCATACTTTTTACATTTATATATAACTTTCAATCATAAACCTCCCAATAAATTTGAATTAATAAGGATTTACTTCTCATGATATTTGGATAAATTGGAAATTCTGAAATACAAAAAAAAAACTTTAAGGTTAATTATTTTTATTTGAAACTCCTCTAGGAAATTTATTGTCAAATTCATTAATAATATCTATATAATAAAAGCAAAACTGTCCGGCACAATATTATCTAAATTTCGTCAAACTACAAACTCCAAATTTCTCTCAAATTGTTTTTATATAATTGCGTTCTCGATAAAGGACATTAAAAAATATTTTTTTTAAATATTTAATGAATTATTGGAACTTGCTAATCAAATATTTTAATCTCACCATTACAGTATAAATAATCATATAATTTTTGTGAAATTTTTATTAAAGCTTCATTTCACCAGGCTCTTTTAAAAGGAAGCTCTTTCAATAGGAAAAGTAAACCCATTGTACAGTAAAGATATATTATGCAAATGAGTAATGAGTCCTTACCTCAGTTGAAGGTGAAAGCTTGTTATTTTTGGGGTTACAAGAACTAGGCTTATTTTTAAATATAGAATAATTCATCTTTCATATTTAACAATATTGTATCATGTTAACGATGTAATTAACGTTTTTTGTTAATGGGGAAAATGTATTTTTGAAATTTGCAATACTCTAAAATGATGTCTAGGATACTATTTGTTTGTCTTCACTATTTTTCTTCGAATTATAAAGTTATAAATAAAATTTGTCTTACAAGTAATCCACTAATATTGGATTCGACAATAAACGATTTTTTATAGTGTTATGTGTAATTAAGTGAAATAATGAATGAAATTTACACTAGTTAATTTAACCTCTTAAGACCTGAGCAAAATTATACACGTATATTCTTAATCTAAACATACTTTTTATACCAATATATGCTATAAATTGTTTTTCAAAGAAATTTTTAAAAAGTTATGTTTAATAGTTACTTAGGGACACGCCTTAAACTCTAAAAATACAATTTTGTTTGTGCTATAAATGCAACGAAAAAGGCCGTATCACTTATTTGCAGTTGACAGATTATTTTAACATTGTTTTCAATGCAAAATTCCTTTAAAATTAGCTACTAAAACAACTTTTTTTAAGTTTGAAAAAAAATTAAATATTTTTTTTAAGAACTCTAATATCGTATTGACCTTGTTCGACTTCCTTTTTTATACAAATAAATGACTGATACCTGTAATCAAAGACTGATAAACGATATTTGAATCTTTTTCTATCGAACTAGATCAATTTTGGAATTAATTAACGTGTTAATTGTTTGTGGGGAGGTTTTAATAAGTGTCCCCAAATGGGGACGCCAGGTCGCAAGATTAAGCAACAATGAAGGCTCTCTCGAAACCACCTTAACACATTTTAGCAACTTATTGAATGGTATTTAAGAAAATTTGTTATTTAAAGGCATTACCACACTTATTGAAAAATCATACATAGTAAAACATAGCTTTTCTCAATGGGTTATTAAACCTAAAACTATCAAGGCTTAATAATTAAACTCAGAACATTCTAAATAAAATGACACCAAGCAGAACTAAAAATGCATCGCATGTATACAAATTAATTTTGTTTAAAAATTCGATTATGATAAGTTTTTATAAATACAATTAAAAACAATCAAGTTGTGAAAATCGATCTTTACACTTAGTAGAGGATAGAGAACATTTCCCCCCTTAATGAAGTTTTCCCCCTTATAAGTATCATAGCGTAGTGAAACAAGTTCTACAGGGTACATTTCCTGCTTACACATTCTAAATAAAATAACACATTTTAAATAAAATAACCCCAAGCAGAACTAAGAATTTATCGCACTTCTACTAATTAATTTTGTTTAAAAATTCGAATACGATAAGTTTTTATAAATACAATTAAAAACAATCATTTAAGTTGTGAATATCGATCTTAACACTTAGTAGAGGATAGAGAACATTTCCCTCCTTAATGAAGTTTTCCCCCTTATAAGTATCATATCGTAGTGAAACAAGTTCTACAGGGTACATTTCCTGCTTACACATTCTAAATAAAATAACACATTTTAAATAAAATAACCCCAAGCAGAACTAAGAATTTATCGCACTTCTACTAATTAATTTTGTTTAAAAAATTGAATATGATAAGTTTTTAAAAATACAATTAAAAACAATTACTAAAGTTCGGAAATTCGATCTTTACACTTAGTAGAGGATAGAGAACATTCCCCCCCTTAATGAAGTTTTCCCCCTTATAAGTATCATAGCGTAGTGAAACAAGTTCTACAGGGTACATTTCCTGCTTACACATTCTAAATAAAATAACACATTTTAAATAAAATAACCCCAAGCAGAACTAAGAATTTATCGCACTTCTACTAATTAATTTTGTTTAAAAAATTGAATATGATAAGTTTTTAAAAATACAATTAAAAACAATTATTAAAGTTCTGAAATTCGATCTTTACACTTAGTAGAGGATAGAGAACATTTCCCCCCTTAATGAAGTTTTCCCCCTTATAAGTATCATAGCGTAGTGAAAAAGTTCTACAGGGTACATTTCCTGCCTACGTTCTAAATAAATTAACACATTTTAAATAAAATAACCCCAAGCAGAACTAAGAATTTATCGCATTTCTACTAATTCATTTTGTTTAAAAAATCGAATATGATAAGTTTTTATAAATGCAATTAAAAACAATCATTTAAGTTCTGAAATTCGATCTTTACACTTAGTAGAGGAGAGAGAACATTTCCACCCTTAATGAAGTTTTCCCCCTTATAAGTATCATAGCGTAGTGAAACGAGTTCTACAGGGTACATTTTCAGCATGCGTTTTTATGTTTACATTATTTACTGAGTTACAACGTTTAAACGTACACATTCGTTACTATTTTTTTAAAAAATTAGTTAATGCATGTATTTTATACTTCGTGTGTTGTATATCCAAAGTAAAAATACATATGATTTAATTCAAATACGTTTCCGTAACGCAAGGGAAGAATCCGCAAATAACTATTAGGTTAGAGATATATTCAAATTTGAATGAGTCAACATTATCAACTAAAAACTGTGTACTTTTTAAATGCTTTACATCCCATTTCAAAAGTCACATATAGTTACAATCTGAAACGAAAATCTAAAAATCAAGTTTGTTTAATGCTTGAAAAGTTATTGTAATTATACGCCGTAGTAAACTTATAATTTCTTGTTTATAAAATATATAATGCTTATTTCATAAAACTTTCCGTTAACACTTAATTTATGAAACAGTTTTACCGATAGATTTAATGTTTTATTACCATTATACTTTTTTGAGCATATTTTTATTTCAAAATTATTACTTTCATTATAATTTTTTATATATAAAAGTAAGCACTAAAAAACATAGTTCAAGGCATGCAAAGTTTTTTTAAAGAAACCAAACGATAGCAGACTAAACTTTTATTTAGATATGATTTATATTTTTCAATGTTAGGAAACTCGAAAAACTTATTATAATTAAGCTACTTATTAAATTTTAAAACGTAGTATTGTCTAACTTATCATTAAAATGTTAACTTATCATTGAAAACTTATCATTAAAATGTCTATTTAACATTTCTTAAAATATTAAACTATTGTGTTTCTACAATTTATATTCAAAAATGTCACTATTTCAAATAAAATATACATTATTAACATACATTTGTCACGTTTTGGTTAAAAATAATAACTTTAAAAAAAATAACTACTTTCTCTAAGCATCATTGTATGATACTAGAAATATGCCTAAAATAGATATTTCGAAATAAGAATCTAAAGCGTCAGAAATAAAAGTTAAATATTTAAAACTATCTCTACTCACATAACTGCAGTTACGAATTTCGTGTTTTATTATCCAGTAGGGAGTCCAAGCGATGATTTGATCGTTTCAGCTCCATGACTTTAGAGCCTCTCCGATTTACGATTGTCATTCTTGGGGTTGTCAGTTGAAATATAGTTGCTAACCTTATATCCTGTTCCTACAAACTTATTTTCGATTTAATACCCCCTCGAAATGCATGTACGTGGAATGCCTCGATGCCTGTGTGTACAGAGTTTGACCATTGCCGAATGTGGTAAGTTCAATGTTATTACTGTCCTGGGGGTGTATTTTTGCATGAGTGAATATGGAAGAAGTGATTGAGGTATTTGAAAGAATATTAAGGAAATGTCCAAGGAGATATTTGTTTTATGTTGTGTATGTTTGTTCGAGGGTTTTGACTTGTGTGTTAGATTATGTTTTCAGTTTTAAAATTTCAATATAAGTTTAAGCCCCAGTAGATAACCGACCAGAGACTAGGATATGAATAGTCTGTGCATTGGCGAACCTAAAAGAAGACAAACATTACTCATGTATATTTGTTTTTGTTATGGTCACTGGTATGGAAATTATCTATTTACGATTGTCAGTTGAAATATAGTTGCTAACCTTATATCCTGTCCTTACAAACTTATTTTCGATTTAATACCCCCTCGAAATGCATGTACGTAGAATGTCTCGATGCCTGTGTGTACAGAGTTTGACCATTGCCGAATGTGGTAAGTTCGATGTTATTACTGTCCAGGGGGTGTATTTTTGCATGAGTGAATATGGAGGAAGTGATTGAGCTATTTGAAAGAATATTAAAGAAATGTCAAAGGAGATGTTTGTTTTATGCTGTGTAAGTATGTTTGTTTGAGTGTTTTGACTTGTGTGTTAGATTATGTGTTTCCGTTTTAAAATTTCGATATAAGTTTAAGCCCCAGAAGATAATCGACCAGAGACTAGGATATGAATAGTCCGTACATTGGTAAACCTAAAAGAGGACCTACATTACTCATATATATTTAGTTTTAGTTTGGGTCACTGGTATGAGAATACTTCTTATGATGTAATGCTCTAAATACTGCGAATTTATTGGTTGTTTTGATTTCTTTGACAAAGTATTGAATGAAAAATGACAGTGACTGCGCCCTCTATAAGGGAGAGTGTAGGCTTTATAGCCCAAGTTCATTGGTTTTTTATAACTTCAAGCGCTCTGAACTGCGATTTCATTGGTTGTTTTGTTTTCTTAGTCAAAGTGTTAAAACAAGCCCATTGTGGAATTTCTGTTGGAACTGAGTATTAAAATGTGCACCTCTAGTGCGGAGCTAAGATTCGACCAACAGGGGAACCAACCACGAATGGTTGGATACTAAGTTCAAGATGAACGAAGATGCATTTTATGTAAATTTTCTGTTATCACCTTTTTTTGTATGTATATATAGTATATATTTTTTCCACTCTTGTTCCGATTTCTTCAGTTAGAAGATTTAACATGATGAATTTAGATGCCGCGTCTTTATTTACGAACTTTTTTATTTTTCTCGAAAGTATTTTGTACAATTTCCAAACCAAAAATATTTGCCTAAATCTAAACAACACTTTCAATTTTCAAAAATTCTAAAATTAGCATAAGGTATCAAACACACATATATTGTAGAGCACTAAAATAAAATACGTTTAAACGAAGTATATTTTACTTCAAATCAGCAGTTCATCGTAGTACCAAAATATCAGATTTTGCTTTCGGTTAAACATTATCAACCCAAATCGCTAATTTACACATTTTACATTTTTTTTACAAATTAAAGTACACATGGCAGTTATAATAAAATATAAGTTAATAGAAATTATTGCTCTATAGATCTCCATAATACTCTATAGGTTGTCTCTATAGAACCGTATGAATTATTTAGCAGAAGAAAAAAATTTCATCACTTCTTAGTAACTTAAAAAATGTTTCTATGTTATAGAAAATCATGGGTTCAAAAAATATTTATTTTTGTACTTTTTTATATCTTCTTTCAAAGAAGCTAATAAAATCCCAAACATCTCACTAAAAATTATTCTATGAGCGCAACTTTATTGACAGCGGCCCCATGTAGGGAACCTGTCCGAAAAGGACGGTCCCTAATACCATCTATCAATTCCTTGATCGCATCTACGGAGGCGGCGGACGCATTTTCTTCTTGCGAAAAGCGAAAATTGAATCACAAATTCAATCATCGTTTTGCACTGCTCTCAAAACAAATTTGCAGCCCAAATTGGCTTCATTGACTCGATCAAGCGCCTCCAAATGGGTACGTCAGGGGCAGGAATGAAATTGGCCTCGCTTTTTCCTTCACAGTCCGCTCCAGAAATCAAATCAGCCCATTGCTGCGGGGGCCCAGGCTGCCACATTTGGCGCGGCAATTTTCACCAAGGGTGTGGTTTTTGGCAGTGACTGGTAGATCAGCATATATTTTTATTCAACATCAATTCTTTGGGTAAAAGTCTCTTTTAATAAAAAAAAAATATTGATTTATAAATACTTAATATAATTAGCATGATTATAAGTGGTGTTGTAGTATTGCCGAATATATTAAAACAATCTGTGTCCTTCCAAAGGTATATGAAGGAGAAGACCGAATTGCTTCAACTTATATGCCATAATATTTCTTATTATCTAGATGAGTGGTAGTAACGCAGTAGTAAATCAGTGCCGTCTAGCAGGGACGTTATTTGAGGTTGTGTGTGGAGGACAGCCCTCCTAAATGTTTGAATATACTAACAGGCACGAAGAATTAAATATCCTACACAAAAACTAAGACGTAAACTTTTTCTCTATTCCTTCTTTTCAATTTTGCTTCAAATGCGATTAATTGTATTTTTATTGTCATAAATTAACCTTATTGGGTATGAGGTATAAACTCAGTATTTAACACGTATGATAATCGGTGCTTATGTCTTGCAATTTTGAAAAATGATCATACTTTTGCGACAGAATCTGGCCAATCAGCTCAACCTACTGATTGCATCCGTATATTTTATCACTAAATGAGCACAAACGACCATAAAACGAGCACAAAATCTTCTTTTATTGGTTCCTTAATCAGATACACTGCAAAAAGTCTGTAATTTTTACAGAAAAAAAAACTGCAAGTTAGTGTGTCAGAAAATAATGTAAAATTTACAGAGATAATCTTTTTATTTTGTGCGCACAATTTGTAATTTTGTTTGTTATTTTTCACAGACAAATTGTTAAAAGAAGGCCCAAATAAAAAATAATTAGTAAACTTTTTTTTAAAAAATTACTTTGTAAGGGACGAGATTTTTGTATACCAAAAATTTCAAAATATTTCGATTTAACCTTCCACAAAAAAAAAAATCCCAAATAAAACACTAACCAATCCCATTGGCGACCTTTCGCCAAATCGCCAAATCGCCACTCCAGCAAACCTAGTGGCGCGGGCCAGTGCTATCGCAGCCACAGGTTATTCGATTCCGGCAGCATGTCACCTCATTTGAGCTCGCTCAATAGGGAGCAAATCAATTTACTCCCTGTCTCCCCCCCTCCCCCTTCAACCCTTCAATCCAACTGTTCTACCCCCCCCCCCACCCCTACACTTGGATTTTTCGTCTACTGCGATAAAAAAAATTCTATCGCAGTCGATATTTTTTTTGTCCTGTTCGATTCTTCCGATTGATATTTGGCGATGGATTCGAGTGATTTTTTGGGGGGTGTTGGTATGGGATATGAGGGGGGAGGGGGGATGGATATTTTGCCGAGTGTAGAAATTATGGTTGGCAATGACAGCACTGTGTGAATGTTGCGGTGTACAGGTACAACAGAATGTAAAAGAAACAATTGTTTCACAATCGTACTCTAAAAGGCTTCAATGGCATTAGTATGCTAATTATTGTGTGTTCGTAATTGATTAGAGTAGATTTTTTTTCAAATCCCCTAAAATCTGGGATTTGGAAAATTTAAAGTTTTTATCCATGTATCATTAGAACAATCATTTTCTATTTTTACTATTTTATCTACTTAAAAATAAATATGGCAAAATACAATATTAAAAAGAAAAACTATTCCTCTTCCACGTTTGAGAGCTACATTTCTTCTCACTCTAAAACTACAAACAATTTAGAATCTTAAATATTTAGACAATTTAGTTTTAAAAAATATTTATCATTCACTTAAATTATCAATATTTTGGAGACATTTCTTTGGTATAAATATTGTTAGTAGGATAAATCGGAGATCGAAATAAAATTTCGAAGTATCGACGCGAAGCGTCCTTCTTACACATCGAAAATATCCCTAGTAGTGGCAGAACGTGAATTGGGTAAGCAAAGTGACCATGAGGCCGGTATAAATATGGGGGAGGGATAAATTTTGAAGTAATTCACTCATATCTATAATTACTGTAACATTAAAATATAGGTACTTTAAAAAAATTGTCTAAAAATAAGCTTGACTCTTCGTATATGCACTAATTTTATCCACTAAAACGCATGTACAAATAAACATCATCTGTAGAGTTGAAAAATCAGTTTGTGGTACTTTACGCAAGAAAGGGTTTTACATACTGTATACATTTTATTTCTTTGATCCAGCGGTGTTAGTGACACCAGTTTATATAGCATCACAGATCACCCGGAATTAGAAATGAAAATAAATGAATCAAATAGTTAACCAAATATGAAAAGCACTGTTTAATAGCAAGATAAATATAACATCCAGAAAAATCAACCAAGGGCCAATAATTTAAGAAATGATTTTAGCAACAATGAGTTTTTATCAGGATTTCCCTGTACAATTTTTATTGTTGAAAATACATGCATTGTTTTCTTTTAATGTTCATTTCTTACACCGTTTCTTTTAGATATAGATCTATTGTTGTAGTTCTTTTTATTTTTAGATTTTTGTATTATTTTATTTTTTCTTGCAATACTAAAGATTTTGAATTCTTGATTATTTGTAGTAACACACTTAATAAAGATACGAAAAAAGATTCATTCAAATAAAATGAAACAACATTTATTAAATAAAGTATGCGACAACTGACTTTGCACAAGATTAACCAGATTTTTATAAATTGTGAGAAATACAGTGATTAATATAATGAGGATAATGTAATTTCGTGTCTGTGGCAATGTGCGATTGTATGGCTCCGAAGCTATCAAAGACAGGTTTTCCAACCTCGGCTGCTCTAGCTGTATAAATTAGATCCACTGGGTCTTCACCATCTCGGAGTAGAAGTCAGACATCCACCTTCTCAGGGGTACTCAAAGCCTTGTGCCAACGGATGTACTGCAACCCTCTTGCCTTCCAGTCTGGGAGGCAAACTGTGTCTTCAATGTCGATGTGACTTAGTTTAGCCTGGATAGCTAAACGAATACTATAATTTGAATAATTTAAGTTTTTTTTTATTTAATATAAATTAAGTAGCATAAATTTACGGTTACTTTATTCTTAGTAAGTTACATTTATAGGTTTGTCAAGTTTTCACAGATGCTGAATAGTCTTATAATTTTGCACAGGCTGTATTTTTAGAGGCGGCATCATGGTTCTAAAACAAATACATTTAATTTACTGATTTCTATCTACAAATTTTTAAAAAATACCTTCACACACATAGCGCGTTTAATAATAGTTCTAATAAGTAATTTCGTAATGCAAAAAATTATGACTTTTATTAATGAATAATATAATTTTAATATGAAACAAACAGATAAAAAAAAATTGAACCCGAAGAGGAGAATTGTCTATCAACATAAAGGCCACAAGTACAGTGGAATGGACCTAAAGAAGAAAATTTTATGTGTTTGGTGTATCTTCTCCAACGATAAATGGACAACAAAAAGTGCCACCAGCCACTACTTGGTTGTGATTTTATTAATTCGAGGCGAAGATGTTTGTATCCATATCGAGGCGTAAAATCGACCATTATCTTATCAGGGAATTGCAGCGGCGAATGCTCATACCAAATCCAGTTGGCGCGCTAATTCCATTTAGGCGCGTAATTCAATTTGTAGGTGGCGCTGCCTTCGATTAGAGTGCGAGTTAATTTGCGTACGGACGTTGCCTCTATGCAAATGAGACAACCGCAGTGCATATTTAATGAGCGCCGCGCACCCAATTAAGATCGGCTGCGAGGCACTGGTGCCATGAATCATTTAACAATTTGATCGCAACGCTTGCAAAAAGAACACGGCTCAGCTGGTATTAATTGGGCACATTATTAAACTTTCACGAAGCGGACGCTTTCCTGACACAAATTGAGTTTTTGTGATTATTTTTTAATCTTCTTTTCTGTTTACCGATTTTTACTGGTTATCGTTTGCTTTTCTTTGATCCTGTATTTTTTTTTTTTTAGAATTTTTTTATAAGCTTTCTATTTGAAAGGACACCGATCAAAATTGACTCTCGCTATATTTTTACGCGATTAAAGGTAATTATCGTTTGCTCGTGCTTTTTTTTTTAAATATTTTTTTTGTTGTTAGATTAAAGGAGCCTTAATCAGTCTTTCAATTTTTAACTTCTTTGTTGTCGACTGTATTAGCGACTCATTTTTTTTTATCACATTTTAATTATCTAAGAAAATTCTGGCAACGGCAGCATAGAATGAATTTCTTTAACAGAATAAAAAAAGTTCGCAAAAAAAAATTGACTGGAAGAAGGAAGAGAAAAAAACTCACTGTAAGTTACTTAACCCATAAAAGGTAAAATAACGTTTCTCTTGGGAAGCTAATGCAGTTAAGAAAGAAGGCGAATGCATTTTTGCAGTCGTTCTTAAAACACACTTGACAGTGAAATCTCCAGTTTTATGCACTTACTGTCATATTCTTGTTTATATTCTGAGAAAATCGCATCCATTATGCTGTACATTATGACAGGGAATCGCTCCGGCACTTATATTCGCAGAACTTTTTCAGTGCTTTAAAAAAAGTGAAATCTAATGTTTTTTGACTCATCCTGTATTTACGAGTGGAAGAATGTTTGTTGATTTCATTTGAGAAATGGCCTTTTGCAAAATATATGAGTTTTCTGAAAATGACAGACAAAGAAATGTTTTCCGTTTTATTGCTTGAAAATTGTATTCTCCCAAGTTACATCGATTACTAGTACATTGAATTATCTTTTTGTCTTACAACCTTCAACAATTTTGTTGGTCAGAAACGTAAATAATTTACTGTTGTATGAAGTCAGTTTTTACCGACTTTGAATAAACACAATTTAATAACTATTTTCATTGCATTTATATGCATAATGAAAAAACTAATTTTTAAAGAATATTAATATTCTCACCAATTGGATTGTTTCGATGTAGAAAAATTGGGTTGTTTCAGGTAACGAAATGTCTTCTAATCTATTTCACCACATGACATTGGTCCCTGGATGGCCGAGTGGTTTGGACAATTACGCTAGCAGTCTGCGCTCTGTAAAGGGTGCGGGTTCGATTCTCGCCGTTGCCCTGTATTTACTTACCTTTCTCTGAGACAGTAAAAATTCTTTCTGTGTCTGTCTTATTTGATGGGAAGGCTTATAAGCGGGTCTCTGATCAAGCACACAAGCTGGAATATATATTTATCAACCCTTCCCTACGACGTGACATAGATTCAGCAATACAAAATCTAGAAACACTTTATTATTTTCATTTCTGTTTCCACTCAAGACCTGTCAAAACCAAAGGGGCCAGTGGATACCCATTGAAAGAAAAATGTTAAAGTCTTTTTAATTTTCTAATTTAGAAATATTTCAAAACGATTATACAAACAAAATTCTGTATTATCAATAAAACAATATAGCAACAAAGTCAAAACAAGGGTTAGATCCCTTGTATATGACTCTATGTACAAAGTAATTAATATAATAACTTAAAATTTCGAATTTTTAACCTAGAAACCAAATGAAAGTTCTTCAAGCTTACTAACGAAAATACTCATGTTAAGAATTAATAATACTTAACGATTATAACTAAATTAAAGTTATCACCAAAAAATCACTATTTGGCCAAATAAATTTTAAATGCGTCTTAAAATCTTAACTTTAGTTTAAAAAAAACTTCTAGTAAAATTAATTTTAAAAAAAATTCTAACGAAATATTTAATTTTACTTCTTACCCATATTTAGCCATTTTTTGCAACCACTAGCCATAAAGTAACAAGCAAAAGTTAAATAAAAAAAATTAAACCTTCTTTCACTACTTCTCACACAAAAAATGGAGAAAAAATGTGTGAGCCCAAAAATAATTAAATAATGTCTAAAAAACTAATGCAAGGTCGTGGTCCATGGTTGGAATATCAATATCAACACAAGCCTTGGTTAGATGCTGGATTTTTTTTCTTCACCCCCTGAATGTAATTTTTTCCTCTCTTAATACAGAATACATTTAGTTCTTACCTTTTAGAAAATAAGGAACTTAGGGCTACTCTGAGAATCCTGATTAAGCCAAAGTGTAACGAAATTAGGAATCCAACAGTTCGAGAGTTTAATTTGACCAAGCTGGTAGTGACATTAACACTTTGGAAACTCCACTAATTCAACCGTCGATTTTTTGCTGATTTTAATCATTTTTTTAGATACTTGGAATAGGTATATCATGATAATTTTCATTATTAGTTTCAGACCGTTTGTATTAATAATGAATCTAAAAAACTCGAAGTTAAACTACCGCCGAGGTTAAGAAAAAAAAACACGTTCTTATCTTTTATGGATGAATTACCTTTATTGTATACTTTCTTTCTTCTTTCCAAAATTAGATACTAAAAAGTATATATTGGCATCGAGTAAATTTTTATCCATCTGCCTATCTGTACTCCTCCTTCCAAAACTCTTGTAAACTGATAAATTTTTAAATTTCTTGTCTCTTTAAAAAATATGACATCAGATACATACATTTTTTACTTTTTGTTCCTCTTTCTGTCTATCAGTTGCATAAGAATTCCTGTGATTATTAAAGTAACAAGATAGTAGTCGACTCTAGTACTTTCATAACTTCTTGTTTAATAAGCTTTATTCAAATATAAATTTTATTTTCGAGGCAAAGTTAAGACTCGTTTTGACACAAAAAGGTTCCGGTTTGTAACAATAAATGTCTACTAAAACCGCTTCCACACAGGCTACATTAAACAAACACAGCATTTAGTTCTAATTTAAACTTTCAGTCCCCATAATTGTCTACTTTGTTTTACTTTATTTAGAAAATTTAATTAATACTCTTCATTTATATTAATTTGCAGTTCAAAGACTAAAAATTTAGTAAAATTAATTGCTCTGAAAAAAGACGAGATCATGACATTGTTCTTTTTATTTTTTTGAACAAGGTTTCACAATTGACTTGTTTCAGATGACGTATTTTATAACAACTTTCTTTCTAGAACTTCCTTTAATCGGTGCTCCGATTGGCGCTATGTTCCCACGTGATATTGATTCACCAGTCGACGCTTTAGAAATAAACTATTTTCATTCAGCAATTCTTTTGCCACTCAAGACCGGGAATCTTTCCATTTTCAAGCAAACAATCTACAATTTGTATCTTGACATCTTCATACAATTATTCATTAATAAGAACTAAAATTTAAATAATAAATCAGAATATACATGAAAACGAAATTAGAACACTTTATGCTTTTTTTGTTATTACGTATCTAATGAACCGTTAGCGGCCGTTGTTTCAATGGAGTGTCTCAAATTAGAATGAATCAAATAATGAATAAGATTACCTTGAATTTCAAACTATTAAATGTACTTTGACAATTTTTACAAACTTTATTGTAATGCAAACTTCTGTTTGCAAACTTTATAGTAATGCAAACTATTACGACATTTCTAACTACTTTATGTCATTAAAATAAATATTCTGTCAGCTTTTATTTCATTTTAATTAAATAATATTTATCGTGCGTTTGACTAAGTGGAAAAAGTAAAAATATTAAATCAAAATGAAATACTCTAGTTATTGACTTTTTAGTTTTTAAATCTGAAATATACTCCTAATTCAAAATTTTAATAAAATATAGGCAATAGCCTTGTCTGATTTTTTACTTTAATACGAAGCTTCAATATGACGTATCCTACTCCTCTGTGACATTTCTGGTTCGTTCTGCGCAAGTGAGTGACGGACGGAAAAACAAAACAGTCAGACTGAACGTACTTACGTTATAAACGTAGGGGGGCATCTAAAAAGGGTATTACAACCGTGCCACACCAACCTAAGGACTTCGTACAAAGCAAGAGAGGAAGAGAAAAAATCTCAAAATATTCTTGGGAGCACACGGGAGCTGGAAAAAAAATTCCATGAACGGATTAGACCGTGGGTAACAAGAATAATTGGAAATTTTTTTTTTTACTTCTCCTACACAGTACTAGAAGTTAGTTTTTTGTACCTTTTTTTACTGCTGTGGTTTCGTGGCAGGTACTAATCTTGTTTGAGGTGGCAGTAATCACTTTTAAGTTGTACGAGTTTGAATTCACATTGCCAGGTTCCTCTAATGAATTCCAAAGCGAAACAGCGGCCGTTGTTTCGATGGTGTGTCTCAAATTAGAATAAATCGAATAATGAATAAGATTACTTTGAAATGTTAATGACTTATTTTTTTTTCGACAGTTGGTGGATTTTAATTGCTTTAGAATTGTTCGTGATTAACTTTATCAAAATGTTTAGCGTAGAACTTATTGTGCATTTTAAAACAATGTGTAGTTTTTGTTAACCCTGTAATGCACGTTTTTTTTTATCCCGAAAAAATATATTTGTTTCTTCAATACTCATACATTGTGGTAAAAATACTGAAACAAATTAACTTAATTTGAATTTAAATAATTTCAATTTTTTAAATGTTTGCCATACAGCAAAAACCAACTACAAAATTCCAATTTTGATAAGAATGACTAGGAAACTACTAAATATATTTTAAAATAACCCTCTTTAACTATAATTATTTTTTCAAAACAATTTATTTGTAATTTAGTACTAATATTATTATACTTTGAATACTGCCAAAGACGGAATTTTACAACAGTTAATAACTTCACACTTTAATTTTGAATACACTTTTACTACTGTCATCTATGAGGGTTATTAGTGACTAAAACTTCAAAATGGAATGTAATAAATAAAAAAACACGGATTTGTTGAGAGGGAGCTCTAATTTAATAGAATAAAGTGGATTATGTTACTTGTTGCCATATGGCAACAGTATGCATTAGAGTGCTAAATGTTTTAACTATAACAATCATACAAATTTTAAACAATTTCGATACTTTTGTCAATATTGTCGATGAAACACAAATAAAATTGTTTTTTTTTTACTTTGGTTAAGTACAAATTGTAGCATATAAAATAGTTATTTTCTAAATTTTGATTTATTTTCTTTTCAATTTATACCCTATTCAGCATAATGGAAATTTTTCAGAAGATGTTTTTATTTGTACTCGTACTGTGTTTCATTGGTTTCTATGGTTTCATACTCGAAATAACCAATTTTAAATAAAAATATATTTTTTTATTTCTATGCAAAAATAAGTAAAATATTTTAAGAAAAATCATTTTCGAATACCAAAACAAAAGTAATTCCTGACAACAAATGACAACAAACCGTTGCAGCTGTTGCCATCCACGAGGTGAAACAACCCCATTGTCTTAAAAAATATTCTAAAAATAATACTTGCATTTTTTGCAAATCTGTTTCCATAGAATAAAAACGCATTGTAATTTTTTAAAAATCTTTTTTGTATTATAACTTTTTCCGTTTCCATTCCCACTAAAACTGTTAAAGTCAAGTATAACACGTCACTGCTTGTTAACTACAGCTGCGACGTAATATTCCAACGTTTATTTTTGTCATAACTGCAACCATCACTGCCCATTTAATTATCTATATATCCTGAAGTCCAGCGGCTGGGTTAGTGCTTCGCATTGCTATGAAGCAGGTCCAGGAATAGAGTTCCGAATCGGGCGAGGTTGACTTATCCTAGTGTGTCGATAAAATGAGGACCAACCATGCTTGGGAGTTAAACAGTGAGGGTTCCACTTGAGGTTGACCACCTCACCGGGACATATGCCTAATCACCCCAGAGCCATAGATCACGTCAGTTGAAATGGACACGGCAAGTTTGACTCACTAAAGGGCTATTGTGCCTATGAGTTTAGTTTATAAACTCCTGCTGTTACTAACAAATACAAAGTAACTTTCCATAGGTCAGTGTGTATCTTATTATTACTGCAGTTAATAAATATTTGCTCAAACGCATAATACTCATCTACCCTTCTTTCTTTTCCATTGATTGAGAAAACACTCAGAGTTCCAGCTATAAACCAAATAATTCAAGAAGCTCGACCATAAAAAGACATCTTGGCAACTCATCCTCCATCCTTAAATTCCCCAAAATCCAATATCAGCAAAAAAATACGATCAAACCCCTCAACGATCAACAATAACCATAGACAACACTACTATAACTTCCAACAAAAAGTCAAAGACTGATGTTGAATCTCGACTGGGAATTGGCGAATTTTTTTGGACTACTCAAGTCACGTGTATTTGGCGTAATGTTTTGATGAGTTTTTCAAGGTACTGGCAACTAGTAATAATTTTATTTAGGTTTATTTGTGTTTTTTATAGTTATTTTTTGCAAATTTCTCATACGTTAAGTTATTGTATATTACTAGATACTTATTTTAAAAAAAATAATGTCGCTGTCCGTCAAAATCACCAAAAATATTAATTTTTCTCGCCAACCCAGCAATTTTTCTTAGAGAATTTTTCTAGAAATAATGATTTTATTCCTGTTTATTTATTCTATTATAGATACTTTTTGTAATGTGCTAATAGAAAAAGTTATTGCGTATTTCTTGGTAATAAATTTAAACACATATTTTAAATTTGAAGTCGTTGCCCTCCAAAAAATCACAAAAAATATGAATTGCCTTGTAATAGAAATGTTAGCCTTGTTAGAAACTTTTACCAACTGTTCCCCATTCATTTTGTTATAGTTTTAAAGACTCTGAAATCAAAGCAAAGTCTGCTAGTTCTTGTGCAATTGAGATAATTTTCTCAAATTTTCCATTTATGCATAACAGATTCAAAACATTATTTAGGTTTGAAACCACATAAAAACTTATTTCAGACTACATCAGTGTGCCCTTTGCAGACAATGTAAAATTTTAATTTGAACACCAATAACATTGAAAATAGCAAATTGTATTTTGGTCATCATTTGTTTTCTTTGCATTATATTTTATATTTAGAAAATGTCTGAATTCTTTCTCTGTTTTTGCCATAAATGGGACATAGAGAGTTTTCGGACATGCCGGTTTTAACCGGTTTCTAACTGTGGTTTCAACCGCCTTAACAAAAAATTGGCAACCTTGCCTATCCATCTATTTCTTTCAACAATACGATACTCGGTCTATCTAACTCAGGTCGTTGGACAACTCCTCAATAACTTCCAACAAAAAGCATCTTCCGTAGTCCACTTGACCACTTGTGCCCGTTCTTCTTTCTCGCAAAATTGAACGGGTCCCCAGTAAAGACGTAACGGATACTCGTAAATATTTGGCCCTTTTGTGTGTGTAAACATAGGGTAGATTGTCGGGGGCTTCGTACGTTAATTTGGTTCCCGTTATGTCCATGTCCGGTTGTAACTGATGTAATAGAGCAAATAGGGGATGACGGGTCTCATATGCTGGGTTTTGTGGGTATGATTTGTGGGTGGATGCCATTATAGGGGGTTGGGGTGCATTATTATGTTGAATAAATTTAGAAGAATATTGATTCAATTCAGTATAAATTCTTCATTTTATATATTTTTAAAGGTATGAATAAATTATCTTTGTCAATCAAATAAATAATTTGTGAAAAGAAGGGGAAGAATGCATTGGTTATATGTCAAATAAATTTATTAGGGCATTGGTTAAATTCAGTAATAATTATACATTTTTAAGAATTTTTGAACATTTGAATAAACTTTCTTTTTCAAATTCAAATAAAAAGTTTATGTAAATGGAGAGGTAGTTTTCAGTTTATCAAAAAAAAAATATTCTAATTTATATTGCTTATTGCTTGAAATTTTACTAAAAGAATAATTAGATTATGCATAGGTTTTTTATATCGGTTTTCATTTGTTTGATTATTATGTTTCAATTATTTTTTAACTTAACAATTTTTTTAAATAAACTTCAAAGATGGCAACAGAGAACTATGGTAACAGGCAAATAAGTCTATAATACACTCCAAGAAAGCACGACGACTAGTGATGAAAAATAAATATAAAAAATCTTGCAATTTTTTTTATTTCTTTCGATTTCTAGATGCTAGTTTCTAGTTCTTAACTAGCTGCTCTCAGAACAGGACGCAAAGATAGCACTTGATAATTATGATAACATTTAACCAAATAAAGCTATAATATAAGTTACTACATTTTAAATAATAATGGAAGCTAAAAAACCAATATCATCATTATGTTTTATAGTGATTTTATATGTACATGGACAAAGAAATATCGTAAATTCCTCTTAGTACCTAAGTTACAAAGCGTTTAGAAGTATTTTATTACTTAAAAGCTAATTTTAGGCATCCACCCTACTTTCAAAACTGATTAGTTAGAATATTATTACGATGCTACATACCTTTTAAAACCAGGTTATTTACAATCTCCAATTAGATTTTATGTATAAGCGTTTCACACTTGAAAGACAAAATCTGGTTTTATGTTTAAAAGAACATAGCTTAACGGCACATAGGAGATTAATACTATGATAAAAATTTCTTATTTATTAAAGTTTAGGAAATATAGCTTATCTAAATTTAAAAGTGTCTTCTTAGAAAAGTTTTATAATAAATTTGCCTGAAAGTTTCTGTCTAAGGTTTTAGTTACTTTTTAATGACTAGAATATAACAAACTACTTGTAAGTTTGCCCATCGTGTTTATATTAAAATAAATAAGTTTTTTTTTGTAGTTGCTTACATTTAAATGAAATATTTAATTTAATTATTAAAATTGTTTTTTAGTGTGTGAATATTCGCTGAAAACTTACGGAGTTGGCTTGAAGTTTTCTTAACATAACTCATAAATCTGTTTTTTTTAAAGAAAAATTGTACTTGTTTAAGAATTGTAACAGAGTACTTTTATGTGTGCCAGAAACATAGATTTGGAATTTCCAAATTCTGATTAAATTATTAAAAGTGTATTAAAAATTATACACTTTCTAATTAAACAGCTTTGTTATATTGTTTCAGTTAACTTAATGAAATGTAATATAGACCTGGTAAAAAAAATATTTTTTAAAATAAATAATTAATGATATTTTCTTTTCATAAAGAAATATTTACATTTGGAAATATATTTACTTTTATTATTAACTCAAAGTAATTAAATCCTTTAGATACTGTAGTAGTAAAATCTTAAAGTGTGAAAAATTTCATGTTTACTTTTATTTATCTGAATAAATAAAACGTCGGTTAAATGAATGCGAGGAAGGATTTTTAATAATTACAAAATAAGTTTTATTTAAGGTAACTTTGAAACGAAAAAATATTGGTTATTAATTTTCTTTTACATCTTTAATTAGGTAAATATTAATGATATTTAGTACATTTTTTTAACGACATTATAAAATTTGTTTTTGATTGCTCGGTAAATATAATTATCTTGGTACTACTTTTCCTTACCAAAAAAGGTATAATTCCCCTTAAATATATGTTATTCATTCCACATAGGCAAAGAAAGTTTCAACAATCTCTCAGAATATTATTAAAATTAAATTACTGATTACATTAGCGGTTAGTTATTACCATTGAACTTTACGATATAAAATATTCCAAATTAATCCGTATGCCAAATTTATTTCTACTATGGTATGGTATGATACATGTATATTCCAGCTTGTGTGCTTGTTCAGAGAACTGCTTATAAGATTTCGTCAAGTGGGACAGACACAGAAAGAATTTTTTTACAGTCACAAAGAAATGAATAACACATAGACAAACAACACCATTTATTGATTGTCACAAACATCCATGCCTGACCGGGATTCGAACGCGACCCCAGCAGTTCCGAAGGCTAGTACACTAACCATTCAGCCACCGGGGCGGCTATTTCCACTAACAATCACTCTCGTTCCTATTCGTCGTAAAAATATGATATTGAGACTCACGGAGCGCTATGTTGCATTTTAACGCTACGCATTTTGTGTAACGGCGTTTTCTCAAAGTTTTTTGTAAGTTGTTTCAGAGTACATTTTTTCAGTCTAAAGTATCTTAGATATGAAGAATTCTTTTTCCTTAGAATTAGAAAAAGATAAATTAGAGAATGTATTGCTGGATTTCAATCAAGATCATGTCTTCTTAATTTAATTCACGTTCTCTTTAAGTTCAATCTTGTTCAGTTGTATTGTGGGTGATAGGGAAACAGAGATATATGCCGTACTAACTTTACTATTTTATGTTTCTGATGCCGTGAAATTACATCGGTCAAAAGCCATAGGCTCTTTTGAAGTGTATCCATCAACCTTATCACTTGCATCTCAAAACTCCAAACTTCTATTTTAATGGTGTGCATCTTTCAACTAATACCAAAATCATTCTTTTTCGAACAAACATTTCGTCGGAAATCGTTATCTAGTCCGCATATCACCCCCCTATGCTAGCAGATCAAACCCCTCAGGGGTCAGGCCCTTTTGAAGTGGGGAAGAGAACCTAGCGAAAAGAGTAGATAATTTGCGTTGTTAACACAACGGAAGTATTTGGGGTCCCTCATCCCTTTGGCGGCAAAATTGGGGTGTGAGGATTAGTTGGCATACATTTTTTGATAAAAGTATCGCCAAATCGGTGCCGGTTTGAGGACTTTTTATGTATGTAATATTACATTCAAAAGGTTAGAATGAGTTGAGGTTTTAGTGGTAAAATATTTGTCGAAATGTATTTATTTTTTAATTTAACTCAGGTTTCAAAATCTTTTCAGTTGAGTTCAGTTATCAACCAAATTCCAATTAAGTCATTTTATCTACAAAAACTTGAATTAAAAGGAGAAGAGAAAATTGTTTTCTTCTACTGGTGTTCAGAGAAGAAAAATTTATATTTAATACAACATAAATTCAACCATATTACAGTTATATTTTCTCTTCAGTTAGGTGTACCTAGAGATATACACTGGAAGATCACTACATATTTTGTTTATTTTCTTAGATAAACATTTATTGTGTAACAAAAATCGAATACTCAAAAACATCATATTCACCTACAAAAAATGTGTTTTGCTATGTCAATAAAGAGTCTGCATTGAAAGTTTTAATTAGATAAACACAATTAAAGCAGCTTCAATTTAAAATATAATTCTTAATTCATGATATCTTGGCAATAAATGATGTTTTTATACGCAATAAAAATAATTACTAGCTTCAACAAAGTAATCAGTTATAGAAATCCAAATAAGATAAATTAACATCTTTTCGAAAATATATTTTCTACAAAAACAAACAGAATAACAAACAGAAAATACATTGAATCAAATTTCGAAAGGTTTTATTGATAGTCATACTACGCGTAAAATACTGAAAAGCTTATGTTTGTTCTAGCAACTTTAAACTTTTTAATACCCAAAAAACATGTTATTCCATCATTATAAATTCTATTAACTTTACTCTTTTCAAACATTACATTTTCATTCTTTACAAATTTATGTTTGCAGATTAATAATTTAGATTATTTATCATATTAACTCCTAAGTCGCATTGAAAGAAACTTTTGTTGATAAATGGAATTCTTTGATAGAAGAAATTCGATATAACATTTCCTTTTTATCAAAAGTTACAATTAGAAACACTCCACGCTGTCTATTGAATCGAAAAATCGATTGAACAACATACACTTCTACTTCAACTCATTATTTTTCACCGACTTAACAATGAAGCTGTTTTAAAAAGAAGGAATTTCTCCTTTCTTAAAAACATTCTACTCTTAATTAATTTTGTAGCGGATTATTTAATTTACTGGTAACAGGATAGCCGAATTTACTACCTATTGTTTAAAAATCTTTTGCTTTGATAGACCTTCCACCGGTGAAGATAATTCCAGGTAATTATTTGTAATTATAATTCAACAGAGTAATTCTCTAATTAAAAAAATATCGTTTTTTAAAAAGAATTCTGAATTGTTTCAGAAATCGATTGCGTGGTGTTTAATGAGAAATGAAGACATTTTCAAAGCAGTAATTGAGATAATTTAGAGCATTTAAAATAAAAGTTTATTATAGAGTTTTAAAAATAGATCATTTGTTTGGATGAAATTAAAATTTATTAAGTGTTATGTTTTGATAATTACACTATAAGCAGTGTGATTAATAAAAAAATAGATTCCATAAAACTGTAAACTAAGGATGAACTTCTGAAATATGTTAAGAATAGTTAGTATGCTTATAATAGTTTTCACTTGTGTTTTCATATTATACTATAACCAATGAAAATACTTTTATTGAACTCTTTTTTTGTTTAAATAATTTTGCCTTTTTATTTTAAATAGTTTGGTGGTTTAAATAACATTTTTGATAAATCCTCTAAATTTAAATTAAATACCATATTCGTCTGAGTAAGAGTAAAAAACTTCCAAACATTTTTTAGACAAATTATTGAACTGAATTGTTTTCTCACCCGAGGATTTTAAAATTGACTTGTTTCAACACTTTGTCAAAGAAAACAAAACAACCAACGAAATTGCAGTTCGGAGCGCGTGACTTCATAAGAAATATCACCATTGTTTGATTTTAAGTACTACTCCACCCAAACGTTTGAAATACAAAACATAATTTAGATTATTTAGCTAACCGTTGGAAATATAGGAAACGGAACTGTGTTTCACTTAGTAAAATGTCATTGAAAAATGAAGAACATTTCTTAATTTCAATTTTCACGAAATAAATTTCATTCAGTGTAAGTCTAAAATTAAACCATTGCCTTTTTAGGCTTTAAAAGAAGCAGTAACATTTTTAATGTCATTATCAATCTCAAAACAATCCTAAATACACTGTAACAAAAACAATGGATTCCTAATTAATTATTCTTTATGTTCATTCTTAATTTCAGGTTATATCTACTGATTTTTTATGTCGTTAAAAGATCCTGACATCCAAGCTTCTTTTTACTTCTAATTTCTTCATCTATTATGCGCAAAGAATTCGTTTTGTCTTGCACAATTCTTCTGAATTCGAAAATCGGATATGTAAAGTTTCCATTGTAATGTCACTTCAGAAAGATAGATACGGTAAGTGAAATGAACTTTACATATTATTGGTTTTATTCCAGTAAACATCTAAGAGATGTTTGGGTTTTAAGTCACGTAGGGGATCTGATTCCTTTTGTGCTTATTGTTAACAATTCATGTGGACTTAAGTAAATAAAAAAGGCAGTTGTCCAATGTTATAACGATAGGACATAAGTTATTCTTCTAGTAAGGCTAAATTTTGTATTCAACAGAAATTATTTTAGTTGACAATACATATGGACCTAAGTAAAAAAGTTATATTTGTCCATTGTTATAGCATAGGGTATAACCATTCTTCTGGTAAGCATAAATTTTGAATCCAAAAGAAATTGTTTTATTTCGATAAAATCAAAAAAAATTTCAGTTTTAAGTCGATTTGAATTTTTGATTTAGAATATGTGGTTTTCATCTTTATGTAATAACAGTTTGGCCCTTATTTTGAGTGAAATTTGTTGACAATGGTACCTGACTGAATTTATAACTACGATTGTATATCACTGTCACGTACATGGCCAGTGGTATTGTTATTGGCTACCAGACGAAATACTTCGAAAAATACTCTAACTTTTTCATTATTTCTACAGTTTTTATTAAAGAACAATTGAGTTAGAATATTTTCTATCAAATGATGATAAAAATATGAAACTTATAACTTATATGCGTTGATGAAAAAATTATATGTAACTTATATGCGTTGAAGTCGAATATATAAAATGGAGATTTTTGTGTTTCCAACACTTCTACTAAATTTTAGGTTTTGAAGGTATTAAAAATTTTAGGTTTCAAGGGTATTAAAGGTATTTATGATAAAAGAAATTAGCTAAAGATTTCAAAATTCGGTACCCGAGCTCCTAGTATCTATTGGACGACATTATAAGTTTTTGGAAATAGTCTTTCGTGTGCAAAGGGTAACTGCACAGCATTGTTTAGGTTCTAAAGATATAGGAATTACTTTATAGGGTATATAATTACCTAAAAATAAATTAGTTCAGAAAGAGGTAATTGAAAGTCTTGTGGTATAACACTCCACTAGTTTTTATTCATTATTTGAGGATTCACCATATTGGCAATAGTGTTAACTTGATTTCTCACTGTATCGGATTTAAGTTTTTAACTCATAGATTTCAAAACATATATTTTTAAAAATTAAATTTCTGGAGCAAATAAAGGCTCGTGATTACTTTAAATTTTAATTTCGATAAATTAAAAAAAATAATTAAAAAAAATGTATTATGGATGCTCTTATTAGAAAGACTAGCAGTATGGTCCCGCCTTACTGGGAACCCGTTAACTTCGCATTGCTTCCTTTTAGAGGCATGTTTACTTTTGAAAATACATTAAAAATCCAAAAAAATTAAATTCGTGTTGGCGCATGCGCACTTAAAAAAGCAAACACTAATAGAGGATGAAGCAGCCTTCGGGCGAGCGCATATCTCAACCAAACTCAATCAATCAAACTAACAGAGGATGGCGTTCAAGCCCCCGTTTCGGCCCTGTCCATGTATTTTCAAGCCGTGTTATGGTCCCGAAATCTCACGTGGATGACGTTTTTTTTAAACTAATTATATTAATTAAAAATCACAATCAAATATGGAAAAATTGAGCCTCAGGTGCACACGTAGGTATTAAAAGGGATCTATATTAAAAATTTCGAATTTTTTAGAGCAGTCTAAGTAGGTCTTTTGCAATCCACAGACAGACTCTTTCTTTTATTATTATAGTTTAAAACTATCTAGAGCTTTTATAAATTTCCATCGATCAAGTATTGGATGTTTTAAAAAATCACCAAAAAAGAGCTAAAACTCGCCAAACCCTTCCCCCTCCGTGATCGTGGGCAATTGGCTGCTAGATCCCTTCCACTCCTTACGCCTTCAGGGCATCTCTCCTCCTCCTTCAATTATTTTCGAGATCACTTCACTCTATTAGATGATTAATGCCTGCGGGCCCGCTACTACCCGGGCAATTACACCCCTGCTCCTGCGGTCGCAGAGACAGGGCACAAAAATTACGCCCGGGCATTAATAAGGCAGCGAGATCCTGTAAATGACTTATCAAGTTCAAAACTCCGGATAAAACTGATTAAGCACAAGGCAACAATTAATTCGGGTATTTAATTATTCTGTTTTTAGTTCTTGTTCTATGGAAAAGGGTTAGGGGCTGGTGTTTTTTGGGGGTTGTTAAAACAGTTATGGTTTTGGGTGTTAATGGAATGCTGAAAAGGCAAGTATTGGAAGTTGTATAGGGTTTTTTAATATTCAGATGTGTTGTTGATCTTGTTTTAGTGTTTGTTGTTATGGTAGGTTTAGGTGTAGTTAAGTTATGTTTGTTAGATGAAACTATTAGCAATCAGAGAAGGGGAAAGTCATACTATTTTTAACATGAAACATCTTATAGGTTATTAAACTGCTTTTAAAAATACATTCGTTTTCGATAGATGAAATTTCACAATTCGTTTTTGATCATTTCATTTGCCGTTTATTTTCATATTTTCACTGTACTTTGTAAAAGCAAATGAGCTTAATTATAAAATTCTTCTAATAAACACATTAAAAAAATCCAAAAGCAATGTAACTACTTCAAAAGTTCTTGAATGAATTAAACGGGATAAACTTAAATTCAGAAAAAAAGTTCATTAAAAAAGATTGCCGTATTTTTATTAATTTGTTCAGTTTTATAACCTTGAAATTCAACCATTAAAATGACTTTTATTGCTTTCCAATGCATATATCACAGCATTTGCAATTTTTATAAAGTGTAAAGTCTGGAATAAGTTTCTCTAAGTTGTTGTAGATATTTTCTTCTTTGGGCAGCACAAGTTTTTGCTTTTCTTTTTCAAGAAAAGAAAGTTTTACCTAGTCTCAAAGCAAATCTCCATCAAGACATAGAAAATAATTCTTTAGGGGTTAAGCTCATCATTACTGCTTTAAGCAACCTGTACTCGAGAGTCATGTATTTAAAGATACATGCATTTAAAGATAAGGCTCTGTGTAAAGTTTCTTTATTCCTAAGCAGTAAGAAATAAAAGATCCTTCGGCAGTGATGGTATGCCACAAAGAAGACCAAAAGTATACCACACTGGCAGTTGTTATAAATTCTAATTGCTTCGTTTGATTCTGAAAAGGGAGTTACGTATTCTACAAAAAGTTTTATATCCAAAAGAATAAAAAAAATCGAACAGTTTTGGAGTTGAAAGAAGTCTTTCTTATTCTAAACAAGGCCAATTGCACGACGAGTTGCCGTAGAGAAATTTAACTTTGAAAAATACTTTAAAAACGGTTCACATGTTATTTTGTTTAATGAAATGCTTAAAACTGTGTGGCAGTATTGCGAAATGAAAGCGGTAAATTGAAGTAATTGGCATGCATAGCCTTTCGAATAACAATTATTATAGCAAAGAAAAATTTAAGCTCTTTTGATTGTTCAAGTTTCGAATTGGTTGGTGCATTGAAGGGTCTAAAATAAGCTGATCTGTTAATTTTTGTAAAAATTAATTGCAAAAATCGTACTTTTGCCAATGCGTCACCTTTTTCACACAATGCTTATGTAATATATAGTACTAAACTCTGTATTGCAAAAAAAAATTAATAAATACAATGCAAGTTTTATACGGCATTACTGCCTTTTTTAAAGAGTGTTAAGTGTTACTAATTCACAGCTATTAAAAAACCAATGAATTATTTCTGAAATAAGAAAGTCTTAATTATTCTAAATAAAATATTTGCAAAAATTCATAAGCGTGAAACAAAGAACGCAAACTAAGCAAATTATATTATAACGTCAAAAACTTTTAAACCTATGTTATTAACATACGCAGTTTTGTTTACTTAAGTCTAATATTCACTAACAATAATTTAATTCATTTGTTTCAACTACTTTGATGCTGTTAAATTTCTATTAAAAATCTGCATCTACTTATTATTCAACCACGAACATATTGAATTAAATCTTTTTGTATTTATAAAAAAAGAATTTCTCCGGATTCGAATAATTGCATAAAAAACGAATAAAAAACCTAGAAAAAAATTCTAAAATAAACTAGATATCATTCGATAGGAAGAATAACATCAAAGGAATCATAAAATAAAGAGAGAAAACTGTTTTATTCACTAACTTTAATATGGTTCCGCTCAGGAATTTCAATTTTATCAATAGAATTGGAGAAAACCTACTTAATAATTCCACTTACATTCGTATAAAAAGAACCATTTTAATTGAGAACCACAGTCTGAGAATAAATTAATGATTTTTTCTTCGAAACTTAATTTTCTTCTTTTGCGATTCCCCTCAAAGCTTTTTAGCTTCCTCCTATTAGAATAAAAAAAAAATGAAGGTAATTTTTATTCTATAATATAGACCAAACGATAAAAAAAGCAATGGAATAATATCGGAAGAATATATTTTCTAAACTTAGATAAAAAGACGAAATTTTATTACTTAATTTTTTTTTTCTGCTTTAGAATATTTTTTTTTCCAAGCGGAATTCAAAACTCGATTTAAGTATTCGTGCATATTGATATTGTGCTGTGGTAATCAATTGAATAGGTTTCCTTTAAACACTAAAGTCATTCTGTATAATGCGGAGACTATAAATATTTTCGAATCCCGTCCCCAAAAACCGATCAAAAATTTCGCCAAGCTCGTAACTTTTTTTTCTGAGCTCCGAGGAAAGGATGTAAAAAAAAGCATACTCTTTTACTTCGATTCGAATTTATGTTTATGGCGAAGAAAGATCTAAAACTGCTGATACGTCGTCATCCTAAATTCGAGGGGGTTTTCCTCGAGAAAAGATGGCGGTTTTATAAAACCGTTTTATCTTAAGACTTAAAGAGGCTCCGAAAAACATTAGCGTGGTAATGTGCATCGGAAAGTTATTCTGGTTTTCAGAAGCTTTAAAAGTTCTTTTACTTCATGGCTCTTGAAAATGCAAGTATTTAGAAAGAATTATTCTGCATGAAGGAAGATAATGCTCGTTTAAAGTCGGCTAAATATACATATTCATTTCCTTAAACTTGCTTTTTAAGATATTATATTTAAAGAATGCCTTATTAGAAGTATGTTGTAGTTTTATGAACTTTATTTGAAAAGATAAAATTCTTTAAATAGTTCCTAAATAATTCTCATATAGAGAAATTTAACGATATCTTTCTAATTTCATGGTTTTTTTATGATTAAGATTTTATTTCCACCACCACTTATTTTTTATTTCTTCAATTTTCTATCTTATGTTTTTTTTATGCTTTTCAAATTCTTCCTTTTGCATCGATATTGAAATGATTTCTATTTTTCTATAAGAAGCTATAAATTTTTTATTGTGAATCTTCCACTCACCAATACTTTTAACTGACCAAAATAATTAAAAAAACAATGACCAATCTTTTATTTAGAATGTCTATCGTTACAATAATAATAGCTTTATTAGTTTATCTAAATCTTAGTAATGTAAATATTTTTTTAATGTTTATACCATGGAAGATGTTTATGTTTTTTGAAATCAATTTTCTAAAAGTGCACATTAAGGCAACAAAATGCATTTAAAGTTAGTACAAATGTTTGTCAATTTTGCCTTGCAAATGTTTCTTCACACTGTAGCTTCAAAATAATTTTCATAGTAAAGCTGTGAAGAGTGTGGAGATGTATTTTAATGTTTTAAATTTTTTTTGGTCATAAATTTGTTCTTATAGTTCTCTTGTTTTAACATTTATTTCAATTTTTATTTAATTGTTTTATCTTTTTTAGTTTACATCAAGATATTTCTTACTAGTTTCTAACATTATTTATCATATACATATTCTTTTAAAGTAGTCAGTTTCCCCCCATTTCATAAATGTATAAATGTGAGAGATGAAACAAAATTTAAAATTGATCTTCAATGAAGAAGTAAATTGTAAATTGCATTGTTTTAATGACATTATCGAAAATGACTATCTGATTTTAAAAATGCCATCTAACTATCCAAATATTTTTTTCCTCAAATCTACAGGGTAAGTATATAATATGAAAAAACTTCATTTTCATTGAGGTGGCCCTTTCCACAAAACAAAACTAATGCATACAGTTTACACTGAACAATTTCTTAATATTAAACTTTAACTTATGTTTCTCCCACTCCAACTGGAAAATACCAATTAGGTAACTCTTTCATCATAACTGACCATTACACATACAACTACACCCTAACACGACTTACGCAATTATTAATCTTCCTCTATACCCCATTTCTCATCGAAGAACCCAGAAACTCATTCGTCTCCCAAGCATCAGCCCTCCTGACACGACATCGGTCAACTCATCAGACGATATCGCGATGGACTTTCGGCACCCGATAATCTGTTTTCGACACCCCCCTCCCAACACCATCCCCACATTTTAATCCTATCTTCCCCCCTACTCTAGTACCTCGGTCCCAGGGGACACAGGGCCTAGCTGTCTCCCTAGGGTCCCGTCGTCAGATTTGCGTCGAACAGCAGCGATAATCGTCCATGTTTGCCTCTCTCGTCCTCCCCTGCAATGTGAAAACGATTTGTCACGAACACCCCTACACCCCCCAATGATGGGTGCTTACTTTAGATTCTGTTTAGGCATTAGGCGGATTTGGGCATCGCAGCTACTTTGAGGCCCGTGCTATTAGGTTATTCATAAAGCAGCTTTTGGTGCGTGGGCTTTGGAATTTGATTTCTTCATTCACACGAGGCGTTTTGTTAAATTGAAAGAGGAGTTGATAACATTGAGAAGGAGTTTTGGGCTTGGCCGTATTATGGCTTACCCCTGGTCCCGGTTAACGAGCATATGCAAGTTTGAATACATAATAGTCTTGGTCTGTACTTTATTAACTTAGAAAACAATGCATCATCAGAGCTGAGAGTAGACCGAAGTGTATAAGGGGGAACAATTGTGCCATTCCATTTCATACTACAACAAATATTTGTTTATTCTTGGTAATCATAAACCTTGCTTAATTAAGTTACTCTATTATTTATTTTAAATTAAATATATGTTAAAAAAATTTTAAAACTCACATTGCTTTTTAAAAATAATTAAAAATCGATTTCTTAAAAAATTCAAAGTGAAAAACTCTTTTTAAATTTTCATTGAAATTGAATCACCCTATGAAAAGTTATTTTCAGTGTAGTAAAGTGATTGTTTGCTGTCCTGTGTTTGCTAAGTCAACGTTGCATTTGTTGTAAGAAGATTTTCAAAAAAAACACGTTAGTTAGCTATATGTATCGCTAACACGAGTTATCGATACATCCCAAATACTTATTAATCCCAATATTTGAGAAAATCACAAAAATGCAAATTTTTGTCAGTTCTATCGGCTTGAATATTAATATAATTTGAAAAGCTGGTTGTTGCGATCGAATTTTTAAATATTGTTGTTAATTTTATTGTGTAAACTACATTTATTCAAATTTTGATGCAGGAAATAAATTATTCAAATTTTTGTTGTTGAAAATAACATAGCCCTTGAAATCATTTCATTATATAACAGCCAAAAAAACAATGGGTGGGGCGAGTTCCTTTCCTCAGCTGGTACAGCTTACAAATTATTCCCAGAACTACATTTCATTAAAAAAAATCCAAGATTGTAGTTTCTAGAATCAGAAATTATGGCCGAGCCAAAGAGAACATATTTTTTTCACAAACCAGTGTTTCATTTGGGGAACTAATTATTCTAATCAATGAATGAATACTTTATATTTCCTATATTAACTTTCATTACCAAAAAAATCGAAGTCGTAGGCACATTTTTTTAAAATCCAATGGTTAAAAAAAATTCAGAAAATTACTAGAATTAACTAGTTCTTAGACCTTGAATTTGCAGGAAGCACATAGAACGAGAAATTTTATTTTCCCATTTTCTCAATGTCGGAGGCAGATATTTTTCTCCGTGTACTTTTGTGTGTATCAACATAAACCTCCTTGAAAATTAAACATCCCTAAAAAAGTAATATTTACTCAATCGGATATTTAATTAATTTAATAAACCCAACTACGATTAGTAAAAAAAATTCCAAGGATTCCATACGATAATGAGCTTTCTAATTAACTTTACCTAAAAATACAAAATATAAGACAATTGAAGATCATAGTCCTGAACATTCTGTGTAGGACAAATTAAGGTACACTAAAAACGAATTTAAAGGAGATAAATCTAACATTTCAATTCGGTAATTAAGGTGTTAATGGTGCTCACAAAAATCATCCTTAATCACGGCCTACTCAATTACTGAGGCCAAAGGAGATTTCCCAAACAAGATCGGGGACGGAAATTTTGACGTCATAGTTCCGAGTGACGTTGTTTCGAAAATGAACAGAACCTGTCTCGTAACCTGTTCGGAACCACTCATTCACGGCTGACCACATTTTTAGGGTTCCGAATGCTTCCGAACTAGTTTTCGATCTTCGGCACTGGGATCAGTGACGTGAAAATTTCCGTCTACGCTCATGTTTGGGAGAGCTTCTCTAGTCTTGTTATTGAAGTTGGCCGTGCCTAAATCTTATACTATAATACGAGGAATTGGACCCAAATCGAAAATCGCCCCAGAATTAATAAACTCCGGTAAACCTAGGGGTCTGGGGTTTTTGGCCACGACGAATCGATTGGCACAGGTTTTGAAGCGCTACGGTCAAGCAGTTCGGAGTTACAGATAGGATATTTTCAAACTTCATTAGTTCGCCATAATGGCTACTTTCGTGATGCCATCTGCTAAAGCTATAAGCCTCTGCTTAAGCTATAAATGTTTAGTTAAGATTTTAATTTTTCAAATTTAAATAAATTCAACCTTGCTTTAAACTTTATTGAGTTTTACAGAAATGGTAACATGAATATTTTTTTAGTTCCAATCGGCAGACGATTTTAGTTCTATTCTGTTCATTGGCGATTTTTGGCGATCTTGAAAATTTAACATATGGTTGCTATACCTATCGAGTTGAATGAAGTATGAAATAGAATGTTTACCACATTTCGACATTTTCGTTGCTTTTCAGCGAAACGCCAATTATCAATTACATTTCATGATTTCATTTCCTATGACTTTTAAAACTTTACCTTTGTATAGAATAGTTCCCTTTCCAAACTCTAACTTTGTTTACAATGGTGCACTTTAACTAATGTGACCAGACGTCCCGCTTTTGGCTGGACAGTCCCGCTTTTTTGTAAAAGTCCCGAAAAACGAGGAAATTGTAAATAAAATAGACTTTTTTTTATGAATAATCGTTGTAAAACGCTATGACGTCTTTAGAAATTCTTAAATGAAGCTAAAGTCATCAACAAATTGGTGGAGTATGGTTTCTGTTTGCCTGGAGCCACTGCTGCTGTTGAACGCGCCTTCCTTATCTTTCTTATACCAAGTGTGTCATTGTGTGAAGGGACTATTATGTGCTTAAAAAATACTTAAAAAATACACCGTAGGGGGGGGGGGGGGTGATGGAGTGTCCCACTTTTTGATTTTGAAAATCTGGTCACATTAACCGGTTATCTTTTCACCAATGGTTTCACAAATTTTCTTATGGTATGATTGCTTTGATAAATCACAATTGAAAATTTAAATCTTCGAGTTAGCTTCGATACCTATTTTCTCCGAGCAGAGCTCGGTCACCCGCTGGTAGATTATTAAACACAATATTGACCAAACAAATTCTAAGCATTACTATTGCCATCAGCGATGACTACAAACGAATGAAAAACACTCAAATCACATGAGGTCCATTCTCGCATAATTTAACGACTTTATTCGGAAATGAAGGCGTTATAATGATATTCGCAATGACATCGTTAATGGATAAATAAGTGCTTTATTAACCAATCAAACTCCAAGCATCACTATTGGAATTAACGATGACTACAATCATATGACAAACACTAATACCATATGAGGTCCATTCTCGCACTAATTTAACGACTTTATTCAGAAATGAAGGCGTTAATTATATTCTCAAACTCATCGTTAATGGATTAATAAATGATAAATGCTTTATTGACCAATCGGACTCCAAACATCACTATTAGAATTAACGATGACTACAATCATATGACAAACACTCATACCATATGAGGTCCATTCTCGCACTAATTTAACGACTTTATTCAGAAATGAAGGCGTTAATGATATTCACAAACTCATCGTTATTGGATTAATAAATGATAAATGCTCTATTGACCAATCGGACTCCAAACATCACTATTGGAATTAACGATGACTACAATCATATGACAAACACTCATACCATATGAGGTCCATTCTCGCACTCATAGACCTCACGTGATTGATATCACTCCTCAGGAAGTTAGAGACGGAAACTGCACTTGGCGCCAACCGGAAGTCAGAAAGGGAGTTCCGAATCCAAACCGGAAGCTGCACTCCCTCCTCCCCTATTACCCCCTTTTTCTCATGCTAATAGGGGGGTGGGGGAGTGACAGTAGCGTATCGAATGACACTCGTCTGCATTAATTCTTCTTCATCGATCCGGAATCAGGAACTTCTGTTTAATTTCATCAAAGACTTTCATTCCGCCCCCGATTTCGATTTTGGTAAAGGTTGTTAGATTTGGCGTTGAATCATTGATTTTCTAGGTGGGTTTGAAGGAACTTTAATTAGAAATTTTGATGAATTGATTAATGGTGTATATGATAAAACTATAGTATATGATAAAACCGGATAAAATTAAATTTCCAAAAATTATTTCTAAAATATAAAGTATTTTATTTTATTTAACAATGGTAGAAGATTTAAGATTTTCAAGTCAATTTCTGACCACTGAGTAAACAGTTATTATAGATTTTTAATTGAAAGACTTTTAAAAAAATAGTTTTTATAGCAAAACAGAAGAGTAGAAATTCATGAAATTAACATTAAAAATCAGATTTAATTGCATTTTTGTATTTTAATGTTTTAAGGGTTAACTAAAAAACTATAAGGTTACTATTTATATGAAGTCGTTAATCTATTGTAATTATTTCTACTTTTTTTTACTGTATTTTCAAACATATTATGAACATCTAGTAAATTATTTTAATGTTAAATTCATGAATTTCTACTCTTCAGTTTTGCTGTAAAAACTATTTTTTTAAATGGCAATTAGTTATATTAGTTAACATTTTTTTTTTGTATTTCCCTGAAGCCCAAATTCCAATATTTGAACACCTTAATACTCGTCTACTACTATTAAAAAATTGGCATATCTTTTTCACCAATTTGGCGATTATCAAACTGATAACCCTACCCTGGATGTTAAATCTGTTCCCCCGCCTCTTACAATCCCGTTGCCATCATTAAATATTAAATTCCTTTCAGTATTTTCTACACACGGTATGGATTGCATTAGACGACATTTTTAGTCCGAAAACTGCGCACTCAGGAAGCATAAATTGAATTAAATTATTAATTATTCATTCGATTGAGATGATGGAGACTTTGAGAAAAATGGCGTCATTCGATTACTAGTGATGAGGATTCTATTTAATAATTAGAGGGGTAATGTTCGTTTGCTTAATTGAATTTATGTTTTGTTAATTGGAATGTAACATTTATTTTTTTTAAATCCGAAATTATGTATTTTATATTACAAACACAATTATTGGCCAATATTTTTTTTGGCTTTTATTTTTTTTTGTTTTGTTGTTAATATTTTTTCGAAAATTTTCGATTTGTTTAAAATGTTTAAAGCGTATGATACAATTAAATTTGAAATGTAGCAACAATTATTTTATAAAACTACTTGAGGTAACATTACAATTTTCGGTTCCCTGCTTTAAAATCTAAAGCATTTCATGTATCAGTGGGTTTATAAATTCTACATTTTCCAAAATATTTCAAACCAATTCCTTTTAATCCAATACAAATATTTCATTTAATCACCTTCATACAACCTAAGTCAGACTTTAAAACATTCTAAGAACTTGTCAGTTCTTTTGTAATAAATGGAATCAACAGTGAAACTAAAAATTTAATTTTTACTTTTCATTCGTTCAGACTTAGCATGGTAACGTAAATACGGGAAAGAATCCACCCAAAACCTGAATCGAGGGAAGAACGAAAAATAGAATTAGGTTCGCCCTAAATCGAATATTCGAAACGATTTCTCACGCAGTAAGTGGATATTAAGGCAAATTCTATTTCATTCGAGGAATGGCATTTGATAGCATTTCTGAAAACTCGAATTGAATTCCATGGATATTTTATTGGTATCCAACAATTTGAATCAGAAACTAAGTGGATAATGGTATTCCATTTTAAATAAAAATGACTCTCAAGGGAATATTTCTTTTCTATTTGTAGGTAGCTTAAAAGTTTAAATAAGTGTAATCTAAAATCTAATTTATTTCATTCTTCCTCTCCACAAATTCAGAATAATTTATGTGTCTCCTTCATTTTAAATGTGATACAGTAATGGATTTAAATAAAAAGCAAAACATTTAAACTGTTAAATTATCAAACTTGGAAATGGGAAGTGTTATGCTTGTATTTTGTCTTCAAACAATTTTAATTTTAAGACATTTTTAATGGTAACAAGTAACTATAATAATATTTATTATAAAAAAAATAAAACATTGTAGTAAAGAAGCGCCAAGAGGGGGGAAAATCCCTTTCAGACGACAAGAAGAAAACTCACATAAATAAATTAAAAATTAAGAAAAGAAAGAAAAACATTATGGAGGCAAAAATCTAGAAAATTATAAAGTAACTATGTGTTTCAAATTAAAGTCAATATTTGAATAGTTATGATTCGATAATTCCTTTATAAGCCTATAGAATCAAACTATTTTAAATTTCGTTTTCCCTCATCAAGTTTTATCTTTTTGTAGAAACGCATTTATGAATTTAAACGTACTTAAAAGAGTATCTTTACTGTAGCATTTGTCAAATTAGTTTTTGTAAATGTTACTTTTTATTTGAAATATCCACAATCATAACTATTAACTGTATAACTATAAACTATAACTATAAATGTCTTAATACTCTGAAATCTAATTACTACATTTATTCTATAATACTAAAAAAAAGAAGCTTTATAAAATATAAGATGAACATTTCCATGTAATAAACTTCTAGTACAATTGTTGTTGTTTTCGTTCAGAAGTGCCTACTAGGCCTACTAGTCAATTTCGGATCCTTAGGATGACAATAATGATGATGATAATAATAACGATGATATTTTGTGACAATGATATAGAAGATGATGGGGATAGCGATAATGATGATGATAATAATAATAATAGTGATGATGATGATGATGATGATGATAATGAGAAAAATTATGATAATGATGACCCCTTTTTACGTTGCAAACGTAGTGTGGAAGCTAAAGTGAACAATAAACAATATCACAATACGAGTAAAAAATCCCCACAGTTACAGCTTTACTTTACAATGTAGAGGAGAAAAGGTAACTGAAGTTTCAGTCCTCTCTCGTGCTGCCATTGCTACAGTCGCTGCAAAACAAAATGTGTTTTCGGATTTTTGAAAGTTTTTGTTGAAAAGCGTTCAAACATTTTAACCTACCAAAAATTATGACACTTTTGTGGTTAAGAAAAATAATTTAAATGAGTGCTAGTTTGTTGTGGTTGCAGCCGTTTTTTAGAATGTTTCTGAAGAACAAAGAAATTTAGATTACGCGCATTAGAAGATGTTCTTTACGGGATTATTTTTGACGGTACTGTAGCAGAGTACGAAGATTACGATAGTGATTTTCGTAAATAGACTTAAAAACATAACTATTTGTGCATAAATTTTCACATATTGTTTTTTTTTTGTTAAAATTAACTATGTTTTGTGTAGTATAATTCAATTTTCAATAATTGTAAACAACTATTCCATAATACCCCCCCCCCCCCACACACACACACACTTGTTACTTTTTCAATGTACTTATATTTTTTCATAACAAAAACATATAAATGCTGTTTTGTTTCACTATTTTCACTTCCTTATTATCAGTTATAGTATGTACAGAAAATGATTGTGTGGATTTTTATTTCAAACCAAAAGAGGTATTGTTAAAAATATAAATTGTATTCAATTATATCCTCCTTTTATATGTGATTTTATTTCAAACAAAACGTGCCAAGAAATAAATTACTCAATATAAACGGAATACTCCCCAAATAAATTTGTGTTTTTATAGCACCCTCTGTTTATAGCACCCATTGACCCTCGTTGTTTTTTTTTTAAATCATTATGTGATATTTGATGAAGAAAAAAACTTTCAAAAATATATCAGACAAAAAAATTACTTTATTTAATATGTGACTACCAATAATAATAATAATAATAATTCTTTACACTTAACAATTGCCAAGTAAAAATTTTTAACTTCCCTAATACACTCTGAGAGTATATTAAAGGAATTTAACGTTTTTCTAAAATTGATTTTTTAATATTTAAAGTATTGATAATAGCATACTCACTTTAGAGGAAGTAATATTTTAACATATTATAAAACTTTTATTGGCTTACATTTTTAATGACAGAGGAAAAAACATCAAAACAGTTTTAAATTTATTCCAAATAAAATCGTCGGATATTATACACATGCATTTTTTTTTTATAAAAACGGAATTTAAAAAAGAATACATAACATTCAAGTTTTTAAAAAGTATAGCTAATAACCAAAGCAAAATACAAACAAATTGTTTGCGTTTTTTTTATAATTTTTAAAGGCGCTCAACATAAGTTCCATCGAAACAAAATTATTTCTTATGAATTTATCATTTTTTTTAAATAATATTTTATTCATTTCAATTTACGTATAAGTAACATTAGAATCAGATTTCTAGAATCCAGATACTTTAATATTAGATTTAATGCGTAATTCAGTAGCTAATTTCGTTACTAGGGAATTATATTATTCTGTTGTTTTCAGAACGACACTTTCTTTGGGATTTAACTTGAGATTGTAATTTGATAAAGATGCAAATTTACTTCTTTCTAAATTACAAAATTTCAAATTAAGTTAAGCATAAAAAAAAATTAAATACAAGAATGTTCTATCTGTATCTTGAGTTTATTTTTTAGTATTCTTAAATAAAATGAATTTACATGTGTTTTACCGGAGGCTAATTTTTCTCTGTATTGGATATATTAATTATCATGATATTTAATTTAAGGTGAATTAGTTTAATGAAAAGAATTTCTTTGATGATTTAATTTGCAAATATTCAAGCAATTAATTTTCATAATTCTTTATAATATTATTTCAGATTTTAGAGTGTTGACGCAAAAAAATTATCAAATAAAATTGAGGTTGTTAATAATTGATAATTCATTTAGAATGTTATTCGCAAGATGTTGCTTTTGTGCTGCATTATAATGTATCATGTTCTATTCACCTGATATTTTTAACATTGAATTTATGATTTGTTTAAACAAATTGAGGCCCAGGGGCTTAATGGTAGTGTTTCGCATTGCCACGCCACAGGTCCGGTGATTAAATTCCGGATTTGGGCGAGGTTGGCCCATCACTCCATCGCTTGTGTGGGTCTATAAAATGGCTAACAAGCATGATTGGGGAACTAAACACTGGGGGTTCCGCATGAAGCTGGCCACTTTACAGGGACATATGCCTAGCACCCCAGAGCTCTAGGTCACGAAAGCTGAGATGGGCACGGCAGGCCCTGGCCCAGTAATAGGCTGTTGTTCCGATAAGTTTAATTTTATACAAAGTAAGAACCTGTGTTAGAGCATTTCAATCAGAAATTAGAACATTTCAGTCAAATTCATGTTCTCACATTTAACTAAAGGCCGATTGAAATACTTTAAATTATTTTACAAAGCGTAAAAGTAAGAAAAGGAATTATTTTTATCCATTGTATCCTAAACTGTAAACTAGAAAACGTAACACTGACTACATCTTAGGCTGGTCACTGGTCAAAATACGTTTGAATATGTAAATTAACACACTGTATCATAAAAGGTTTTTAGGTAGTTGAAAATTTTGAGAATACAGTATATGTACAGTAAGAATACAGTAAGTAATGTGTGTCTTCATAAAAACTACAATAATATCCATTACATTATTATACATTTAACACTTTACATAAAATAATTAATTCACTGTATATCGAATTGAATATCGAGTGAAACATCATCATTAAATATTTTTATTGAAGTGTTTACAGGTACATTGTTTGATATTAACATTTTAGTTAGTATATTTTTTAATGATGTCATAAAAACAACAGTGGTTGTATTTTATCTTAAATAATGGAAGAAAAAACTTTTGTTTAGTTTTACTTTCAGATTTTAATTTATTTAATGTTATTAGTATAATGTCTTAAATGCAGGTTTTTAGGTAGTTGAAAATTTTGAGAATACAGTATATGTACAGTAAGAATACAGTAAGTAATATGTGTCTTCATAAAAACTACAATAATATCCATTTCATTATTATACATTTAACACTTTACATAAAATAATTAATTCACTGTATATCGAATTGAATATCGAGTGAAACATCATCATTAAATATTTTTAGGATAATGTTTACAGGTACATTGTTTGATATTACCATTTTAGTTAGTATATTTTTTTAATGATGTCATAAAAACAACAGTGGTTGTATTTTATCTTAAATAATGGAGAAAAAAACTTTTGTTTAGTTTTACTTTCAGATTTTAATTTATTTAATGTTATTAGTATAATGTCTTAAATGCAATTAAATTCAGTGTAGTTTTTAGTAGAGGGCGAAATAACTTTAGAATTTATGATAATAATATATTTTTAACTGTAATTTCATTTTCAAAGCAGGTGACTTTTTTAAAATTTAAAATAAAATTTAAATCCTATCTAACTACCATTAAACTTTAAATGTTTTCAATTTATCTAGGAGGGCATGCTGTGTATTTGTCTTCTCACTAAAATAAACAAACTTCTGATCGCACAAACTGATAGATATTTCTATTTTGAAGTCAACATTTTAAAAATCCCTTACAAGAACAAACTTTATCGAGTTTACGAAATGATATGCTTCTGTTTCCCATATTATACAAACATCGTATGGGCGTATGTTAACTTAAATCTATTGAAATTTGATAAAAGATTTACACAGCAAGCTGTTTTAGTTTTAACAAAGAATATACTCAGTTTTGTTTTGGAATTCTAAATCCATATCATTATTATTTACTTTTTCGGATTGACTCTCAAAGAAATCGAAGCTCCTACACTCAATAAGCAAACACATAGTGCATTGGAGGCCCAAAATATGTTATTTGTCTCAAATAAAACTATTCAAACTCAAATGCTAATAATATATCAGTAAATATTAAGTGCTCTATAAATTTTATGTTAAAATTCATTCGGAAACTTTCGGTTGTTCCATATTTTAAAACGTTTTAAAAGAATTTTTTAATATATGAAATGAAAACAAGTAGATTTGTAACAGAATCTGTCACTTAATCCGCTTCCACGCAACAGTTGAGTTTAATAGGTAAAAAGGCGCCAAACACAGCATTAATTCTATATTAAACATTTTACATGCTAAAATTGCCTAGTTTCATTTATTTTATTTCGAAAATTCAATAATCATTGCCTGTCGTTTGCAAAAATTATTTTATATTTCAAAGAATAAATATGTGTTATGTCTCCCTTTTAAATAGAATGAAAACATTGCATTTCAAAACGCAAGGAATCTCGTAGTGAAATTTATTTGACGTTATTTCAAACAATTCGATAAAAATAAATTTATTTTAATTAATTGTCTTCAAGAATTAAAGTTTCTCGTGCGATTGTTGCGAATGGCAATGTTAATTTAACTCTAATAAAAATAGCTTCCTATGCTTTTTAAAAGAGCATTAAATTTCGCATTTCTTTAAATAACTGATGTACTTCTAATTCGAATTCTTTTCTGAAATTTTCAATATAATTTCGATGCGCTGAATTTTACGGCGTATCACACTTGTCCGTAGCATTTGTAGATCGAGCTATGAAAGTGGGTGACAGACGGACAGACAGATAGGACAGACTGAGCCATTGTAATACCTTACACTTTTTACATTATAAACGTAGTGTGGAAGCTAAAAATCCTTACAAATATTTTGTAATTTCACACCGCAACATGTGGCACAAATGTCCATTCAAGGTATCAAGCCCAAATCACCTTAGATTGCCCTTTTAACTTTAACTAATTTTTAGCATAATAGACCTGAATTTATTTTTTTTTTGCTAAAAATGAGAAGGACAGTAGTTTATGAGAGTATAAAACCTGGTCTTTCACCCTTCTTTATCATATCTTCAAAAAGGAAAAGAACCCGAATATTAGTCTAATACTTAAAATATTCTGACATCACTAAATGTTCTGTTGAAAAAAATCAAATTTTGTTAAACAGCACTTGTTAGCCAATTAACCAATATTGGAACAACACAAATTTTGTTGTCAAGTGCCAAATAATTTTGTCCAAAAGTCAAATTGGTTTTTCCAAAGGCTTTTGTTAATCCAACAAAAAATTATTTGGTTAAGACTTAGGACTCTACAGATTTAACAAGCAAGTCTATCCCAGTGCACTCGAGGAACCCTGTGATTTTTTAGAGATATTTTTCAGTACAAATGTGTTTATAGTATGTCTGTGATACAAACCGGGAACCTTCTCGTTGAGAAGTTGGTCATTATCTACCTAGGCCCCAACAAAAGGTGGGTGAAACAACCAGTGTTTAATTTCTAATGAAAATTTAGCTTAGTTCCTAATTCGATTTGGTACTGCTGACTGACGCCATGGCGTTGCAGTTAGAAACAACCAATCGAATGTCGACCTTACCTCAATCAAACGATTTTTTTAAGTGAAACTACTCGCTTTGTTGAACGGGAAGTAAAATATTGCTAATTCAACAAAGTACGTCAACAAGAAAATTTTATTCCCACCGCAAAACATTCTTTTCAGTGCATATTATGTTTCAATCTGTACCATTATAATTTAAATTTTTTTAAGTATAAGGGCGATTTCTCTGCAACACCTAAAAATATATTTCATGAATAATTTTTAACATCAAAGAAAGACTTCAAACTTCTAGAAAACATCTATCAAGTCTTCAACAAAGTATTTACAACGAATTATTCTCCTAGATTTATAAATACACCCAGACGCTAAATTTATAAAATACTATAATAAATACACGACATAATGATGCTGCAATACAATATATAATATCTGGACTAAAAACTGAGTGAAGTACATTATAAATAGTGAAACATATCGAAGAGCCTTACAAACAAATCAAAGATTACATTGGGACATTGAAAGTAAGAAATCATCCCTTCCATTTTTAATAACTCACAATGTATTTCTCTCTCAATAAATCCTACAACGAGTGCCATTAAGTGACCAATCTCCCACTCATCCCACGTTCTAACACAAATCTTCCCCGAAAAAGCTCAACAAAACTTCCACTTAAACATCGTCCCATCTCATCCGCGAACTGAATCTGAAAACAAACACCCTCTAAAAATTAAAGAACAACAAACACTCGAGATAAATAAATAGATGAATTCCTCTGGATTTCCTCGTTTCTTCCATTTAAGGGGGAAAAATTGGCTACACCACCTAAAGAAAAAGCCCTTCTACCCTATTTAGCCCACCGTAAAGTGCCTGTAGCCCACCACATCACACCGTGGGCGGAAAAGTGACCTATAGCTAAAATACTTGTTTTTCAGAAAAATCATGCGAAGTTCATTTTTTCCATTGCACAAGAAATAAGGAATATCATACTGTAATCAAACTATTCTATCGATCAAATTAATATTTGCTCTAATCGCTACACTCTTAAAAATGAATGCTCAAAAACGACGAAATTTTCCTTAATTTTGCCGATTCGTGTACTGGCAAATGCTTCGAGTTTTCGTTTCCTCAAAGGGAGGAAATTTTAATCGTCATTTTTATGAGGATTTGAATGTCGTCTAATCTAAAGAAATATTTCATCATTTTTGAGCATGTGAGTACAACAATGAGATTCAGTTTCCTCAAAATCAAGATGCAAAATCGTCAAATCACGATCGTAAAAGTGAGGATTCGCGTTTACTCAAAAGCCACGTGATAGTTTGACGAAACAATCCTCAAAATTTTTACGAAATAAGGCCTGAGGATTCATGAATCGTCAAAAATGAAAGTGCTTTTTCTGAGAGTGTAGATATTTAAATTTTAAATATTTATTTTATTGCATTTACAATTTAAAAATCTCCCCTTCAGGGACATGTCTAAATTGTGGAGGTGGCGCGCGATAGATGGCAGCATCTGTCACGTATGTTATGTGTGTGTTGTGTCTATCTTACTTGATGAAGGTTTATAAGCGGGTCTCTGACCAAGCGCACAAGCCTGAAAATATATGCCAACCAACCAACAACTCAAAAAGTACTATTTGTGCGATAGGTCACTTTTACGGGCACGGTGCTATACAACGCAAAGGGCTGAAAAAACATCGAAAAGCGCCACCTGACGGCGTTTCCTCTCCGTTCTTAATGCCATTAAAGCGAGCGGGCGTTTAGAATCTACTTCAAACGGACCGCGAGGTGCTAAATAATGAAACAGCGGCAGGGCTCGACTCCAGCCTCTGCCTGCGAAAAGCATTAATATTTGATCCGGAGCCCACACCGAGAATATGACATATCGGTGGATGCCAGAAATCTGATTACCGAGTCCTATATCTATATGGTGAATCTGCCAGCAGACTGTGCACTGGGCTGGTTATTAATATATGTACTTAGTGCGTCGCTTCTGCGCTAATGGACGTATTGAATTAGTGAGGAGCACGGGGATAATTCCTTTAGGGCCGCAACTAAACACGTTTAATGTTTACAGTCATAAACATAAGTCAGTGAGAGTGGCTTTTAGGCATAACCTCCTTAGCTGGCGGTCGCCTAACAACATAATTGGCGATGCTGCTGCAGTTGGAAATGCATTTGCGGCTTTCTTGCTTTTATGATTTGTTCTGTTGTTTCTGGGTTCTGAAGATCGCTTACTGGGTTTTGCCAACACATTATCAATCAGCCAAGAGGAATGGGGTGGGGTTTTTTTTCTTTCCCGAAGTGAAATGTGTGGGATGGCAAATGGAAAATGGTGGCACACTTTTCATTTATTCTCTTTCAAGTAACGTGAATTTGTGATGTTTGGTGTTAATGTATCCCGCAGTCGTTTTCCTTCTTCCTGTTTCTTTTTTTTCCTTGATTATTTATTTATTCTCCAGAATGTATTCTTTTCGCAATATTTCGAATAAATATAATTCCACGTTGTATGTACTTGTATAAAATAAAATATTAGTTAAATTTTTTTAACTAAAATATTAAATGGTTAATGAATATTGTGAAACTATTTATAGACAGAAAATATAGATGTCATACATTTATATGCGAATTATATTTAATAATTAGGTAATGAAAAATATTTATTAACATACGGTATTTAACTATTTGACAAATTATTAATTTATTTTGAGAAATTTTATAATTCTAATTATTTCGTAAATTTTCTTTAAAATGTGTGCAAAAACACACAATTCTTGTCCCATTTCAAAAGACAGTAAAATATATGAAACTTATATAACATTTATAAATTATTATCATGCATATACTACATTTATATGTTAGTAATTTAAAAGGTTAGTAAATGAAGTAATATTTACTAAGATTATTTATTTTATGTCTAAAGGTGTCACGATCCCTCAACAACTATTATTATATAATAATGCTTGATGTAGTAAAAGCAATGTATTGTAATATCGATGATGTATATAATTTGAAGTTTGCAAACTCGTACATAGATTTTTGATGTAAATAGCCAAATATCTGTCTTAAAATCCTTTGAAGAGGATGGTATCATTGTACACCAACGCAGCGTAAAGATTGTGTTTAAGTAAATTAATATAATATTGCATTTAAGTTATTTAAAAAGGTTCAATAAAACGACATAAATAATTTTTAGTAATCAATTACAGGTAATAAAGATATGATACAACACAAACTGCCATAGTTCTTCGGAAAACATGCTCATTAAATCTGAGGATCCGAAAGTCCTGTGGGCGGTCATAGCGTAGTACAAGGGGTGTAGGCTATCTGGAGAAAAATACACATCCCCTCTTGTGACGTTCTTAAATTGAGGAGGTGGCCCCCTCTTAGAGTAGAAGTCAGACATCCACCCTATCTGGGTACTCAAGGCCCTTGTGCCAGCGGATGCTACTGCACCCTCTTACTTTACAGGTTATGACCTGGACTTCACACGACAACAAAAACTGTGTTATGAAACCTAAATAAGGGAAAATACTTACAAGACATACATGATCACACAACATGAATTAGAAACTGATTAAGCTGACATAATCATAAACTGCTTAATCATTTACCCTGGATTATACCAATTCCTCCTAGTTGAGATCTGGTTGGCTGCATTAAGTTAAGGATAACTCAACTCCGAACCCCTTGAAAGCCCCCTCTCCAATTTGCGGTGATTAAATACTAATGATGATTAATTACGAAACAGAAAACGCAAACGAGTCACCAGCGACTAAGGCCAAGGTAATTAATGCTTCGACACGAGCTACTGATTATAGCCTGCAAATCAGAGTTACTGATTTATGCAAGTGAGAATAGGTGATTACTAATGTGATTAAGAATTAAGACACCTCTATACCTGAAACCAGATTGGAGTCTAACAATTTTGGTAGAGTTGTTATTGAATTGATGGTATATGTGAAATGGTAATGCTGGTTATGTGTTATATATTAAGATGTATGGTGTCTCTGGGTTGCTGTATTATGTAGGCTTAAATGTAATGAAGGTTAATTTTCAGTGATGCATGATTTGTGTTCACATGCACAAATTGATTAAGCTGGTGATATTATTCGTAGGTTTATTGATTAATGCAATTACGGTGTCACATAAATTTGAAGCACCTTTATAGTGTATTTTTGATATAATTTCTTTTAAGGCTGATCAGTATCATGTAATTAAAAAAAATTCTGATTTTAGTATTTATGTTAAATATAATTCCAGTAGTATCTAACGATGCCCTTTGTATGTCATTCAAATAAGTTTTTTTTTATATGGATCAGCAGTATTTTCATAATGTAAGTTTTCAACTTTAAATCTCATTTTTGTCAGAATGGTGTTTTTTCAGGTTTATGTACCGCTTTCTTAAAAACTATTTCATGAATAGACTAATCTTTTTACAGGGAAAACTGTTTCAGGGTGTTTTGCTTATTGAAATGAGCATTTCCTAAAATTTGAGTTAGAAAAAAAATATATGTAATTTTGTGATGTAAAAATGCTTTGAAAAAAATAACGCGTTACTTTAAATAATATTTAAAAAAACTACTTTATATATTGTTAAAATCTCATCTTCTCATATAAATCTCTCATATAAATGCACACAATTTTTGTGTGTTGCTGCAATGTTTTGTATGTTAGTTTCAGAGAAAAAGGGACATGAAAAAAGTCAATTTAACATTGGGGCCGTCACAAAGTACCGACCAGCCTTAATCCTTTTTAACTAGATAAGTATGAATTAATATTCAAATCAAATTCAAATGTAATAATAAAAAAGTGCATAACATAACATAAGTATAAAAAATACTTGTATACTCTTAGTTTGAGAAAAACAATATAGTTATATATCCAAAAACCACTCGTATTTTTAGTATATATTTTTTGTTTTTAAATTCTGTTTATAAGGAAAGTTTGAGGATTCTTGATGAAATATTTTTGAATAAATTTTTCAAAAAGCAATAAAATACTTTAGTTTATTAATAAATTACTGGCAATTCAAAATGAAAAAAATTGACTTTATTAAACATTGCGCTTTTGAAAAAAACATCTTTTGAAAGGGGGGTAAATTATTTACAAAATAATATTTAATTTACATAGTACAAAGATGTTTGTTGACATTTGACAGTAAATTTTTTGATGAGTACACTGTAAAAAATTAATTCAAATTCAGGGTTTTAAAGTGGCAACTAAGTTACCAAATGAAACTGTAAAAAGCGAACTGTAAAAACTGTAAAGTAAGCGAAACGGATTTAAACCGTTAAAACTGCTCCGGATAATTTCCAGAAATGTGACGAATTAAAATGTAAACATTTATATTTTAATGCAATTTTATCTTCTCTATTTAATCCTATAAAGACAACCATGTACTTTTTCCGAAAATGATTAGTTATTACTTTGTTTTAAGATACATAATTGCATTTCGATATAAACTGAGATAACTAAGATGCATATTTTCTGTTTTTGAGTTTTCCATACCGATTAAAGAGTGGTTTTAAAAAAAGTTCTCAAACCGTAGCCCTCCTTAAACAAATATGTTAACACTACGACTCTTTTTTTTTCAAATTCAGAATTTAATCGTTTCTTTGTCTAGCTTTACATAAAATAAAAGACGAATTTGTTTAACAAATGAAATTAAAATATAAAAAGTTCTTATACTTACAAATTAATAAAAAAGTTAATAAATAATCATCAGTTTGTATTTTTCTCATTAAAAAAATCAAAGAAAAATAACTTTATTCATTGCTAAAAATTATTTGTATTGCCTAAAAAATTCGATTAAATAAATACGTTTAGTATTATCCATGAACACTTTTTTATATTTTTTCTTTGTTCGCAATTGCAGATTACAATTACTAATGCTGTTACGACATAAATTACCTGTAAAAATTAATCTAACAACAGCAATGAATGAAAAAACACTTTAAAAAATGGGTAATCGTCAAATGGTTTTTACAAATTAATATATTTGCCGCCTACATTTTATAATTTTCTTTGTGAAAGCAAGCAAGATGAAAGCGAAAAAAAAAGCCTTTGTGCAATTGCAATTATTGAAAAACTGCTCCTAAAAGAAATGTTGATTTCAATTAAAGTCATCATAGATAATTACTTTAATTAGTTTCCTGTGAGAAACACAATGATTATATTCGACTAACGTAACAATTTCTCGCGTTTAGCCCTAGAACAAAAGAAAAAATCACACAAAGCAAAATTATCCCATCAAAGAGAAAGAGAGGAAAAAACTACTTTCCTTTCCAGGAAAGTGGAGGAAAAAAAATTCCGGGAGTAATTAAGTTAAAAAATCTTCGCCTGTTTTCCTTGGGAAAGAAATTAATTTCTCTTATAGGTGATGAGTTAAAGTCCTTACAAAGAATGACAGGACAAAAAGATAATAAAAAAGGTTCTAAAAATAATCGGGAGAGAAAAGTAGAGATTATCCCCTAATTACGAGATTTTAATAAAAACAAGGGATTCACTTCCGAAGAAAAAAACAAGATAAAAAAGCAATTAAAAACTGTTACAGGATGTTATTGAAGACGGGAGAAAAATTTTCAATTTTCCATTGATCCTAATTTCTGGACATAGATTTTTTTGTTGCGATCTTTTTTTTTCTCCTTTTCGGATATTCTCATTGTGTGTTATAATATATTTTTTGTCGCCATTTCTTCAATTTCAGCCTTTTCTTTTTCTTTTTTTTTCTCTCTTCAAAGAAGTGATTTGCGCCCAAGTTTTGTAAGTTTCCAACTTGCTTTGTGGGCGAGGGAAGAGCTCATGTTCACGATTAACGGAGAGTCGCCCCGTTTTTCCCCAGTTCGTCGATTAGAACAGGGGATCAAGTAACTTCGAATGACGGCGGGGGGTTGGGGGAGGGGGGAAGACTGACAATAAAAAAAATGGGGGCCGATTTAATAGCGATGTGACCGGTATAGATATATCCCTCCCTCCCGAGTCATCTTTAAAACGAGAAAGCATTAAAACCTGATTACAAAAGCAGATACCAGATTTCGAACTAAATGGACTTTTTGGTTCTTCCGACAGAGGGCCGTAGCGTCGCCTCTGCTTAATGCTGCCACTTGTCTCAGCTTATTTCTCCCCATCAGCGTTAACTATGGAACATCAGGCAATCTAATTCAGAAATAAGATGCAACCAATCAAGAATTTTGTTTTTCTTTCTTCTATTTTTCGCTGTTGCCTTTCCTATTTAAAAGAGTTTTCATTTAGATGAAGAGAAAAAAACACAAATCTGTTTCTGGAGCGGAGTTATGGTGTTTGGAATTCTGCAGAAGTAAATCCGGAAAATTATTTGGAGATATTTGCTTCTAATCTTCGACTGAGATGTCATTTGCGAACTTAAAGTTTCTGCTAAGTTCTTTTTTATGACCCTGATTAAAATTCTTTAACTTTATAGCTCTCGAACTCAGTGATCAAATGTCCGTGTTTAGCTTCAGCAAGTGTATCTGAAGAGTGATTTCAGTTCATTCGAGACTTTATCTCTGTAATTGCTTTTTGCTTTACTTATCTTCGAATAAATTATTTAAAAGTGTCTCATAACTAGTTATCATCTTTTATTTCATATAAAATATTTAAGTATCCAATGCCCAAGAAACTAATTTTCGACTAAATACACAATCAAAGTTGTTGTAATTGTTTCAATTTTTTTTTTAGCCAACAAATTGTCTTAATACTATTTTTCGACTTTTATGTCTTCAAATAATTGAAATTGCATTTTTTTTAAATTAAAGATTCTAAATTTATATTGAAACTTATATTTACCAGATCATTATTTTTGCAAAGTCGTGTAATTAAAATACTGAATAATGAAAATTTTAGCCTTGTCTGACGAATTTTATCATTTTAAATTATTAAGTTTCATTAAGACTGTTAGCCAAATAATGTTAGCGATTCCGGCACAATGTTATTGTTTCTTTAAAAACTATGACTTTCTGTAAATTTTTCTTTGAACATCATACTTTTTATTTAACATAAAAAAATTCTTACCGCAATCCTAAATTTTTAACACTAACACATTAAATTTTAAAAACATCTCTGCCGCGCGCTCACTTCTAAATATCAATTAACATCCTTCTTAAAGAACACAAATACAAAATTTTTTAACCAGCAACCACTTGTCAGAGGTTTAACAAAGTTAGTTCAATAGTTTACTAAATTTTTACCTATCTCCAATAATTATCGATCAACCAATTAAAAATAATTGCAATGTTTACAAACATAAAAAAGCAAATCAGATCCTAATCAAATCTATTTATCAAATATCAAATCTATATATCAAATCTATACGTGAAATATAAAAGCCATATAAAAGTATGCCGAAAATTAAATCTCGGCACACTTTAACATCCACGGAGAGCTCAGATTCATTGTAATCTGGGCGTCAAAATTGGTAGCGAGAGTCGCCTATATGGTGCCCCAAAGAAATGGCTCTCAGTTCTGGGGAATATGCCGAGTCTGAAAAAGGCTTGACCGCTAGCATTGCAGCCCCATTAGAGAAAAAAAATATATATCAAATCTATATTTCTCATCTATTTCTAAAAACAATATAACCCAAACAAAGCACCCAATCCCTAAAATTAATATAAACATTTCCCTCATTCTTATCCCGAACATAAAAAAAGCAGGGTCCTCCAAATAAAGTCATCCCTGCCCCTTTACGGATTATTTAATACAATTAACGGGTGATGGGGGCGCGTGCCCCAGTGGATATTGGGGGGGGGGGGTCCTTGTATGTCACGTGGCAGTGTGAAGAGGCCACACGCGCCTGATGGGGCGGAAGGATAACAGTACTGTTTAATACAGTGTCCAAGTACTGTTTGTACACGGGGCGGGTTGCCTATATGGTGGGTTATCGCTGATGGGGTGTTTTTTTTTATAGTTTTATGATTGGCGAAAAAGTGTGAAATGTTTTGAGAATAGTAAATAAACCTTTTTATTTGAAACCTTTAAACCTTTAAACCTTTTAATTTCAACTATAAAAAAAATAAATACAGAACAATGTAATTAGGACCAAGGTACACCACCGGTGGTGTACCTTGGTCAAATCAGTAGTGTACCTTGGACCAATTATTAACAGGTAGAGAGACTCGATTTACAGTCCGAAAAACAATATTTATTAGTCACATAAAATTCAAAAATTTATTTTACAACCTACTCTTATTTCTAGCCTACGATTGTAGTAATTGGTTATGTTAGGTCAATTGGCTTAGTAAGGGGTTTTATTGCCTTAGTTTTTTAGTGCCCTTTTTTTCTTTTTCAGCTGCAATGCGATCTTTCTCAGGTGTATCCGTTAAAATGCAGCATAAAATTAAACTCTCATTTCATGCCATAGAAAAACATTTGGCTATCGTTCTGTCAAAAATTTGAAAAAACAACTCAAATAATTTCCCCTATGTTTATAAAACTAGGCCTTAACGTAAAAAGGATGTTCTGAAAAAACATCTTTTTAGATGCGCATGCAATAATTATTCTCTAGATTATATCAATATGGTTAAAATTTTATAGGCCTACCATAAATCTAAATAATTAACTACAGAAAAATTAATTATCACGCCATATAAAAATTTCTTACAAATTTCCATTCTACATAATTTTACAAATTAGGGTTGCATATTAATAGTTTAAATTACTTAATTTTTCAAAGGAAAAAATTAACTTGAATTTTAAAAAGGGTTTTCAACAATCTGAAGCACATAAGACCTATAGTAGTGAAACCTTGGACCAGTCCAAGGTACACCACTTGTATTAGGTTCGAGGTACACCACTTGGATACTAAAAACAAAAGTGTTAATCACCATGTAAAGGTTAGACTTAACTTAATTTCAAGCACACAGTTTTATAGCTAAAACTTTGCTTTCTGTTGCATAACCATCGTTTCTGAATAAACACTACATGTTTGAGTATAAAAATACACTAAAGAAACTGACAAAAATTTACTTTTGAACTGTGAATTTAGTTTTTCGAAACCTCTTTAATAAATTCACCTTTTAAACAAACAGATAGAACTTCACTGAGGCCCCTGGTAGCAAATACTTTAACTGCATGTGGTTTTGTTTCAATATCTAAGCAAATCGAGCTAAAATCAGCATAGGTTCGAGGTACACATATGTCCAAGGTACACCACTTACCCCTACTCATAAGACAATCCAATATTATAAATTAAAAATTTCTTTAATATGCTTTTATCATTCAGGCATGAAACTGTTCTTAATTGCCGGCCCGCCGGCGCAGTGGTAAGTGTTCCAGCCCTTGGAGCTGCTGGGCTCGGTTTCGAATCCCGGTAAAGGCATGGATGTTTGTGCTTGTCAATAAATGTTGTTATTTGTCTATGTGTTTGTGTCGTCTATCTTTGAGTGTCTCTTGTGACTGTCTCTTCTGACGAGCTGGGTAATGGGCTAAAAAGCCTACGTTTTTCCTTCTAGAGGGCGCAATCACTGTCATTGTGTCAACTGTTCTTAATTAAAAACTGCAATAGCATAGAACTGAAAATGTATTATAAATGGGATAAAACTTATTTAACAATAAATCGATTGTTTTTTAAAAAAAAACTTATGTAAATCTAAATACCTATTTTTTTATACAACATAAAACCAAGATACATCAAAACAAATTTTTCTTCACATACATTAACAATGCTCTATTTTAAATTACGTGTGTATCTAAAAACACAGTATACAAAAACAGTAAAAAAAATATTCTTTCAAAAATATCCGTCTAAATAATTCTATGATCATAGAATCCCAACGAATTAGCCCATCAAAATGAAACTAAAACTCTAGCCAATCACATTTTCCGAGATCGTTCATTGAAAATCGCAACTAATTGCAAAAAGAATCGCCTTAAAAACTCCTAACTTATTACCAATAACGATGATTAAAAAAGGTCGAAAGAAGCTTAAGGCATAAAGCCGCGAACGCATTTAATCAAATGCGAAACTTTTAAATTAGTCACCGGTTTCTAAATTACCCTTTAACCGAATAGCGACGCTTTAGAAAAATATTTAGAAGATAAGAAAAATCCGGCAAAAAAATTAAAGACCGGTTAAATTCGAAGAGAGTAAAAAAAAAATCAGAGTTTTCCGCTCCCTGGCAGAAGATTTTTTTTTTTTCGAACGTTTGCTAATGGAAAGTTGTTGCTGTAAAAACTTTCCATTCAACGGAAGATTTGGTGAAAAGGGTTTTGCGAGCTCCATTAATAGACTAGGCATGGCACTTCAATTAATTCTCGAGTTTTTTAATGACCGTCGTTTGGGAGGAGGGAATTCGAAAAAGCCGGGGAAAAAATTTGATGGAAAGTCTCCATTACATTCTAATTTCCTGAAACTCTTGCGGATAATAAAAAAATCAAACGAAAAAAAACTAATCAGCAGCAGTGAGGGAAACTTCTAAGCGTAAAAGTAATTTAGACAGTTATTTAATATCGGGACAGTACTCATCCTGAGTTTTATAGCGGAGTTTTTCATCCCAGCTTGTTTTTCTAGCGGAAGTGTTTTATTCGAGAGCGAAAAAAAATAGCGTTACCAGAAGCTTTAAAGAAACTACCAAAAAAATTACATCAAACGTGAAGGAAAGTGGAAGTTAAAGTAGCTCTTTTGAACTGCTAATAGCGCCCTCTAGTAGCAGAGTCGTTTTAATGAGACTTTTCCTTATTTTCACTCGAGCGCGAAGCGTTACCAAATTAGTGCTCGCCTAGATAATTATTGTTAAGTGATATCTTTAATCTAGGTTATTAATTCTTACATTAGGGTTTAAATTTGTGAGCTAATACGAAACAACGCTGCGCAGCTTTTTTTCGCTAATTAATTGCAGTTTCCCTTCCCAGAGTGCTGTGCGCTAAGTGGCTCGTGGCTGTTGCAAATATGGGGGACTTAAAAACTGCATGGACGAAGAAATATTATTCCAGAGATTATTTGAAGATCTCCCTGCTTCTTAACAAGTTTCATTGTCGCTGTGATTAAGAAAAAGTATTTGAAGCGTTTTATGTGTTTTTTAGTAGTTGAGTTTAATTTTCAAAACAGAGCGTGCTTTTCTTTGATAATTAGTGGGAATAAAAATACAAAAAAGTGGTTGTAAAAATTAAGAAAAAGATTTTACGAAAATTGATCACAATGCTTTTAATGGTGTTTGTACGAAATTCAAATTATTTCTCTTACTATTTTTTTTATATATATTTTCATTAGACTTTTATTCCATCAGAAAGAAATGTCATTTCCCAATAATTCAAAATACTCAGTTTCTGTATATACAGTTTACATGGTAAAATACCATTTAGCCATAAAAGTAATTTGATTTTCTTACAGGTCACAAATGATCTTAATTAACATCAGATACAAATAGAGAATTCATTTGGCATAAAAGTTATTGTATAAGAAACAAATGAAAATCGAAGATTAAGACCTCCCGATACCATTATTTAACTGCTAATATGGTATTAAACTTAATAGTTCAAATGTAATTTAATTTCAAAAGAAATGTTGTTTTGTAAAATGTATAATATTCTGGACAATAGTTCGTACTGCCACTACAATCTAAAGCAAACAACCTCACAGCTAACAATTAAAAAACCCCAAAGGAAAGTTCATTTAAGTAGCAAACAAATAATAAAATTAAGCTTTTGTTTGAAAAATAAATATATTGTCGTCTTGAGGTTATTGAATGTCTAATCAATACTTTAACCCCTTCCCCTTCATCTTAGTAGTGTAAAACATCGTGCGACTTCCTCAATTCTACGCAAATTTGTTAAATTGAGATGGTTGTATGCCAATTCAGACTCCATATCGCAATGTCAGAATGAAATCGGATTGATAGACATACTGTGGCATCTGATCCTGAAAAATGACGTGATAAGAATTCATGTCTTAATTTAATTTGTTTATTATTATTTATTTTATTGGTTGCAAAGATTTTGTTATAAAGATCTTCAAAATCATAACGTTTTTTACAAAGGTACGAAATGTTAATTCCTCTTTAAATTTTGAGTTCGAAGTTCAAACTAACACTGTAAAGAAATGGTGTAACGTTTCGACGATTCCGGAATAATCTGACTACACTAAAATAATGGAGGAAACTTCAAAAAATCATTAAGTCACTACATAACTTTTCCTTACTTTTCCACAATGTGCAAACGCATGAGCAATCATTGATGTTTCAAGTTTAAATTATTACGCTAAAATGCTGATTCTATCAAACTGGTGTTGAATAGTCTGTAAGGCCACATTTTTGTAATCGAAGGGAGATAAAATACCCAGATTATGTAATGTTGGACTTCCATGCGAAATGCTGTAAAAACTTTCCATTCAACGGAAGATTTGGTGAAAAGGGTTTTGCGAGCTTCATTAATAGACTAGGCATGGCACTTCAATTAATTAAGTCCCGAAAATTATCCCCCAACCCATTAAAGTCCCGAAAATTTGGAGGCATCGATGCTTCAATTCCATTTTTATTGTGTTTTGGGAAGCAATTTTACTCAGTTTTATGCTGCAACGTTACTCAATAAAGCTAGAAGCAGCACTTGAGGATATCAGCTTTATGAAGTAACGTTACTACAATTTTTTTACAGTGCGGTAAACAAAATATAATCTTCTTTTTACTTAAGGAATGCATTCAAATGTATGCAGAGAAAAACAGAATTATAAAAACTTTGACACTAAAGAAAGTTCGTACACAACTAAATGTAACTTAATTCCTTCGTATTTCAAAATTATTATTAAAAAGGCTAAAATAATTACGAAATTGACACTTAAAATATTTTAAGAATTTTAGATCATCGTACTTTTAGTTTAAATCATTGAAAATGATAAACGATTTTTGTTAGAAGCCATAACGAAACAAAATGCTACGATTTAAATGTTTTTGGTAGATGATTTCACATGCCAAAATACATTTAAAATCTTCAATTTCTGTTTCAAATAAGGTTTTTCAGTTTTGGTTGATGTCGCAGAGTTATTAGGAAAAACTAATAACTCTGTGACCCCTATGTTTTTAAATTTAGGCTACAATTTTTGTTTTTGTTTTTATGCATTATGAAAAAAATTTTAATCAAAAGTCACCCAAAAAAAATATTAAATATGCATCTCTTTCTAAGACTGAATTTAGTTTTTTTTTTAATCCTTACAGAATAATTGCTTTATTTTTTAAGAACTATTCCTTTATTTTTTAGATTCGTTTAGCTAACATTACATAGGTATTGTATTTAGAAAATAAGATGTTTAACGTTTCGCAACGCAGGATTTTTGTTTTCCGCGTAATGTGTGATGATAGGAAAATCATTATCGAATCCTTAGTCGTACGGCCACGAAGGCAGTTTTAGGAGTGAAAGGATTAAGAGAGTTTGTACTGCGCTGTAGTTACTAATTCGAAATGAAGATTTTGTGTTTTTTCACTACACATTTAACCCTTTCAGTCCCAAAAATTCACTACACTACAGAAACATGTGAAATTCACAAAATAAGCTTATTTTAGGTCAAATATACGAATTCCATAAGAAAAAAAATCCATTAAAATTTTTTATATGGCTTTTGAAACAATGCCAAAATTCTTTAACTGTGGAAAACAACAAAATAAAAAATATATATATTACCTAAAAACACTTCGAGTCATATATTTTAAGGTATCTGACCATATTGTTAAAAAAAATTTAGTAATTATTTTAACCGAAATAGTTTAAATTGTGTTTTAAATATGTGGAACTGAAGTGAACTTATCAAAAATCAGGAGAAACGCTTGTTGACTATTTTCTAAATAAAAAAACAGTAGTTCTGACTTCTATTGAGATTAAAGTAAAATTTTGTCTGATAGAACAAAGTGTGAAGAATTGAATGATGTGCGTTTGGATGTCATAGCGGGACATAAACATTTTGAAAAAAATATTGAAAGTGATGATGCCAAATGGCATCACTGGGACTGAAAGGGTTAAGAGAGGGGTACTTCTGAAAATGTGGTTTTTGAATATTGGTCTGTCTGGTTGAAAACACTCTTGGATGCCCTAATGGTAGCTGCCATATAACATTTTAAGTTTTAAAGTCATTGAAATTGCTTGATAGTGTATACAATAACTTTTAAATTTATTGATTTATTGAGTGGCAATTAAAAGTCGTGTAGTGGTTAACGCCTCAAGTTTTTTTTTAAATTATACTATTAATTCTACAGTAGAGTTTTGTATACATAAAAATTATAACATATAGATATTATTTATACATAATCTAATCCTTAAAGTCATATATTAAGTGTAAGGTTCCAAATTACGATGCCCGTCACCAATAGGCCTCGTGTATCTATAGGGCGACTTTAATTCGACCAAACCAATCCTAAGCCATTAAATGTTCAATGAAAACGATGAACGAATTTTTAAATAAAGTGTAGTTTACAGTAAATTCGCATTTCAAACTCAATGGTTTTCTTGCACTGCCATCTATGAAAAGAGAATCGAATTAACTTAAAAAATAATTCATTTTTCAGATAAAATATTCAAAACGTTTTTATCTCTTAAATAGAAACATTTGTTTACAAAATGTGTTTGTATTTTTACAGTTTCTAACCCGTCATAGGACATAAAATCTATAATATGTGTTCAAACATTTAATGTTGATAATTATTTTAATGAAAAGCGTTCTGTAAAACGTGTTTTACTGCTAGGGTACATTATCAAATGGGAAACACACAACAAGCTTTGTAAATTGAAACAATCCACCTACTGGCTAACGTATGTATTAGTAATTATACAATAATCATTTAGTTATGTATCAATACTAATTTTAAAAAAGTATAATATTTGTAAATTAAAAGATTTTTTTAATGTGTTTTGGACAATTAAAAGTCTTTTATTCTTTTCTGTCAAAAAGAATTTATTGACCGATTAGATAGATTAAATAACATAATAAAAAATGGAAAATATTAAAAATATTAATAGTATATAGATTTCATTTGTGACTAATTTTAATATGCGATTAGCATATTAATAAATATTAATTTTATGATGCATTTGAAAAAATATATAATTTTTCACTCAACTAATATTAAAAGTTACAGAAGATGTGTTCTGTAAAAAGAGTTTTACTCTTGTAAAACATTATCAAATGAGGAAAAAAAGCATCTAAATTGCAGATTGAAATAAATATAACAAGTGGATAAAAATGAGTGAAAAGTGTTCTGTAAAACGTGTTTTACTGCTACGACACATTATCAACTGAAAAGCAATGCACAGTTTTTGTAACATTTCAATAGAAATCAATAAGTACTTCCAACTTTATATGGTATATTCCAACCTTACTATTTTTTAAATCTTAATTCAAAAGCTTTTTAATGCATTATTTACTATATTTTTCGTATTGCATTTATTAATAATGTTTGTGTCAATTTTTTTTTACTTTCTTTTTTTTAGTTATCTGCAACAAATATATTTCCAAAGTATGTCTCCAAAGACATACTTTGCATGATAGCAATGCGGAGAAATTATTTATTTCTATATAAAACTCTAAAACTATTAATTGTTATTATAAGTTTGCATTTAATTGCCGTAGTAAATTTAATTGATTAATTGATGTTAATGGTAAATAATTATGTATTAAAGATTTTGGGATGAAATTGTTCTGTAAAACGTGTTTTGCAGCCATTGATGCAATAAAAACTGAAAAATAAATCATACGTTTGCAACTCTATACAAAATAAATTACAGAATTTGTTGGTGTATTACAATAATTATATTTTTAAATCCTAATTTGTAAATAAATTACCTATAATATCTGTTGTAAACTTATTTTTAAGATTTTTATTTTATAATATAGTTTTATGTCCAAATTAAGTTTTATTATTTGTTTACGTAAGAGATCAACTTATTATAGATGTAATTATAATCTTACATAGTTACAAGCCAAAAATGATGAATTAAAAGACAAAGTCATAACTTAAGAAATTAATATTTATTTGGAGACAAAACTGGCTTAGAAATTACCTAACAAACAACATTAGAATAATAAAGATCATAGTACTGGAAAGTCCTTGTAAATCAAATCAAGTTGCATGAAAAACAAATTTTAAAAACGTAAATTTAACGTCTGTATTTGTTAAAGGGGGTGTTAATGGCATTCTCAATTGGTTTTTTAATAAATCAATAATTGGTTTTTCAATAAATCAATAGCAAAACATAGAATATTTTAAAAACATAAAATTTAAATACAAATTAAAGACAGCAAAATGCTTCTTATCATCTTCTTTAATACCCCCTTAACTCACCAAAAAAGTAATAATTAAAATTCATCTAATTATCTAATAAATAAACAATTTATGTTCATTTCCTTTGAGTGAAATAATAATAAAATTAGCAATACATAATTAAATTTCGTAAGACGCTTTTCTACAAAAGTAAAGTTAATTATGCGTTATCTATTCGAAATAGATTACTAAAAATCCGCACTGTAGAAAAATCATTATGCGCTCTCTTTCTCATAAAACGATAATTAAATTTTACCTAATCATAATTCCACTTGAAAAGACCGCATATTACTGGGAAATTATTCCAAGAAAGCTGGAAAAGTCGTAACCGTAATTGCGACGCTCCTTCGAATTGGATAATTGAACTAAGTACTTCTTTATTCTAAGAATTAGAGAAAGCCGCGAAGAACTTATTTGAAATTCCAAAATCAATTTATCGTCTGCAAGGAAAATTTTCCGAAAGGGTAAAGAAACAAGCAAACCACTAATCCTACGCCATTCATTCATTAAGATATCCTAGAATGGCAACGGTTGAAGATGTTTATTTCGCGGGCCAATGCAATTAGCGCAATTATCCCGCCAACTTAACGCAATTTCGTGTCGGCTTAAATTCCTTGGTCTTCTTTCCTTTCATTAGAAGAGCGTCGAGTTTATTTTTCTAATTCTCGCTAATTCTCCCGATGTGGAATCGCCGCCAATTAGAGCATTCCACTCAATTACCGCCAAGTTGGCTGGGGCGCGTGCGGTAAAGATGGCGCGGATTAATGCGGTGACAGATATGGAGTGCGGCGGGGTTTTCCATTACCTCCCTATCCAATCTCGTCTCGAGGTGCCCCTCCCCCCGCCCCCGAGGGAACGCTCACTTATTTTAAAACTCCAACAGAAGCACGACTTTACAGTCTAAGGATTCCCGGAGCCACGCTTGGCGGGAATTCGCCCTCTCTAAAACGTAAACAATAAATTCGATTCATACTCGTAAATGTGAGATAAATTCAAATATAAAGCTACACCAAAAACCATTTGCAATATATAAAATTTAAAAAACCATTAATTAAAATTATTTTTGAATTAAGATGAAAAATATATATTAGTCTAAATATACCAATGTGCTTGTTGATTTCTATAAAAATAGTTACATAAAGTATGCATTGCTTCTCATTTGATGATGTATCATAGCAGTAAAACTCGTTTTACAGAACACTTTTCATTTGTTAATTTTTAGGGTAATAGTAGGGGATACCCGGACTAGTTTTCATATATAGTAAGTTTGTTTTTGTACTAAGATTTTAAAAAAAAATATATTTATCAGTCTAAATATACCAATACGCTTATTGATTTCTATAAAAGTAGTGACAAAAAGTATGTCTCATTTGATGATGTATCGTAGCAGTAAAACTCGTTTTACAGAACACTTTTCATTTGTTAATTTTTAGGGTAATAGTAGTGGACACCGGGGCTAGTTTTCAAAAACAATAAGTTTTCCCCCAGGCCTTATATAGGGAAATGAGCCGTTATAGGAGGCGCCAACTGGCTGCTGGTTTATGAAGCAATAATTAACATGTTACAAAATAGAATTTTTTTCAGTTGATGTTGTATTACTGTCTTTAGAGCAGTTTTAGTAACTTTTCATTGTTGGGTAAATTAACATGCTTGCATTCAAACTTATATTAAATTATACGTAACTCTCAATTTTATCATTGCGTATATCAATAAGCATGTGAGGAAGGCTATTATTTATTATTTTCTTCAAAATAAATAAAATAAAAAATATACAATAAAAAAAGAAAAACCATGGAAAATTAGCCACGGATTCCCCTATGATGAATGGAGAGTGTACAGTTAAAACCACATTTGTCATTTTTTTTTTTTACTTTTAGAGAATTCTTTTGCTCAACGCAGTATTAAATTCCCATACGTCACGAAATGTAACGAAAATGTAACACTTAGTTATATTTAAGTGGTCGGCGATGCCAGGTTGGTGGGAGAAGGGCGGATAAGGGCTGTCCTCCCTTGTACTAAAGACCTTAATATTTTAATATTAAACAAATGAATACTAATCCTTATTAGTCCTAAAATTTGACTAATATATTGTTCTTATTTATGTTTTATTTGTCGCCGATATGAGGTTGGACCCGGATAAAGGCTGACTTCCCCTTATACTGAAAAACCGTATCGGGACCTGCATGCATACCTGGATACGACAAGACATTGGCGAAAGTCTCTTGGCGTCTTTTCGCGGCAACCCCTGGCGCTCTCGCACTCTGAGAGGCTTCTCTCCGCCACATCACTCACATTACAGCTTGACACCTGCGAACGAAAAGTCATTAGCGGTTGATGGGATCGCTAAACTGTCTTTGCACTTGCCGACCCAAAAGGCGGCCGAATTTATGTCCGCGCGCGCTCTAAAATTTCGACATCGATCCGGGGCCCCGCCCTAAGTGAAATTAATGACCCGGGCCCCGCTCGGACCGGGGGATCAAATTTAAAGCCCGGCCCTCTTCGGATGTAGCCCCCCCCTTTTCCCGCGCTGGGACTCCTGTTCTGGGGGGATCTTGAAGCAGGTAGAGGACTTGTCTCAGTCGTTGGTTCTTTACGCTCTTTAAAACGAACGAGAGATTTTAACTCAGTCTGAGTTAATTTTCACTCCTTTCGGTGTCGAAAATACACTTCCTCAATGGGAGTGGATTTTACTTTTTAGTTTTGTTAAACCCACAACAATCTTAACAAGTAACGAGCGATTTTAAGGCGATTAGGAGCGATTTAGGGCGAATACGAGCGATTTAGGAGTTAATTTCACTGATTTTCAGTATCGAAAATGCACTTCTCCTACAGGGAGTGGATTTCACCATTTAGTTTTTTGAGTGTAGGCATATAGGTCCCACCAAATCGCCCCTTTACCATGTATTTTCAATGGGAGGAAATATCTGCTAAAAACAATCTATTTTAAATTTTCTATTAAATATTACATGAGGTCGTGTGTTCTGTTATAATTTATTTGTCCAAACGCATGCGTCCGAGTTCATATAAAGTTTGTAATCAGTTTAACTCACAACAAAATTTAACATTTACTGCATGGCCCGACCATCAATGTCTGTGCTTGGTCCAAAATTTACAATAAAGAGAATATAATATTTTGTACGTTAAATAAATAGTTATACCTTCAACTCTTTAATAATGCCACTGAGTTCACTAAACTCAGTGGCACGACAAACCTTTGGTGTGAGGCTGGCGCTTGAAACCTTAGCTGATAAATGAAATGTGGGGGTAGATTAAATAACCAAAATTATTATGACCTTATCATTCGAACCGTGGCCAAGTGACATGGCTTCAAAACTCAGCTACTGGTCCTCAATACCCTAAACCCCTTCGTCTCTGACGTCCCATTATAAGAATATATCCTTTCATTATCATTCATAACTTTTTTTTAAATATTTTTTTCCTTTTTTTTAATTTAAAAACATATTTATATAAAACACAATACATTCATTTTCGCTCAGTACATAACATAGGAGGTAATGAAAGATGTCGTAGCAGTGTCTAAAAAAAATCAGTGCCGAAGAGGTTGTTGGTTTTATTGCAGTGTGTTAATTTATCTGGGATGCATATATGAATAGAAAAGTAAAACATACATTTATACAAAACACACTACAGAATAAATTTGTTAACGGTAGGTAACCTCAGTCAGGAACAAAATTCGTGCCCAGCTTACTTTTTAAGACTAGGATCTATTTCAGGGGAAAGTCCGACTTCTGTCCCCGAAAATGTATCTTTGCCTTACATGGGTTTCGAACCCGGACCCGTTCGTTTGGTAAGAGGGGATCATAAACACCATTTAGGATGGGTGACGCCGAAGATGTTAAGTTGTTACGTTAGTTTGAATTATTGAGCTACACGAAGGCCATTGGTGACTGGCGTCGTAATTTATAGGTACACTCTTAAAAAGAACGAGCGATTTTAACTCAGTCTGATTGATTTTCACTCCTCCAATCTAGAAAATGCACTTCCCCTTTTGGAGTGGATCCTTTGTGTGTTAAACCTCCGACAAGATCATTCCAAGTGATTTTAACTCAGTCTGAGTTAATATCCACTACTTTCCAGTATCGAAAATGCACTACTCCTACTAGAGTGGATTTCACTCTTTTGTTTTAAGAGTGTAAAGTGGTTAAACTTAAATTCCTCAAAAGCAGGAACCGGAATCAACCGTTCCTCCAACAAACTCGCTTGGCCTCAACTCAATTCCGTTCCTCCGCCTTGGAATTAATAGCGATTGCGGGCCAGAAGTGCGCGCGTCGGTTTTACGGGGTTTCGCTGTCACCGCTTACGGCCGCTTATGTGAGCCGCCATCCCATCACTCCTGCTCTATCCCCGCGAATCTGCCCACACTCCGAGGCGCGTAAACTAACAAGCCAGCCATCACAGGGAGCAAACCGAGGCTAGAGGTGTTTGGCGACACAAACAAGTATAGTTTGTAATGGAATCTGTCACTTACACTCTTAAAACGAACTAGCTATTTTAACTCAGTCTGAGTTGATTTTCGCTTCTCCAGTGTCGAAAATGCACTTCCCCTATAGGAGTGGATCCTTTGTATGTTAAACCTGCGACAGGATCACTCCAAAGGAGTGATTTTAACTCAGTCTGAGTTAATATTAACTCCTTTACAGTGTCGAAAATGCACTTCTCCTTTATGAGTGGATTTCACTCTTTTGTTTTAAGAGTGTGGGAGAAGTGCATTTTCTACACTGGAAAGGAATGAAAATTAACTCAGACTGAGTTAAAATCACTCATTTGGAGTGATCCTGTCTGAGTTTTAACTAAACAAAAGAGTGAAATCCACTGGAATAGGAAAAGTGCATTTTCGACACCGAAAGGAGTGAAAATTAACTAAGACCTAGTTAAAATCGCTCGTTTGTCTTAAGAGTGTAGATCAACGCAACGTTTGTGCTCAAAAGGAGATGCATTATTATACGACTTAGAAAATCGCCAAACATGGCCATTAGCTCAACCTAATTTTAATTTTAAGCTAAAAAATTAACTTAACTCCCTGGCAATACAGTGTACAGTCCGTGCTTACAGTCCTACATGCATGATACAGTCCAACATTCTTAAAACAAAAGAGTGAAATCCCTTCCTATAGGAGAAGTGCATTTTCAACACTGAAAAGGAGTGACAATTAACTCCTTAATCGTTCGAAATCGCCTTAAAATCGCTCGGTTGTTGTTAAGATTGCTGGATATTTAACAAAACAAAAAGAGTGAAATTCACTGCATTTTCGACACCGAAAGGAATGAAAATTGACTGAGACTGAGTCAAAATCGCTCGTTTGTTTTAAGAGTGTATGGTCTCCCCAACAATACAATTCCTACTCCAAAGTGATCACCTTCGCTTTCTAATTTTCGATCTTTATGGCTTTCAGATCTTTCTCCACTTCATCCATCCATCTTTTTCAAAGTCTTCCCCTTCTTCTTTCTCCTTTCCGCTGCCCCTTGAAAGTCTCCTTTGTGCCAAAATTAAACATTTTCCTTAATTTTTTTTCAGATAATTAATTAATAGCCTTTGTAGAATTGTGTTTAAATCTAACTAATTCTGTATGCTCCTTGAGTTTCAAATGGACAGCCAGAACAGCCAAGCTTGCGGTTACGTCAATGCTCTGTCCAACGTTGTCTTAAAAAGAACAAACAACCTGCAAACTTAAATCAACGCTGAATCTTGCATCTTACAAACAAACCATGCTCCGCCCCATTGAAAACGTCTATTTAAGAGGTTTTAACCTTTAGGATACTTCAGTTCAAAAGTAAAACTTAATTTTGCAGTTATTTATCAATTTTATGTTATGTATCCTAGCTTTGAATATCAAAGATTGTTTATACGTAAAAAAATATACATCCAACTTATTTGCAGATCGCTTGTTATGGGCGTATTGAAGAACAACCAATGGCTTCAAATGGCCAACCTGTTTCTGCATTGTTTCTGACAAGGTAGCAACTCCGTGTTATTCTAACCTCCGTTCATAGAGCCCCGAATTCAAACTTTATAGTTTCGTAAAAAGACGCCCAAAACGGGTTTTCCCCCTATCTTTGAGTATAAAATAAATTTTAAGGTGTGTGGGATAAAAACTCTATATACGAATATTTATTTTTAGGGTGCTCCGAGAAAAACCGCCGTTAAATCACCGGGTGTTTTTATTTGGATCGTTTGGCGGTAGATGCAATCAATGGAGCAATTGGTTTTCGCCAAACCAATCTAAAATAGAAAATCAGGTAATGGGTTTCGGGACCTGATTGGTTTGAAAACGGTAAAATGATTTTGAGAGGTTTACAGCGAATCAGTCTTGGTAAACTATTTAGGTCTTGAAAATGATTCCTTTGTGTTTCAAATTTGTGAAACTCATTGTCGTTAATAAAATAATGAATTCTAAAAGATTATTATATTTTAGAACAAATGATTGCAAAGTTAATATAACCTAAAACATTTTCTAACACCATTTTTATAGGTCAGATTGAACAAGAGTTTCCAATTATTGCATATAGTGCATGTCCCACACTAATTTTTCAGCTTGGTTTGATGCTTAGACAATAATATTCTATAAACTTTCCTTGATAAAAACCCATATTATTTTCAAGACAAAGAATTCAAAAGTGAAGAAGGAAAAAAAACTTTCTTTTCTATAGATATTTCAAATTCGAATTTCTTTCTGGGATGTTCAATGCGTTTCATTTTGATGCGCTGAAATTTTTGACTTATCACACTTGTTTGCAACATTTGCAGTTAGGGCTATGAAAGTAATGGTCTGGCAGACGGACGGAAGTAGCCTTTATAAAAGCTTCAACTTTTTACGTTAAAATCGAAGTGTAGGAACTAAAATGAAGGCAGTCTAATTAAACTTTTCTATACAATGATTGAACAGACATTGCATACAAACCCTCAGTTATATTGAACTATTTTTTTTATTAGTTTCATATGCATTTATTGATTGTATTTTTTTAAAACTGTAAAATAAAAAAGAGGCCTTACACCCCAATGTTATAACACATTATACAATTGACAATGAATGAACAGACGCTGCATACAAACCCTCAGTCATATTGAACTATTTTTTATTAGTTTCATATGCATTTATTGATTGTAATTTTTTAAAACTGTGATGTAAAAAAGAGGCCATACAACCTAATGTTATAACACATTACACTACAGGATATATACTCATTCTTATTACTATAAATAACAGCATGCCCACTGCCCACTCAGCAGCTTGACCGTTACCACTGGGGCAACAGACGCAAGCCAACTCTTCTTGCAAGAAAACCGGAAACCAACTCACTTAAACTGCCGGAAATGGAATCATTTGTAGAACGCTGTTTCTCCCAAAGCCAGATCCCCGATTCCCCGAATTCGGACTCCAATTAAATCACTCACGATGTTTCCATACGCAGCAGATTCCATTTGGTCGTTATTGGGGCGGAACCCTCTTCCCAACCCTACCATATGACGCTAAAATGACAACCCCACTAGTTATCCTGTACACCATCATATACAGGGTTAGGTTAGTCAAAATGAATAGGACAATACTTGATAGGTTGATAGTTTATCTGTCCATATGTACACTCTTAAAACGAACGTGCGATTTTAACTCAGTTTGGGTAATTTTTACTCCTCCAGTCTGGAAAATGCACTTCTCCTCTTGGAGTGGTTCCTTTGTGTGTTAAACCTCCGACAGGATCACTCCAAACGCGAGTGATTTTAACTCAGTCTGATTTAATATTCACTCCTTTCCAGTGTCGAAAATGCACTTCTCGTACTGGAGTGGATTTCACTCGTTTGTTTTAAGAGTGTAGCTTGGTTACAATAAACATACATTCGTCTAAAAATAGTTTTCTTATTGTCCTATTCATTTTGACTAACCCTGTACATTTCACACTCTCTTATCCGACCGCAATAGCCCTCGTGTATCTCTTGTGCGACGATAATTCAAACTAAACTAACCTAACTTTATCCGACGCCGTTGAACCGTACCTTTCCCTTCTATACATAAACAGAATTTCCGCCTTCGTTATTTGTTTCATGAACAAGAAGATCTGATTTAACCGCCTACGAGTAATGGTTTGGGACGATTTAAAGGAAAACGACTTGCCTAAGAAAAGAAAAACTTCGAAAAAGGGTCTAAATCAATTCAAATTTCTTAGGTAAGATCCCAAGAAATCATCTATGTATCTCACTATCTCTACTAATATCCTAGATGACGGAAAATTACGGGCATAGAACAGGCTGCACAAAATGAGCCATATATGAGCAAGGGTATACAGTTTAACAAAATTAAGAACATCTTTAGAAACATATGTAAAAAATGTATTAAAAAATCAACAATAAATACAAAGTAACTCCTAGGGAAGAGATATAATCATATTCAAGCAAAACACACACATGTATATTTATACATAATACATGTAACACAAGAACAAAAAAGACTTTAAATGCACTTGAGAAGCCGAATTTGTATTGTTACAAAGGCAAATAACTTTCATAAAACCAATATAAACAAGAGGCGTAGACCAACTATCCAACACCTAAATGATGCAACCTAATACCCGAACGTTAACTATTTTGATTTCAATCAAAATTGAAGAGTACAGGGGAAAAACCGCACTCCGACGCTTGGATTACGCAACGAGGAAAGAGAGAAACCGGTTTCCTGTCTCCAATGCCCGCCAAGCAGACGCAATTACGGGACGACTCCTAATGAATCAAACGGTTCTTCCCCTGTAATCTTCAAATACGATATAACATTATTGTACCATTTTCGATGCTAAGTAGAATGCTCCCAATCATTCCCGACGTGGGATTAAAATCTATGCCCTCCTCCCTGGACTTCCGGACAAGTCAGGGCCGTTCTTCTAGCCCAATCCAGGAACTGCGGCCCGTTACCCGAAAAGGATTAAGAGCATTAAGGACCCGTTACATTTCCTGCGAGTGAAGAAGAAAACTTTGCTCGTCAGATGTTGTTCCGATTCTTCTTGGTTATTCGATTTCCTCCAGTTAATGGCATAAATTTGTAGTGCCTCTACCTTTGTTCTGCGTTGGCTTCCAGCTTTAGGAGAAGTGAATCCAATGGGGATGTAATCAAGAAAATATCAAGAATACCCCGTGGCGTAGGACTTTATTGAATTGTTGAGATGGTTATTGAATTTCGGAGAAAGAAACGGAAGGGTTGTGATCAGCTATTCATATCAATAACTTAGTAGAAATGAGATCGATGGTCAATGTTGTAACAAAGAACTTCAGTTTTCTTTTTTAGTAATATGTATACATAATACAAAAAAAAAAAACGTTCTAGATGTAAGAGGGAAATGATAACGGGCACTATTAGGGGATTGTTTTAGAACTACCGAATCACCGGAAAAACTACCTAAACACAAATTTATTATTTCAAAATAAATAAAACTAATCAAAACATGCAAATCTTTGTTTAATATTTTCTGTCAATCATTCGATGTGTTCTTTTTACCAGTGAAATGTTTTTGTTAATTTGTCAGTTACACTTTCAATAGATTAATTTTTGTTACAATTATAATTTTAAAAAAATAATTTTTAGATATTTTTCTATGCACATATTTTTTTATTAAAAAATGATGAATTTCAAATAAACTTAATAATGAAATAAATAGACAAAAAAAAGTTAAATGAGACGCCAATCACAATAGTAAATGATAATAATAATTGTTCACCTTATCAATTTTTGAAAGGTTCAGACGCTATAACCATTCAATGCTAAATTTACAATAACACTTGAAATTTAATAACTAAAATTTGTATTTTAGTTACCATACTTGAAAACTTCTACGGCATTTTATAATCCATCACTATACAAATAATTTTTTTAACTAAACTAAGAAAATCACTTCCTCTCCTTCCATCTTATGGTAGTTTCTTGTAATCGTTATCTGTTCGTCTTGTGTAGCACTAGAAGTGAAATTTCTTATTGTGTGTCCCTTCACAATAAGAAATTACACTTCCTCTCCTTTCATTCCTTGGCAGTTTATTCCAATCGTTATCTGTTAATCGTTAAATGTTCGTCTTGTGTTGCATTGGAAGTGGAATTTCTTATTGTGTGACCTTTCACAATAAGACCATAGAAATAATTAGTAATTGCACTTCTTCTTTCATCCCTTGACAGTCTCTTCTAAAGTCGCTAAATGTTCGTCTTGTGTATAGCATTAGAATTGGAATTTCTTATTATGTGACTCTTCACAATAAGACAATAGAAATAATTAGTAATTGCACTTCCTCTTCTTCATCCTTTTGCAGTCTCTTCTAAAGTCGTTATATGTTCATCTGGTGTGGCACTGGAAGTGAAATTTCTTATTGTGTGTCCCTTCACAATAAGAAATTACACTTCTTCTTCTTCTTTCTTTCCTTGGCAGTCTCTTCTAAAGTTGTTATATGTTCATCTTGTGTTGCACTGGAAGTGAAATTTCTTATTGTGTGTCCCTTCACAATAAGAAATTGCACTTCTTCTTTCATCCCTTAGCAGTCTCTTCTAAAGTCGCTATATGTTCATCTTGTGTGGCACTGGAAGTGAAATTTCTTATTGTGTGTCCCTTCACAATAAGAAATTACACCTCTTCTTCTTTCTTTCCTTGGCAGTCTCTTCTAAAGTTGTTATATGTTCATCTTGTGAGGCACTGGAAGTGAAATTTCTTATTGTGTGTCCCTTCACAATAAGAAATTACACCTCTTCTTCTTTCTTTCCTTGGCAGTCTCTTCTAAAGTTGTTATATGTTCATCTTGTGAGGCACTGGAAGTGAAATTTCTTATTGTGTGTCCCTTCACAATAAGAAATTACACCTCTTCTTCTTTCTTTCCTTGGCAGTCTCTTCTAAAGTTGTTATATGTTCATCTTGTGAGGCACTGGAAGTGAAATTTCTTATTGTGTGTCCCTTCACAATAAGAAATTACACCTCTTCTTCTTTCTTTCCTTGGCAGTCTCTTCTAAAGTTGTTATATGTTCATCTTGTGAGGCACTGGAAGTGAAATTTCTTATTGTGTGTCCCTTCACAATAAGAAATTGCACTTCTTCTTTCTTTCCGTGGCAGTCTCTTCTAAAGTCGCTAAATGTTCGTCTTGTGTATAGCATTAGAATTGGAATTTCTTATTATGTGACTCTTCACAATAGGACAATAGAAATAATTAGTAATTGCACTTCCCCTTCTTCATCCTTTTGCAGTCTCTTCTAAAGTCGTTATATGTTCATATTGTGTGGCACTGGAAGTGAAATTTCTTATTGTGTGTCCCTTCACAATAAGAAATTACACCTCTTCTTCTTTCTTTCCTTGGCAGTCTCTTCTAAAGTTGTTATATGTTCATCTTGTGAGGCACTGGAAGTGAAATTTCTTATTGTGTGTCCCTTCACAATAAGAAATTGCACTTCTTCTTTCTTTCCGTGGCAGTCTCTTCTAAAGTCGCTATCTGTTCATCTTGTGTGGCGCTGGAAGTGAAATTTCTTATTGTATGTCCTTTTACAATAAGAAAGTGCACTTCCTCTTCTTTCTTTCCTTGATAATTTCTGCTGATACTTATTTGTATGTCTTATCATACACTAAAATTATTTTATGGCTCTTTGAAATTAGACATTCCACTTCATCATCTTTCAACTTTTCCTAGATTCTTTTCACCTTGGTCTTTTGTTTGAGGAGGATTTTAAATTTTCAGCTAGAAAGTAGAAAACTGCTTTGAATAACAGGCATTAAGTACAATTTTAATGCAAATCCAGTCAAAGTGTTCTTTCTGCATTCGTTTTTCTAAAAAAAAAAACAGCTTACGGGATTTTATATGCTTTCAGATTCAGACTTAGAATTATTCTCACCCTAAATAAAAAAAAACTTTTTTTTAATTATTCTTACTCCAAATCAAAATAAAAGTTTTTTTAATGATTCTTACTCCAAATTAAAATAAAACTTTTTTGTGTATGCAAACAATACAATATCTCGCCAAAAGCTGAAATAAGTATTGTTGGCTCTTTTAATCATTACCAATACCAAATAATTAACCATTGACTTTATATGTTCTATGTATTATTGGCTTAGATAAACATTTTTTAAAGAGTCCCGTATGATTAACATATACAGTCTATATTTTGAAGTTAACAGCCAGAAAATGTAGCAATTGCTTTTTTATAGCATTATTTTTTTAGTTTAAACTGAAACAACGCGATTAGTTTTGCTAATTGTATAATAAAAATTTAAATAACATTTTATTTAAAACAAAAGATAAATAATGTACAGACTTCATGAATATTTTCAAGATTTTGTTTTCAGCTACACAACCCAAGATACAATACTGTTTTATATAAAAATCAAATACCAGCAATTGTAACTGTCACATTTCGAAGTACAAAATTTTATTTCAAGTGTGTGATAAGAGGAATCCAAAATAAAATTTAGTATATTTACCCTTTATCATTCCATTCGTGACAATTGCTAAGCTTAAGTTGCTTTTGGTTACCAAGTTAGTAATGAGCATAATATAATATAAGTATTGATTAAATATTTAAATGTTGCAAAATGAAATGAAAGCTTACCTAACGAAAAAATTTATTTTGTCAGAATAAAGACTGTATATTGTTAAAACTGGAAGTGCATTGTTTTGTTACATTATTATTTAATATATTGTTTTAGATATAAGGATTAAATTTACAATTGTTAGAAAATCTGTTCACATTGTTGGTACATTATGTACAATTATTTGTCATGAATTATTTTTTTTTACTTTTATAGTGTTATGAGGAATTGTTCATTATGGGGGGGGGGAGCATGGGAATGGTTCTTATGATGTCACGCTCTCCATACTGCGATTTCATTGGTTGTTTTGTTTTCTCTCCGTACTACGTGAAACAAGCCCATTGACTTCTTATGACGTCATGCTCTCTGTACTGCGATTTCATTGGTTGTTTTTTCTTCTTTTCGTTCTACGTGAAACAAGCCCATAGTGGTACTTAAGTGCATATATTTTAGCTATTTGAAATACAAACCTTTTGGGAATAATGAATTTTACACTTCATTTAAAAAAAATGAAACGTATTGTTTGTAAGATTTTCACCATTAAATAATTTATTTTAAGAAATGCTGAAATTTTTTTCCTTTTTCACAAAAAAAATAGGTTTGTAACAGAAACTGTCGCCTAGAACTGCTTTAACACAAAATTCATGAGTCTAAAATAGTGCTAAATACAGCATTTTGTTCTGCATATTAAAAATCAAGAACTTCATTGTAAGAAAATCTTTTGGGAAACGGAATATTTTTGTTGATGTCCTACAGAAAATAACAGTTTTCTAAAACTTCTGCAGTTGACTACAAAGTTACAGTTTTAGTTTTCTTTGTTTGCTTATCTCAAGTGTTGTTGTAAGTACATGTATTGAATTCAGAAACTTTTAAATACCAATAATTTTTTTAAGAAAAGGAATAACAATATACTTAATTAAAAAAAACATATATTTTTTCCGAATATGATCTTGTCAACCGCGAAGTCCACATTTCTATGGCCATTTTCTACCAGAGTCAGAACTGTAACCACTTGTAAAAACAAACAATATGCATCTTCCAGATTTACGAGCATCTGACCTATATTTAACAATTCAGTTGCTGCAAAATAGTAAAATAATACCAGGTATAGGAGGAGAAAAAAATTGAAAGAAACCATTGAAGGATAACCATAGCCCCCAATATATATCCATTCCGTTATGTAAATACTTAGAAATTTAACATAACCTTCTTCCCTTTTGTATAACAATATACTATGCTCTCCAAATCCTCTTAAATTTCGTTCTTTAGACCTAAACCTTTGGCCTAGTAAAGTTTTGAAATAACATCTTCCAAACCTCCCTGCAGTACAGTACAGGCTTGGCAAGAAAGAAGCGTTCTATAAAAAAGGAAGAAGTATAGTTTGTATATTGCTTTGCGCCCCGCTGTATTATTCTTTTCCGGATATAACGTGGCACGAGCATTTGTTTATCCACCGTATTCGAACATATTCATCTTAGTTCCATATTGCGTTTGCATCAAAATGAAATCCCACCAGCACAAAGCCTTTTGCATCTAAAACGCAATCTGTTTCTTTTGAATATAAAGGGGTCGGTTTTCGGGAGTTTACTATGAAGGGGTTTTCGAAATATAGCGACGTGTTTCAGCCTTTAGATACTATTTTCTTCATAGTAGTTTAAGATGCTACTGTTTTCATAAAATGTTCTGTATCTAAACATTCGATTTCAGAAATTTAAAAAAAAATCAACTTTAGTTCCAATTCAGATGTGCAAATCAAAAAAAAAAGTATATATATTGAAACCTTTATCATTTTACAAACGTTATAAGTATATATTTACAGTATATATATATCCCCCAAAAAACTTCGTAAAAGTAAACAAATGCCAATCTCAAAAAAAAAAACTTATTTATTTTATAAAAAAAACAAGTCATTATGAAAGTTGTGGCTAAAAAAGCCGTGATATAAAATGAATGCCAATCTCTTGTGTAAAACTTCCTGGTCATAATAAATAGTATAATTTAAGTTTTCCTGCCATAAAAAAATTGCACTGTTTGAGGTTGGTGCCCCCCATCTTAACCACCTTCTTTACCTTTATATAAATGTATTGAGATCATACATTTGTCAAAGTTTTTTTTTTAAGTATCCTTCGTTATTCTGATTTAGTAATTTAAGTTCATTTGAGTGATTTAATTTTTAGGGGGATTAAGATGGGCACCAACCTCAAACAGTGCATTTTTTTATGGCAGGAAAACTTAAATTATACTATTTATTATGACCAGGAAGTTTTACACAAGAGATTGGCATTCATTTTATATCACGGCTTTTTTAGCTACAACTTTCATAATGACTTGTTTTTTTTATAAAATAAATAAGTTTTTTTTTTTTAGATTAGCATTTGTTTACTTTTACGAAGTTTTTTGGAGGATATCAGTAGTTTTTTTTTAATAACAAAAGATACAAACACAATATGACTACAAAATTGACGACATGATTTCAATGTTTATAAACTCGCACTCGGAAATTAGAACTATTTATCCTTTTTCCCGTAGAACATTTGTATACTGCATACTTAAACTGTGGTGAGGTACTGCTGACGTTTTATAAACGATACATTGTTTTCGACACATTTCGAGATCACATCGCAGCTTTTATTTTTTGTGTACCTCAACCGTCTCTTATGCCTAGTTTTTTTCACTTTTGTAGGCATATTTATTTTCAATTTTCTTTTATAAAACTAAAAAATATCCAGCCAATTCAAGAAAAAACACTAACCAAATACGTTTCTTAGGTTACTGTTATGTGTTATAATACAGACATTTAGTAACAGCTCATGTTAAATAATTTAACTTTAATTATAAAATATTACTTTGGCATAATAGAATATTCCTCAACAAATTTTAGAAAAGGAATATCATTTCTTTTCATAAAAAATAAGCAAAGGTAACTTTGACATAATTAAATATTCCTCAGTAAGTTTTAGAAAAAAATATATATTTCTTACTTTTTATGAAAAAAAAAACAGAATATGTTTTTTAAATGGTATTGGTAACTGAATATGGCAACCAATTAGGCAAATACGACTATTTACATTTGTAGATAAATCGATAAACTCGAGTTATTCATAAGTTTTCTAAATAAAAATGTCAAAAAGTTTAAATGAAGCATTCCGTTTATTAAGTAGAATTTTTTTTTCAATCTGTCGATTCAGGTATTAGGTTAAGCATATTTTAGAAGCTGTAATAATCATCCAACAGTTAACACGCTTCTATACGGCTCCTTGAAGAAAATGCAGTAAACCTTGGCTCGTTTTCGGTGGTACTTGGCCGCTAGGATGACTTGTTTATCGCGCATTCATACCGCCAAAGGTAATATAGATTTTAATTAATTAAAAATAGAACGAGTTATTTTTGAAACTTTAAACCTATGAAAGGGGAAGAATTGGCGCATTCTCAATCGTTTAGTAAAAACCGCTTCCAGATTCATGGTCTAGTAATAACTGTAGGTCTGAGCAAAAATTAGGTCAAAATTTGACTAAAACTGCTAGAAAGATTTCATTTTCGAAAATTTCCATATTTTTTTTCTCCGCTGTTTTTTACTTTAGAATAACCAATTTTTTTTTATTTGAAGTAATCCACAAAATCTTTCTACTGTATTTTTTTTATTGTTCTACGAAGTTTAGTTTGCCTGGCAGAAAATAAAATCAATTTCGCTGTTAACATAGCGAAATGTTTTCTGTATATATACATAACTGCCGTTTAGCCCTTGGCGTCATTTTGAGATTGGCGGGCGGAACGACCGTTCCGTCTGATTTCGTTTCTCAAAAAAAAAAAAAAAATACCTACAAAAATATTTTACTAAAAATCCAAAGAATTCTTTAAATAGTCCCTAAAAATTTATCTTGTTCAATTCATAATTTAAACCAGAGGTTCCCAACCGGTGGTACGCGGGAAAATTTGAGGTGGTACGCGTGAGTAATGTGAGCAGTATCATGCTATTAATTAGCTCCACTATTTTTGACGATAAGTTCCATTACTCCTAATGTTGATATTTTAATCACTGGCAAACAACACTTTTTTTTATCTGTATGCTTTTAGACCTATAGGGGTAATAAATGAAACTGTAAATTAATATCATTATAGTTTTTTTTATTTCTCCTTTATTATAAGCATTTTATAATTAAACAAATATAGAAGCATTAAATTTGAAGTTTTCTTAGGAATTTTATTCAAAAAGCCTTTGAACACTTTTAGAAGAGTAAATATCATACCTTTATCAAAATATTTAAGTCTGGTGGTACGCCAAAATTTCTTAAAAAGTCAAGTGGTACGCAGGTCCAAAAAGGTTGGGAACCCTTAAATTAAACAATAAAAATGAATATTTCTCTCTTCCTAAACATTTTAAATTCGATACTTGTGTCTTGTACGGTTTGATATTTCCTATGATATCAACACTATTAATGATTATTAACACCATGTATGACTTTATGTATGTTTGTCTGACGCAAGTCCATCTCCATCTGAACCACGAAACGTTCTAGGAAAGGTGTCGAAACACGCAGAATGGAACGAGATAGTTATTCCACTAGTTTAAAAGTTTATGCGCCTTTTTTTTTTTCGAAAGACCTTATTCTATAAAGTCGACCAAACAGAGTAACCAAATATTTTCAAAACATTTTTTGGACTTATTTTCTGGATATCATTTTGTAACTAAGCGAAAGCGCGTGGGTTTAATTTACCCAAAGAGTTTTGCAGTTTAGATTAATAGAAAAAAGAAACGGCAATTTAATCCTAACTTATGAAAGGTTTTTTTTTTGCATTTCACTACCAATTTGTTTCAACAATTCCAATATTGTTAAATGCCAATGTTTACAATGCCTTGTACGGGTACAAATCACAAAGACAAGGCATTTGGTAGCATAGTCATACTTCCACCCACGCGGGTACTCTGTCTTCTCTCCCATAACAACGGAAGCTACTGCACCTGCAATCCAGGCTAGTTCCTGGAGAGTCACGACAACAACAACAAATAGTTATAAAAGGCCTACAATGAATGGTCTTATACCTATGGTAAAGCTTCTGTTGTGGCGCCGTCAATATTCCTAATTGGAAAAATATTGGTTTTCATACTCATAAAGACTGTTCCTCAGAAAAAAAAATTAGTTAGGTTAGGTTTGAATTATCGTCACACTAGAGCTACACGAGGGCTATTGGCGACGGGCGTCGTATTTTAGAACCACAAAAAAAAAAAAAAAAAAATAGTAGAAACTCTTTTAAGGGGTATATTTTTAGTATCTCCATTTTAAACACGTTTTATAATATTTTTGTTCAGAAAAGGACAAGGAAAAACGATTAATTTATTAATTTTGATAATACAATCGGTGTGTCTTACAATTATATTATACCGCTCCCCCAAAGGAGTAACAAAAAAAAAAGCCTGTCGAACAGGGAAAGTGTCATACTTTGGTAAATTGCCACTTACTTGCAAAAAAAAACATTTTTGAAAATAAAATTAGATTTTTTTTTTAAATATTTGTTTTATTATTACATAAAATGATAAAATACTATTATGTACTTCAAAATAAAATATCTAGTGGGAAAAATATTTAAAGTTTTAGGTATTCGGCGAATATTCTATCGTCAAATGAAATCTAGAAAACATATTTATTTTTAGACTCAGCGAAATTGTGTTATTGTGCTTCCTATCCGTATTCTTTACTACTATCTTTACTTACAACTCATGCCTATGCTTTCTGAAAACATTCACAACATCCAGACCTGGCATCACCCCCTGAAAAAACTAACGCCCTCAAAAAAGGGGCGCCGCTGATGTACGTCAGGGCCGCTTGGAGCCCTGATCCATCAGGAATGTGACAGCTAAGGGCGGCTCTTAATCTCGGCCCCTGCACCGTAATCGCATCCCCGTAAAAAGATGGAAAGGGGCGCGTAAATAAGTAAATTTCTCCGAGGGTTTTGTGCTGCCTGTGTGCAATCCACTTTCGAGGAATCTGCCTTTGTGGCCTGGATGCAATCTCTTTTCTGGTCAAAATGCGAGCAGCGTTGTTGTTTTTGCAGAGGATAGTTTCTTTGCGCGGGACGGGGCATAAATCTACGTATTTTGAAGGATTTGAGGGGTAGATTCTAAGTTTGAAAGTTTTTAGTTGCTTTTGGTGTAGTCAACATGAATTATTTTCGACTAGAACACATATGGTATTAATTGAATTAACACATTACATAGTTGAAATAACGTCGCACTACACAGCCGCTGCAAGACCGCCATCTGCAATTTTGGCGTTTTTTAGTTATTAACATCAATGCACATAAAAAGGAATTCTCCCATCTAATTATAACCCGAAATACTTCATATAATTTTTAGTTAAAGCCCCACATTCAATTAAACTTATGAATCGACGTTATACTTAACGCTAGATGACCAGAGTTTTTATTTTCTCAACACTCAGATTTTGCAGATAGTATTTTCTAACAGCGGCAGTACAGCCAACTAGTTAGTTTTATAGTACAACTCGAAACGACTCACAGTTTTGATCTGATCCTGAACTATAAGTATATTATAGATTCAAATCCGTATGTAGGTGAGTACATAAGCATGGCTGTACTGCCGTGGGCAGGTAAACTGCAGTAACTTCCATAATGACTTAAGCTATTGTTGAAAGCACTCAATTACTCCAACCAATAAAACATATACCGTAGACGGGGGTAACTTTGGGACACTTTTCAAAGTTTTACGCTGTTTCTTTTTTTATTTTTTAAGTTAGGTTACTGAAAAAATTATTAATATGTAAAGCCTGTCTTCCTCTAACAAAATATAATAAGACAATAACTCTAGGAACAAGGATATTTTATTAAAAAATATTTTAAACTGTCCCAATCTTACCCCATTAATTGGGGTAAAATTGGGACAGTGTATTTTTTTCATTAGAAATAGCAAGAAACATGATTTTGTACCAATATTACCCCACAATATTGTATAAGTGCATCATCTACCTAAGAAAAGACAAGGTTAATGAGTGTGTGCCAATTGCAACGCATAATATTATATTTAAACAATGAAATTATGATACATGTACACATAGATTGCAAATAATTACTTTTTAATACTATTAGGCTTTGGATCTTTACTGAACATTCAAAAATATTATTTACACACTCTACATAAAAGTTAGTTTTTGTCAGCTGAAGTCAAGAGATCACTGTGCACTTGAAGCTCTTTAACTTTGAAAATTTCTCTGACTCTGTATCTCTCTCTCTCTCTCTCTCTCTTTGATTTCTCTGAAGACTGTAGCCCGACCTACGGGCTTGGTATGTTTTTCCTGGGATTTCAGATGTAGTGCATTTTTTGGTATTTTATACTTGGAGGCTCAGGCTGCATTTCGGATCGACAGTGCCTTGTTCTTTATTGCTAGTAAAGTCTCTTGTAAATTTTCTTCAGTGTAATTTCTGTAGGGCCGTGTGCCAAGAGCTCTTTTATAATTTCTAGGCATTTTATTGTCCAATGCAATGCCGAAAAAAAAAAAACTATTGTAAAAAAATACCTGTATACAAACTTTTGGGCTGTCCCAAAGTTACCCCATAAAGAGCTGAAAATTTACAGTTTATAGGTTATATAATACAAATTACTTTAATAACATTGTTAACTCTTTATAAGATACTTAAGAAGATGTTTGGTATTGTGTACACGTACTTGAAAGTGATCTGAAGTTCACAGTTCTTGAGGCAGAAGAGAAAGTTTCATCAAAACAAGAATTTTGTGAAAAACAATGACAAGAAATAAGACTTGGCTTTCACAACCTGGTAGTAAACTGGTTCTGAAAACTGCCGCCTGGTAGCGGCACGGTATAGGACTAAACAAAGAACGGTTTGCAGATTGAACCTACGCAGTGTCCCCCCCAGGGAATCCAGCAAACTAAAATTAACCCGTTGTCCCAATGTTACCCACCCAGTCCCAAAGTTACCCCATTCTACGGTACTAGAAAAAGCTAATATTTTAGAGCAAAAATAGTACGATTGATTGTTGCGATTACTGCAGTTTACCTGCCCACGGCAGTGTGGATGTGTTCATGTAACTTAATGAAAAGCAATAAAATGAACAAGATGCTCAATTTTTTTATTCATGCTTTAAGCTGTTCTTGCAGACACACAATAAATAAATGGAACTGCACAGACACAAAAGCTAAACGCTATGCCATTCACATATCACAATAGTCCATACTTTTCCATCAGTGTTTAATAAAAACTTACTGAAATATTTACACAATTGATGAATTTTTATGCAAAAAAAGTGGCATCAACCAAAACACTAAAAGCAAGTTACAAACTGTTATCAAAAATTCACTTAGCGGAACCGTTAATTCATAAAGAATAAAATGTGGTTAAAATTCCCAAAGAATGAAAGGAAATCTCCCCAGAGCAGCAATATAAATATGGCAAGGTCGAGCAATGCAATTCAATTTGAAATTAGCATGGGTTCCATATTTAGAAGCAAAATATTATAGCAATAAATCCAATGATTCTGTAGGAATTCCAACCAAATCTTTTACATTAGCAAACATAATATTGCAAATATAGTCGTATTCAATCATACAGTCTCAACTGTAAAGCTCGATTCACTTTCGAATCATAGTCCATTTAATTTTACCTTTCATCAAGATGACAAATAATTATATAAGAAATTTGTCTCTTTAAAATAAATATTTTTAAAATTCAAACTTGGGAATGACAATGGCTTTGCCACACGGCAACTATCAAACTATTTATTATCACTAACATAACACCTAATTACGACGCTATTCTGTGAGCTTCAGTATTTTTACTACAGAAATGTTTTCTATGATGGTCCAAAGAAACACAGAAAATTTTACTTCTACCAAAGAGGCCATACTTGAAACTAATTATCCCTTTTTCTTTAACTACTACAACATTTGAAAAACTATTTTACATACTCCTGTTGAAAAAATTTATAAAATTAAAGCACCATAACTTAGATTAATTTTCTCCACTGCTTTTAAAAAACGGTAGAAACACAGATTAGTATTGGATAGAACATTTTAACAGCAACTAAAATGCTAATCACCTAACAAAAATAAATTAAGCTTTTTTTACACAATGCAAAGTAGAATAACAATATTAGCATGTAACAATCTACTTAAAACATCAAATATTTATAAGTACTTCTTAAGAATGATTTCAAATTTAAAATTGGCACTTTGATAGTAAAAATAATTACTAAAATAACTTAAAACAGTTGAAATTTTAATGATTTCTTAATACCCAAATATTCTAAGTACCAATTTTATTATTAAATAGACTTTAGTTGTCAAACATTTAGATGTTTTAAAAAAAAGTTTTTGTATCAATGGATTCAAAATATTAAAAAATCCATTTTATATTAAATTTTCAAGACGATTTATGTTAGTATAAAATCATTAATACAAAGTAGTTATTCAAAGGGTAAGAGGCATAATTAGATTTTGATGAATGAAATACGTTTAGGTGTTGAGACAATAATACTAAGAATCTTTTAGTATAAAATCCAGAAATTGTTTTTAAGAAGAAATATTGTGATAAAAGCAATATTGGAGAGAGTTTCAAAGAAGAGCTTTTAAAAACTAGAAATTACATCGGTGTTATCCTAAAGAACAGGTAGTTTTTCAGGAAATGTAAAATTACTATAAACAAATATTTTGTGTTTGATAGAAAAGAAACACATTTGTAGACAAAATTAGAGTTTTAAAAATTCATTAATGATGAGACTTGTTTTAAGACAATTGTTAACAGCCTATTTTAAAACACGAGTACAGAAATTTTAAAAAATTTAAATAAATTATTGTATATGGTTTCCCAAATTCTTTTTTCTTCTTATTTATAATGGTTTTCCAGAGAAAAATAAGTAATAAATGTTTTAATAGTGGTTGTTACAATTTACACTTATAAAGCTGTCTAAAGATTTAGACAATCACCCTACACTCCTTTTCAACCTAAGTTGGGTAAATAGAAATATGCTATGGAGAAGATCCTTTCGCCCATGTAAAGAGTTCCATAAATTATTTGTGAATCCATCCAGAAAACATGTTTAAAACATTAATTTCGTTTAAGGTCTAACAGAAGATTTGAATATTATTTGAGAAAATTTGGCAATTTTATCAGAATGAAGTGTATTTTGGTTAAATTGTATTAAGATCATTTTGTATGTAAATACTAACTTACAAGAGTTTCTAACTAACGGACCAACTGTGCTTTTCCCTCTTCCTTTTTACTCTTTGTTTTTACCCAAGTAAGGTTGGCAAGGAGTGTAGTTTTGTAAATTTTGTAAAATCAACTAGAACACTGAAAATATGAGAATAACATAAGAACAATTATGTTAACACTCATTTATGCCTTGAGAGCAGGTCTAATTGAAGTTGTATAGCAAAAACATTCAGAAAATGTAAAAGAGATTGAAACATGCTCTTAAAATGTTTAATTGTTTATCTAAACCTCATCTTATACTGTACTTAATTAAGCATTAAAGTACATTTTAAGTAATATTTAGAGAAATGATAAAGACCAAACTACTTTTTTAAATTTATGATTAGGGAAAAAAATTCAAGAGCAAGACTGTTGTAGACAGGTTCTTAAAAAAAATTTTTGTAAGTAAAATAAAATTTTACATTAATTATCTTCGTATTTCAAAAATTAAGTAAAAAAAGTCAAATTACTTTTATACTTTTACTTGTTAACTTCGCGTTTAATTTGGTTGTGTTCCTCCAGTATTTTAAATTTTGAGCTTGGAATACAGAAAGCCATAAAAACTGCAAATCAATAAACCAACTTTTATAATTAAATTAATATTCTGGCAAGTGAATTATCTTTTGAGATTTAAGTATATGAATTTAAAATAAATATAACTTGAAATACTAAATCTTTATTCACTAGACAGAATTTTTAACTCATATTTTTGAAATTGGGACAACATCTGAAGTTGAACAAACTATGCTTACAAGTGAACACAAACTATTCATGCAACTAACGACCTCACTAATCAAACATCAAACTACTTCTCAAATACAACCAGAAGTTACAAATAAAAAATTATCTGTGTATAAAAACTATTGCAGTAGATCATAACCAAAAAGAGTGAAACGAAAGTGAATTTAAATAACAAGTTTAAAATAAATAGCTTTCCTGGTTATATTGCAACTTACTTCAAAGTGTATTAACCATTTCAAAGGGCATTTCCCCTATTCCTTTTCTGCCTTTTTCTTATCTCCAGCCCTTTTAATAGTATCAGTCTTTTGCTCTTTTTTCGAAATATCTGATCCGGGCTTCGGCTCTTTTTTCAAAGTCTCTGGCGATGGTTTTCTGTCTTTTTTCAAAGATTCAGACTTCTGCTCTTTTTTAGAGGCCTCTGGCACCGACTTAGCTTCAGGTTGTGAATTGCCCGATTTTGAATCAGGCTTGCCTTCCACGTTAGACTTGGATAATTTCATTTCAAAAGATGATGTAAAAAGTTTGCTTTTATCTTCAGATTTCTTCACACTTTCAGCCACAAGAATGGGTTTCTCAACGGTTGCCATTTTTCTGGTCGCGGTCGCTTTCTTGGGCTCCTCCCCTGTGTTTGAAGCACTCGCGGCTGTTGGTTGCAAATTTGGAGCTTTGATATCTTTTGGCGGAGGTTTTGGGGGACTTTGTTTTGACTTTTCCGACAAAACTTGCTCTTTTACATTTTGCACAGTTGCACTTGAACTGGAATTTGATATTTCGGCAAAATCTTTGAGATTTTGCACCTTTGCTTCCAAACTACTGGAATTGGAATGCTTTGCAAATTCTAACTGCTTAGACTTTGCGCTGGCAGCAACCTTTGGTGCCTCAGTTTTCTGCTGATCTCCACCGTCAAGAACTTGAGCCTTCTTTGTTTCTGAAACTGAATCATTTGCAATTTTGGTTTGTGAAACGCCAGTCAAGTCACTTATATTCTTTGTTTGATTGGTGTTGACCAAATCCTTTGAGGGTTTTGTTTGAACAACAGCAGTTGAATCTTTTACATTTTTTGCTTGAGTAACGGCATTTAAATCTTTTGTCTGCTTTGTTTGAGTAGAAACAATTGGATCCTTCGGAGGTTTCGTTTGGGTAACAAGAATTGAGTTCTTTGCAGTTTTTGATTCAATTGCAGCAATTGTGTCCTTTACATTTGTTTCAGCAACAGTAACTAAACCCAAATTTTTATCACAGTCAGTATTTTTCATAGATGCAATACCTGAAGAAGTTTGGGCAACTGATGGACACAATGGACTTTTAACCATATCAAAACTAAAGTTAGTTGTAGGAGCGGGTTGGGACTCGCTTCTACCCCTCTTTTCGACTACCAATTCGGATGGAGATGCCACAACTGCGGGGACTTCTTCGTCCGATTCGATGGACATGGAGCACCGAGTGATCTCTATGTCTGGCGTTGAGGGTGCCACACTCTTGACTTCCGAATGAGCAGCGTAATCCTTGTGAGATTCCTGGTCTGCCTTAAAGAGCTGTTGACTCAGCAATGATTTCACAGGCTTCTCCCCCCTCTTGCGCAACTGAGAGAAGGCTGAGCGACTTATGCGGCCTTCGAGCCTGGACTTGGGAGTCGAACAGCCCCCCTCGTATTCCTGGAAAGAGTAGTAGTCGTTGGTGGCATCTGCCAAGTCGTTCATGCTCTTCCCCACACCAGAAATGGCATAAGAAGTGTTGGAAGAGGAACGCTGGGACGTCAAGCTTAGCCTGGCCGACGTCAAGTACTGACTACGAGGAGATGGCGACGAGGAAAGTGCAAGGGGCGAGGCCTGTCCAGAGAAAGACTCTCGCTTGGCCTTGACTTCCGCTGACTTGGGATGGAGTCGATCTGGAGACAAAGCTCTTCTCAAGAGGGGCGAACTGGGCTCTGCACTTTTAGGCCTCATGAACGACTTTTTGGCGGATGAGCAGATGGTGGCTGACAAAGGAACGACCGTGGACGACTTCAGTATCTGGAAATTCTGCGACACCTGTGGGTTGGGCGGGTGATGGTGGGCGATGGGAAACGCGAGGGGGGACGGTGACCGCGTGGGCGAAGTGGACGTGATGGGGGAGGGCGAAGGGGTCCTGGCCAGCGGGGACAAGGGGATGTGCCCGACAGACTTCCTCCTTGGCGAGTGGAATGTCTGGGTGAGTTTGTGCTTCAGGCCATGGAGGGAGCTCGGCCGGGGGAAGTGGGGCAGGTGGGTAGAGCTGGCGGGGGAGTTAGGAACACTGGAGCTGGGGGAACTGCTCTGGGAGGAGTTCCCCGTGGAATGGGGGGAGTCGGACTGCGAGCACAGTCGTGCAGTGGGGGGCGATCGGGGGCTCTTTGTTCGTGTCGGAGAAGCAGGCAAGCTGTCGGCAGCTGTGAGACTACGGGTCAGCGACTGGAAGCTGCGACTTGGTGTCAGAACTGGCGAAGAGCCGGTCACTTGGTGGATTTCTGCACTGGCCCTCTTGCTGCTGAGGCGGCGTAGAAGAGAGGCCCGCCGTTTCTTGTCAGAATGTGTGTCTCTCTTCACTTGGGCTGAGCGCCTGCGGCATGAATAGGGTCGCTTGGCCATTTTAATGGCAGATGGGTTTCGTTTGCGGCCGCCAGACTTGATGGTTGTGCTGTCCAGAGGGATTGTGCGGATGTTGATGCGGTCGCCACTAGAGAGGATAAGGTGCAGGACTTGGTGGTGAAGCAAGCCTTGAGTTGGTTCTCCATTTATGTGCGTAATCAAATCTCCTGGTCTTAAACCAGATTCAAAGGCTGGACTATTGTTTTCTACAGCCTATAAAAAAATTTTACCATGAAAATATTGAAGTTTTTAATAAAGAATACAATAATATAAAATAAGATAGGGAAAAAAATGATTTTTAATCGAAAAATATGTTAAACATCAAAGGTATAACCTAATTAAAACTATAAAAAGTATACAGATTTTGATAGATAAATTTTTTCATACCATGATCAAATGATGAACAGTGTAGACATCAGAATCTCCATAGTACACTCGGATAGCCCTAATCGTAAAACCATATCCTCTGGCTCCTTTTCTGATAATTATGGGTGGTTTCAACTGAGCAACCAGTGGACTCAGCTCTCTACTGGGGGAAGTGTCTCTTGAACTTGTACTAGAGCCTCCAGGTGAGCCGATGGGTGGAGGGCCAAACTCATCTGAAAATCACACAACAATGACTTAGTTTTATTGAAATAATTTAATACATATTTAAATTAGATATTTAAATAAAGAGTCATTCAAATCCCATAATAAAATGTTAGCATGCATAGCATTGAAGATTAGAGGACGAGGTTGAAATATCTCACAGTTTTAAGTCTTAACACCCCTTGATGCTGCGAGTATTAATTAGAGTGAGTATTTAACTAGTTTTAATACAAAAATAATTTATATAATATTTTATAATACTTACAAAAGTGAGTAGAAATTAAACTTAGACAGATTTATATGGCAATTTTAAGATTACACTATGATAATACATATTAATAGAAATTAAATTTAAGTATACAAAATATCAATTTGATTTATTTCAACAAATATTTCATAGAATAACTGTTAAATGTAAGTGTTTGGGAAGGATGATCTAAAAACGAAATGAATGTTTTTACGATTGATGCATTTACAATTCTTGAGTATCATGAAATCTAAGCAATGCAAGACAACCAAACAAATAAACCACATATTATAACCAATGCAATAGAATACCAAATATTTTATAACAACACTTAGAAGTACATTAAAAAAAATGATATTTCTTAATATTAAATATTGAACATTTAACTCTTACACTTTGACTTGTAATCATATCCTCAAGACAATAAATATTTTTAATGCTTTCATCGCAGGTTTTAAATAGGAAATGCATGTCATTTTTTTAATACCACATGGCACATAATTCCAAGTAAAACTAAAAACCTACATAAACACTTGAAGAGCATGGTGGAAAAATGTGCTAAGTGACAAAAAATGAAAACAAGAAACTGGCCTTTAAAGTTTTTGTTTGCACGCAGATCTGTTGCAAATGGTACTTGTAAAGCCTAAAAAATGTACCAAATATAAAGTTTCAGAAAAAGGGGAAAATTTTTATCGTTAAAGAAGTTAGTAATATGTTCATTGACATAAAAAACTAAATATTTTTTTTTAAATGTTACTTAGCACGTTGATCCACTAAGCTCTTCACTTATTCTACAAACCAGATGCCAATCAAATCATTGAATATGCTACTAACCAGCTGGAATGATGAGAGACAGCCCAGAAACAGACGCTGACTTGATGACCGATCTCGGACTGTGCTTGGTCATTGGCGATATTGGCGGAATGTAGATTCTCCCCGCAGTTGTTACGGGCGGGTGAATGACCGCCTTTGGCGACACCTTGGCGTCCGTTTCTTCGACGGGGGACAGCTCCTTGTGATCTTCTGTCATTACATCGCAGTCTGTACTGATGGAAAATCGGGGCAAGTTGTCCTTGGGTCCGGAGGAGTACGAGAGCTTCGACAGTGTGTAGTGCTTTTCGGTGCTGCTGTCTAGGTTGAGAACGCTGGTGGAGAGGGACTTGCCGTTCCTGGAATGGTAGTGTATTTTTAAATGCTTTAATGTTTTTTAATGTATTAGAGTTAGTTTAACAGCAGCTCCACTTTATAAGCATGTTAAAAAGTGATATCTGATACCAAAATCTTTAACCTGAAGCCAGCAATCTTGTAAGTTAATTTGGTTTCTAGAATTTTACATGATTCAGCAATGTTAAAAAGAGTTTAAAAGGACCTTAGACATTATTTATGTTAAATGGAGTTGAAGCTTTTTCATAAAGAAAAAAAACTGTATGGAACTCTTTTTCAATGTTTTAGCAACAAAACACTCCATTTTGATAGCTGAAAATTTTGAAAATAAATTCTTTAGAGTATTGCATCTATTAATAAGACACCAGGGCCAAAATGTTGATTTAACTATCACAACAAATGTATTTAATTTAGGCATTAGATAAAAACTACTTACAAATTAACCCTATACATATTTTTGGAAGTAAAGTATCCATGATCATTACATCTGATAGTAAAAATATGGATTGATCTATTAATTTACGTATTTTCTGCATATTTGTAACAAAAGTAATGGAAAAGAGGTTGTAATAATAATTAAAAAAATTATTCACTGGCTTATGTATCCGCTCTATAAAAGCGAAATACAATATAGCAATTAAAAATGAACCCAAAAATACACACATTAAAAAGTTTCTTACGTGTCAAAGGGTAAGAACACATCCTTAGACCCACTGTCTTCAGGTGTTTCAGCTAAGCTTCCCATCAAAGAGTTAGGGCTGTCAGAGTGATCAGAAGTATTGGAATCTGACCTGGTGAAGGACTTGCGATATTCATCTTTAGATTGCTGCAAAATAATGGTTAAATATAAAAAAACAAGCATAAAATATGTAACAAGTAATTTCCTTAGTCAATATTTATAATGTTCTTGTTTATAAACATAAAACCCCCCCACAATTTATTTTAATGAAATTGTACAAAGGAGTTTTATGTTATTCATAACACACTGATTTTTATTTAGTGAAAAGTATTTTAATTTTAAAAATTCTGGCCCCCTGTTCATATAAAAAACTTGAAATAAATATTTGTACAAAAAAAAAAGTAATTATTAAAAAATGACTTTTTTTAATTGAAGCACTAAGCATAAAAAATATATTTGGACACATGAGTAGCAGGACACAAAAATCAAAATATTAAACAATATAAAATTGATTGAATAATATATTAACAAAAAGAAGGTCAGACAAGGGTAGGGTCTTAAAATTCTATATTGGTTCTAAGCTGAAAAATGTATTTACTGAATGAACAGTAAATCGAATACTCAAAAAAATATTATACAATGAAGAAATGTACCTAACAAAACTTTAAAAAGAATTTTTCGTCCAACTGGCCATACTTTAAATTCAATGTTGAGTGCAGCGAATCCTTCTAGTGCAATTTGATTTTTTTACTTATTATCTATCTTAACCTATTAACCAATTTCCCGTATCAGACAGGGGGAATGCGCAAATCAAATAAATTACAGAATATTTTTACTAAAAACTTTAACACAACTCTTAAATACCTAAACACCAAAAGAAACATCCAAGACAAACAAAAAACCAACCTGTAACATGTGCTCTTCCTCCAGTTCCTTTTCTACCCTGGAATAGACCTTCCTGAAACGTGGAGAACAGGATGAAAAGCTGCTGAATAACGCGCTTTCATCTGGATCCTCCAAATCTTCAGAGTCTTCCAGTTCGTGGCTGTAGCGGTCGGCACGAGCTACAACGAAGAATCAGGTTATAACTTAATCAGATCAGTTTAAAACCCAAATGATTAGAAACGTAAAATTGCATACTTTCATTTTTGTGTTTTAAATAGTTATATTTAGTTAACACTTATACTTAAACATAAGCTATATTGCCTTAATATTTTACTTCAAATTAGCAAAATTAATTCTAAAACTAGTGATGTATAATTATATCATTTCTTGTAAAAATGTTTACTACTAAATAGGATCATTTAAAAGCCTCCGATTGTTAAAAACTTCAAATTGCTTACTTCCATCTGCAGTCTTCTCCATCATACATTTGAGTTTTAAACAATGCCTATATTGAGTTTTAAATTAAAGCTTTATTATTTTACTATTTTACTTGCTTTAATCACATCAATAAATTTATTCTAATATTAATGGTTTATAATAAAATTATAGAATTTTGTTCAATGAAAACAACTTCACACTAAAAGAGCATCTTAAACCTCCAAGACCGCCAAGAGATTTAAAAAAAATTAGGCAAAGGTGTATAGTTTTCATGCATGAGATTGTTACAAGGAGGGATAAAAAAAATGAGCATCAAATGGCTAAAAGGTACTAGGCATATTTATATCAAACATAAAATTAGCCTCAGAATGTTTTATAAATCAGGGTGGCTACAGAATCTGTGAAAACAAATTCCCTGACTTTTCCCTGATTTTCCAGGCTAAATGTAAAAAATTTCCTTGATTACCGGCAATGAACTATATTAGCATGCTGGTAAATGATATGGGCCGAGATATGGTCATTGATATAGGCTGAGAATGGTGAAGTTGAATATCATTGCACTAGAGCTCGGGGAAGGGCAAGACAGTTAAAACAAAAGATTAATAAGCAGTAACTCAACCATTAAAGTGAAAGCCTTTTCAGGATTAAACTTTTTGTTATCCTTTCTTTACCGGTTAAAATGGCAATTTTGGAAATTTTCCCTGATTTTTAAAAAAAATCACCAATTTCCCTGTCTTTTCCCTGATTTTTCCAGATTGATTAAATTCCCTGACTTTTCCATGATTCCCTGATTTCCCTGATCCTGTAGCCACCCTGTAAATACAAATAATTCGTTAAACATACTATCAAAATAACTTGTATCATCTTCGGAATCCAGCTGTGGGACAAACTCTGCCTTCTGCCGCAATATACACCTCCAATCCAACTCATCAAAAAACTGGTGCTCTTTCACTTCTTGGGCACCCCCTGTGCCCAGACGATCTCTTGGATTTTGTTGCAGCAAAAGAGATATCAATTCTTTGGCATCATCAGTAGCTGGCCATTCGTTGCTGGCAGGCCATTCAATTTCATCTGCAAATTAGTTGATTAGCATCGTGTGTTTACACACAAATTACTTTTGTAGAAGAACTCTGATATGAATTAAACTTAATACTTTTTTAAATATTTAAGTAAAAAAATATGGAAATTCAAAGTTGTTATACAAGTTAATTAATGTGCAGAAAATCAAGAATTATGCTTTTTTTAGAGGTGGTTTTAGATATTTATTTAACCACACACAGTGGAAAAATAGAGAAAATTAAATGTGTATCTATATACATAAAATGCATTTTTTTTTTGCAACTTCAAAATATTGAAAATTAACAATGCTAATTTGTATAAAATACAATAGCATTAATTTTTAGTAAAGTTCAAATAGTTGGTTATTAAGCACAATATTAAAATTAAAATGCTTGAATAAAATAAGAGTATAATTTTTTACTTTTACTTTTCATTTAAATGTATTATTTGACAATTACCAAATAAATAAATGAAGGGTGTAGTTGCAAAATACATTTTTCCCCTTCAAAGTACAAGTGAGAGAGTCTGGCCCATTCATTGATGACTACGTCCAATTGAATTTGCGATTAAAGAAAGTCACCAATAAACAGACCAGACCCTATATCTTAGTTATACTTTGGAGAATGAGTTTTGCCATTACACCCTTTAAATAAAAAAATAATCTTCACAAATAGTTCCTAAAAAAATATTGATATTTAGAAACAAATAATTTCAATTTCAAAAGTTTAAATTCCATGTTTAAAATATAATTGGATTGAATTTGAATTACCATTTATAACGTGAGCAAATAGTTCTTCAGGAGTCTCCCCAAAGAATGGTACACAGCCAACAAGAAATTCATATAAGATAATTCCCATTGACCACCAATCCACAGGTTTGCCTGAAATTAGTTTATATAGTGTTAAAAACTAATTTGATCTAAAAGATTTTTGAAATCTAATTTATATTTTTCCACAAAACAGTAAATTTTATAAAATAAACCTTTTCAATAAATAAATATTAACTTTCCAAGCTGCCTGGAAATTTTCAAAAATGTATGGTTGTTTTTTAGTATAAATTTTAATTTATTTCAAATAAATTTGTTAAAAAAAATCAGAATTAGTTTTATTTTTGAAGATAAGATCTTAAAATAATTCCCAAATGGAAAAAGTTCATTATGAATATATTTTTTTTTAATTTTGAAATTTAAAGTTATTTATTGTCAAGAAAGACTAATTCCCAAAATGCGGCAAAAGCCGGGAATGCGGCTCGAAGGGTTAAAATTTTAAAATTACTGAATTTAATAATTTTCATGAATAGTCTTAATAAGGTTTCCCATTATAGTTCATATTTACCATATCCTTGTCGCAATATAACTTCTGGGGCGATGTATTCTGGAGTCCCATAAACTTGCTTATCTGTAAACTGTTTGGTTTCTCTATCTACATACCCCTCATATAAGTTAGTAGCCACTAAAACATGAAAACAATAAATATGTTACATTTTAAAGACACATTTTAATTTTTTTTAAAAAATAACAAGATTTAAACTAATTAAACTATAAATAAAATTTAGCAGATTTTTTAAATACATTTTATAGTTCAAAAAAGCCTTAAAATTCTTATAGATAGTTAGATTATTTATACTTTCATAGGGTAATACTTTGATTTAAATATACAAATGAGTTTCAATATTAATATAGAGCAAAAACTGTTTAAAGTAAAAAAATACTTTAAACAAATAAAGCAAAGCAAATTTAATAAAAAAATCAAACTTGCAGTTCATCAATCCAACTTTCGATAGTCCAAAGTCTGTAAGTTTTATATGGCCCATGGATGTAATCAACAAGCTAAAAAAAAATATTTTTTTATTCTACCATTCAATGTGATTTTAATAATTCTCAAATCATGTAATACATCAATAATTGATTGCACAAATGAAAATATCTGCAGATATATTGCCTTTACAGATAACTCAACATTTGTTATTTTCATACAAAAGAAAAATTAAGAGGCATGTTCAGTCATTGGGCAGCGCCATAGAGGTAATGAATTAGTTTTTAAATTCCAAGTACAGTAGAGTCCCGCTGATCCGAAGGGTACAGGACCAGAGCACTTTCGGTTAATCGAGATTCCATAGGAATTTTCGGAATCGTCCACTTCACGCCTAGAAAAACGATGGCAAAGAGAAAATTTGACGGCATAGAGTATTTGCTTCGTTAAAAAATCTTAGATGAGGCCCTTAGATACATAGGAGCACAAAATGAAGCCAGCACTTCAGACATTCTCTTGCTTAACAGAAGGTAGGACAGGGCTGATTTAAAACGAACCAAAATTGGTCAGTAAAAAAAGGATTATTGCATACTTTGACAAATATTTCCAACTTAGTAAGTATGTATTTTTTGTGTATTTCCATATTTATGCATACACCTCATATTTTAGCACACACAAAAAATAATCCCGAAGACTTTCGGTTAAGCCGAATTTCGAATAACTGGGAGTCTACTGTATATCTAAATTATTGGTTTGCCAAGTAAGCATTTTTTTTACCAGGTATGAGAATCATCACAACAGCAAAATAAAACAAATTTAAAGGAAAATAACATTCAGATATTCAATAATCAATTGAAGTTTTAAAATAATGTTGCAAATTCAGAACAATTTGGATTAATTAAAAAAAATAGTAATTAAACATCCGTTATGGCATTTTTTCTTTTCAAATTTGTTTATTTTGCTGTTATAAAAATTCTCAAACATGGTGAAAAAATTGCTTACATTCCAAAGCAGTACTTGCACAGCACACGTAAGTTGTGATTTTAAAACCAATGCATTCAGATCTATAATTACATTATTATTATGCTTGTGTATCTAAAACAAGTTGGTTTGTTACAGAATCTGTCACTTACACCGCTTCAACACAATATTTACGTTCAACAGGAAACACACTAACAGCACCTCAGAAAGAAATTCGCCAGACAGGGCCTTTAGCTAGTTCTAATTCAATCTTTTATAAGCCAAAATTAACATTTGTCTTTAAGAATTATTAATATTTGTCTTTAAGAATTATTCTTATTGTCTTTTTTTTTTTTTTTTTTTTGAAGTTCGAAGAATAATGATGTATTTTTTAAATAAATATCTTTTTGAAGCCACAAGTTTACATTTCGAAAAATAAATTAGTAAATTTGCACTAAAAATAAAAGCGAAACTCAGCATATTTTTTATGCAAATTTAGAATTTTTTATGCATCTTTCTTCACTCATATATAATGAACCTTAAAAATAACTTTATCGTGCTATTACAACAATCCAAATTGAATTATATCACAAAAATAAATATTTGTTCAAGAATTTTATTTTTATTTTTAACCCTTTCAGTCCCAGTGATGCCATTTGGCATCATCACTTTCAATATTTTTTTCAAAATGTTTATGTCCCGCTATGGCATCCAAACATACATCATTCGATTCTTCACACTTTGTTCTATCAGACAAAATTTTACTTTAATCTCAATAGAAGTCAGAACTACTATTTTTTTTTATTTAGAAAATAGTCAACAAGCATTTCTCCTATTTTTTATAAGTTCACTTCAGTTCCACATATTTAAAACACAATTTAAACTATTTCGGTTAAAATAATTACTAAATTTTTTTTTATAGTATGGTCAGATACCTTAAAATATATAACTCGAAGAGTTTTTAGGTAATATATTTTTTTATTTTGTTGTTTTCCACAGTTAAAGAATTTTGGCATTGTTTCAAAAACCATATAAAAAATTTAAACGGATTTTTTTCCTTATGGAATTCGTATATTTGACCTAAAATAAGCTTATTTTGTGAATATCAGATGTTTCTGTAGTGTAGTCAATTTTTGGGACTGAAAGGGTTAATAAAGTTTCTTGGACGTTTGATGTCATGGCAACAGTGAAAATATTGAATAAAAATGGAATTTTGCATGCTATTTCAATGTATATTAAATTTTTAGTTATTTAAATAAACTTCTAATTTAAATTTTTTAATGAAATTTGGAATGTAGCCTAAACTGATTTTTTGCTTCAAAATGACGTATCCCACTTGTTCGTGAGACCTGCGGTTCGTTCTGTGAAAGTGGGTGACAGACGGACTGAACGATTGTAAAACCTTCCACTTTTTAGGTTATAAACGTTGTGTGGAAGCTAAAAACACTTTAGAACTTAACAATATTTAATCGACCAAATGTTTAAGTAAATTTTATAATTGTATAGGGAGAACTCAATATCCTTAGATGCATTAAAAAAAATTATCCCTCAAATAGCTTTAAAAATAAATGCAGATTTTCTTTCTCCTTACTTGTCTGGTTTGAGATCTCTATGAACAATGCCATAGCTGTGCAAATATTCAACAGCAAGAACAGTTTCTGCAAAGTAAAATCGTGCCAAATCGACAGGAAGTGGTCCCATGTTTTTTAAAAGAGTAGCACAATCGCCTCCTTCCACATACTCCATCACCATGCACAGATGTTTCTGAAAAAGGAATAGTGTTGTTTAACTAATAAAAAGAGAATTTTTAACCATAAAATTCAACCCTATAGGGCAGGGTTTCCCAAATGTGGTATGCGTGAATATTTCAGGTGGTATGCATGAGCGATGTGAGCAACATGATGGCTATGAATAGCTTCTGTACGCATGTGCAGTGAGCACACAAACGTATTACTCATTATTTTAAACATTAAAATTATTTTAAAGAGAAATCTTTTATTATAAGCATGTTATAATTATAAATAAACAAATATCTAATCATTAAATACAAAGTTTTCTCAGGAATTTTACGAACAAAACCTTTGAACAATTATAAAAAAGTAAATATTATATGTTTATTAAAATATTTGTGGTCCGCCAAAATTTTTCAAAAAGTCAAGTGATATGCAGGTGCAAAAAGGTTGGGAAACCCTGCTATAGGAAATACAGATATATAAACCTGTCATCTAACAATCAGGTTTTCCAGCAACAGACATTTTTGTATAAAATTATTATTTTATTAAATTTTTAAATTTTAAAGCATGGGAGCCGTTTATAACCATTTACTACAGAAATATATTTCTTAACTAAATTTTCTGTTAAAATTTCAATGTAAACGTCATGCAAAGAAAACAAGTTTACACTTCAGCTAATTTGCTTATCCTTCAAAGGGTTAAGTTATATAAATGCATATAAAACACAGAATATATACAACTTGAATAGAATACTAATAATAAGCTTATTTTATGTCACATTCCAAAATGGTATAAGATGTTTAAAATTAAGAAAATATATGTAAAAAATTAAGAAAGCATAGTAAGAGTAACTGTTGCACAACTTTTTGTCTCACAGAAATCAAATTGATTATTGGCTTTCAAATTAAACTATTTTCAAAATAGGTTGTGCCATTAATGCAAATTTTCATTTACACTATTATAATTCTAAAGACCCATGTATTGTACTTTTTACGAAACACCATCAAATCGTCTACAAAATACTGTGTTTAAACTGAAGTACCTTTAACACTTCTATACTTTTAAATTACAAAAGAAAAATATGCAATGCAATTTATCTAAAAAAAAAGAAGATTGTTGAATTAAAAATTATTTGCAACATGTGAAATTTCAGATACTCAAACATACGAACTCTGTGACTGAACAAAACTATCAAAATGACACAGGGAACTTGTTAAAATAAACACATAAAAAATAGAAGCATTTCTTAGAAAGAACTACGTCGATGAAACTTACTTTTGTTTCAAAGCTACAGAACATGCTAACCACAAAAGGGTTATCAGTGAAACTCATGATATCTCGTTCAGAAAATGCTTGCTCCACTTGGTTCCTCAGCATGAGATTGTGCTTGTTTATTTTCTTCATTGCAAATCGTAACCTTGATTTAATGTGCCGAACCAAGTAAACAGCTCTGTTAAAAGAAAAACAAAAGATCATTAATGCAAAACTAAGTAACATATCAAAAGAATTAGCACTACTAGTACAGAATTTATCATGAAATTTGTGTCAAATTAATGAAAACAAATATTAAAAAATAATGTACAAACACTAGCCTTTTTTAATTTAAATAGATAAAAACTTTATTTGCAAGCAATATCCTACTCAAACAACCTTAACCCTCTAATGCATACTGTTGCCGTTTGGTAACAAGTAACATAATCCACTTTATTCTAATAAATTAGAGCTCCCTCTCGACAAATTTGTGTTTTTCTTTTCATCTATTACATTCTATTTTGAGGTTTTAGTTACTAATAATTCTCATAGATGACAGTAGTAAAAGTGTATTCAAAATTAAAGAGTGAGGTTATTAACTGTTGTGAAATTAATTCGTTGGCAATATTCAAAGTATAATAATATTAGTACGAAATACAAATAAATAGTTTTGAAAATTTATAGTTAAAAGGGGTTATTTTGAAATATATTTTGTAGTTTTCTAGTCATTATCAAAATTGGAATTTCTGTAAATGGTTTTTGCCATATGGAAAAAAAAATTTAAAGTTTAATTATTTAAATTCTAATGCAGTTTTTTTTTGCAGTTGCATTTTTTTTAGTATTATTCCTATATGTATGAGTATTAAAGATACATATATATTTTTGGGGGGTGAAATTAAAAATTCATGCATTAGAGGGTTAAAACTAAAACAATACTTTAATCTTACATGCAACTAAAATACAGTTTATAATGAATGCATAAAAAACTGAAGCTACACACAGATATCTATGAATGATTAAATATGCATACCCATAAGCTCCATTGCTAATTAACTTGACATTTTCAAAGTCACTTTCAGATGGAGGTTTTGACTTAGGAAAAAGATCTCGACCAGTTTTCTAGAAAAGGTAAACAAGACAACTAATTCATGATTCTTATTTAATTTATATTCCAAAACTTATTTGATTTCTTTTAACATGTCCCATAGTTAGTCTATATTTTAAATGAATATCTTATTGCTTCAAATAATAATATTTATATTAATTAAAATAGCACGTTTAAAATCAATATTTTATCATTAAGCCTATACTACTAAAGTATTATTTAATATGTAGAATTTAAATATTGCTGATTTGACTAGAAGTAACAAATTTCATTATATTTACTCTTAATATTTTACTCTTGATTTAATAGTAAAATGAATAAATTATTCATTTCAGTCACATAAAAAATATTTTTTTAACTCTTTTGGCAGCAATAGTTTACATATATTTTCTTAAATAACACTTGATACTACAAATATCTTATTTTAAAAAATTAAAAATTCTTACATTTGGAAGGAAGAAATTACACTAATAGTACATACTTTGACTTATTAAAAATAAATCTTGTATTTCAAGAAAACTGCACAACTTCTGATAATTTAATTTTATAATTACTCTTAACCTTCTCTCTTTCATCAGACTCAAACATAAAAACAGTTTTGGCCATAAATATAGTCAGAAAGTAAATTTTAACCTATATTAACAACATCTATCAAGTAAACTACTTAAAAAAGAAAAAAAAACTTACCCCTGCAAAGTCAGTCTGTTCTGGTGGTTCAAAATCATTGGATAAACTTAGCCCTAAAGATCAAGATTTCTATTAGAATTGACATTTAAAAATATTTATTTAAAAAAACACTAAGGGTTATAATACAATAAAAAGTAACATGTGAAATACCATTACCTGCTAAAGGATCTCTGTTAAGTCCCAGTTTACTAATGATATACTTTGGAATATCTGAAGTAACTTGCTGGACTTTGGCATGACCCTCTGCAGCTTCCAGCAATCGATAAAATTCTTCTGGGTCAAATTCCTGTAAATATTATATTTATAAAGACTCAACTTCAATAGTTTAGAAAGACTCAAGCAATTCATATCCAATAAATTTATTAGTAACTTACAAGGCAAAATTTAAAAGTTGTCATAAAGCAAAGTTTTTAAACAAAATATTATGTATTAATATCTACATGAGAGCTATAATTGGCTCTTAAGTTACAATTTGTTGTCTTGAGTTTCTTTTATTCAATTAAATTAATTTTAAACTTAATATTTTGAATTTGATAACTCTTTAAGCACTGGAATTACGATTACTTTTGAGAGTTATGAAAAGATAAGTTTCAAATCCTAAAAAAAATATTAATTTATTGATATAACATAAATAAGTTTTACCAACTGTTAAATTACTTTTGAGAAAATAAAATTATAATGTTTGATTTTAAAACATTACTGGCAAAGATGCATAATTACCAATAAATATCTTAGCGCTAAAACAACTTACCAGACATTCTAAAAGTCGTGCAGGACGAGAAATGATGACTAGCAATTTTTTTATTAAACCTCTCAAAAACTGAACAGCTTCAGGAGATTTTTCTATACACTGTGAAAACAAAAAATATTAGTTTTTAATAATAAAAGTTTTTAAACTTTTGAAACCTATAAACTATAATTTACAGGTGTCAGAGCCGTGATTTTTTGTAGCTTATGTGGTGAAATATAAAAGGAAGATCAAATATATCTACAATTTTAACATCAATGTTCATAAATTGAAGGGCAAAAAATTAACAACATCAAAAAATATATATATATAGGATAACGTACATATGACTAAGAAGAAAACAGTACCATGGTACAACATTAAGTTTAAAATTAGAGGTATCTAGATAGCAACTAATTTTTAAAGTGACTAAAATTCTTTGCTAGTATTTTTTTATTTTTTTGTAATTTTTTTTAAGCTTTTGTTGCCGAAAATGAAGAAAATTGCAATTGAACGGCGACAACACCCAGCCAAGCGTTTGTCTCTTAGTTAAAACTTTCACCCCCAAAACTAGAGAAAATCGGTCAAAAAAATTATTGCTTTGTGCATTTGTATGATTGATTAATTTTGAAATTTTACCACTAAATTTTTTTTAGCGATCAAGAACCACTGTCAAACTTTCTTAATTTTTGCTATAAAAAAATCACTATGTTAAACAGCTGACCCAATTTTGAATTTTTTTAAAGACCTTCGGATTTTGCGGTTGAATAGAATTCCTTAAGTTAGGCGAATACCCAAAATTTTCCAAAATTCTAAAATTTTTACTATTGCTTTAATCATTTCCAAATTTGGCATAGTGAGTTCAAATATAATGAATAATACTTTTTTGGACTTTTGTTTTTATTTAGATACAATTTATTTATTTTAAACTGTGTTTTTCTACTAAAAAAAGAGGTTTACGCCAACAAGTCTACCACATTGAATTTTCCTCCTAGGAACATTTATTATATGTTAAATTCTTCGTTTTGAACTGATACATGCAATAACCCTCTAGAGTTACACATAAATTACAGGAAAAAAAGTTATCAAGAAAATTGTTATAAATTAACAACAAAAAAAGGATTTTTTTCGATTAACTTACATGTGGAAATTTTTTTAAAAAAAACTTGTATACTTACACCAGATGTCAGAGGTTCATGGCACAGATATATATTGAAATAGCATCGGGAAAAAATTTCAGGTAAATTAATGTAAAACTTTTTATGCTAGAAGTGTTGGCGTAAGCTCCTTTTTTTAGTTGAAAAACACTGTTTAAAATAAATAAATTATATTTAAATAAAAAAAATTACCCAAAAAGCATTGTTCATTTTATTTGAAATCACTATGCCAAATTTGGAAAAGATTAAAGTAACCTTAATTCGCCTACCTTAATTCAATGAATCTTTAATAAAATTACATGAAAACAAACTTGCCTCAAACATGAGCTTTTCCAGGCTCTCCGACATTTCAAAGAAATACTGTGAAGATATAATTTGGTTTTGGGACTGAGAAAGACAGTCCTCTGCCATCTGAATGACCTGGTGGTGAACAAAGCGGGCCACTGCATCTAAAGAATCCCCTGCATCGTAATTTCTGTTCTCATTCAGGAACTGGTGGAGCTTCTCTTCCATTTGCTGGGTTGCCTGGAATTAAACAAGTTGGTTTGTTACAGAATCTGTCACTTACACTGCTTCCACACAACATTTATGCTCAACAGGAAACAAACCAACAACACCTCTGAAAGAAATTCGCCAAACAGGGCCTTTAGCTAGTTCTAATTCAAACTTTTATAAGTCAAAATTAATAATTTTCTTTATTCTTCTTTTGCCTTTTTGATAATTAATCTTTATCATTTGCTAATTGATTTTAAGTTCAAAGAATAATTATGTATTTTTTTTTTATTAAATATCTTTTTGCAGCCATAAGTTTACATTTCAAAAATAAATTAGTAAAATTCTTGCTTTAAAAATAAAAGCGAAACTTTACATATTATGCAAATTTAAATTTTTTTTATGCATCTTTCTTCATACATATATAATCATACATATATAATCAAAATAACTTTGTTGGGCTATTACAACAATCCAAATTGAATTATATCATAGAAATAAATATTTTTCAAGAGCTTTATTTTTATTTAAAATAAAGTTTCTTGTACGTTTCATGAAATGGCAACAGTAAAAATATTGAATAAAAATGGAATTTGCATGCTATTTTGATGTATATTAAATTTTTAGTTATTTAAGGGGATCGGACACCCCCATTCCCTGTCCTACCTCGATCGGGCTGGCTAATGCTAAGTCTATGGGGAAAAAATGATTTTTTTCCTACGAAAAGCAATGAAATTATAGGAATATTTTGATGCGTTTTTTTTTTAACTCATAAAACTTCAAGTGAATTGTGTTTCTTCATGGCAATTTTTTAAAAAAGTTATTTCTCTTTTTAAAAATTCAAATTTTAGTTTCAACGAAATATTTAAGTTAGTTAAAAGGGGAAAAAACAAAAAATTTCCTTGCAGGAACAAAATTTCAACATTTTTCTACTCGTAGAATGTCTTTAAAGTTAAATTTAGTTTTTTTAAGTAAGGTTTTTAGCGGAATTATAAAGGAAAGTGTAAGAAAATTGGCTGAAACTCCGCCTCCACACAGGCCCCGCCTCTCAGACACTCTTTGGGGGTCAGAGGTCAGAACATCGTGGTGTGGAGCGCTCTTGGGGTCCAAGCCTCGGGGGTTGTTGTCCATTAGGGGTCGTTTTTCAAAAGAAGGATTCTTTGAAAGAAGGGATGTGGTTTTGCCGAACGAAGTTCCTTGTTTGTTAATTTGCTGGTGTTTTTCATGCTTGCTGTTAACAAATGCTTTTTTTCAACTCTGTGATTAAAAGGTGTCGTTTCACTGAGCTGATAATGTGTAGTTGGTTGTTATGAAATTCTGTCATAATTTGATTTTAAAGTAACCTTAGCTACTGTACTGTGCCTTTTTATAATTTGCATTATAAAGATCATTTTAAAATAGTTCAATCTAAAAAAGATTTCAGGATTTTAGTTTTGATAAAATTATTTTACTATTTTTTAAAAGTTTTTTTTAAAATTATAAATGCACATAAAAATATTTTGTTGGAAGAACAAAAATTTTGTTGTTTCAACAAAATTTTTTGGTCAATATAGCGCCAGCAAAAATTTTGTTGAGGAAAGTCGATCTCTTTGTAAAAATGCTGACAGTCAAGTAGTCCCCAGATTTATGGAGCACCGTTGACCAATGAAATAAAGTGTTCAAGCTTTATTTTTTTGGTGTAACGTTACTCCACAAAGCTAGAGGCGCAATCAGGCTACCACCACTTTTACGGAGTAAGTTTCCAATAAATTTCCCAACTCCCGAAAAAAAAAGCAGCAGATATGACAGTGGCACCCCATTTTTCATTGTCATTGTGGCTTATCAAGGGATGTCCCGTTGAGGACTTCTTTTCTCAAGTGGATTTTGGTGTCTGCAAATCCCAAATTGCCTTCGAAATAAAAAGCTCTTCAGTGAGGGGATAGACAAAAAGTAAAATGTCCTAAAGTAGTTTTAGTGACGTGACCTGGATGACCAGAAGTATTACCTATATACTCTGCAAAAGTGGTGACTCTAGTAGCGTCCAGATTTATGGAGTAACGTTACACAAATAAAATTGAAGTGCGCTTAAGCTTTATTTTTGTGGTGTACAGTTTCTCAACAAAGCTGGAGGCAGTCAGGCTACCACCACTTTTACGGAGTAACATCCCGCCAAATTTCACATTGTCTTTAAACTGTTTGTACTCAAGGCTTACAGTAGAAGAAGTTGCAAAATTAATTCTAATATCGAAGCAAAGACCATTGACTACTAAAATATAAGGCTATTGAAGATCCATTGAAGTATTTCCATAAGAGGAAATGTAATGTAATCGTTTCAGGCTGCCTATTTCTAGACTCCTTTAGGAGTTTTAACACATCCAATTACGCCTAGTAATTTAGAACCGTGGTCAAGTGACGAGGTTGACACATGACTTTCGACTCCACAGATTAAACGAGTACGTATATCGCAGAGTACTCGGGCGCCCCGGTGATTTTTAGAGGATTTTTTACACCTGCACGAATACGTCTTTGGTGTGGCTAGGACAAGGTCAAAAATAAGAACCTTCTCAGTGAGAGGCTCGGCGCTCACACACTTCGGTAAAGCCTTAGAGGAAATGTTGAACTGCTACATATATATTCAGAGTTGAGAGCTTGATCAGAGACCAGCTTATAAACCTTCGTCAAGTAAGACAGACTGAATTTTTACTGACACAAAAAAAAGTGAGTGCACCCAATGCGAAACCAGGAATCGAACCCGCACCCGTTACATCACGCAGACTTCTAGCGTAATGGTCTGTGATCCAAACCACTAAGCCATCCGTGCCCCCTTAGAGGAAATTTCGGCCATATTTGGTTTTAAATATTGCAATTTTTAATATTTCGAATAGCATTATTGATTTTAATTTTAAGAATTGGAAATAAATATTCGAAATTTTAACTTAAGTTTGGTTTTAGTTAAAGTAGCTTCCCACTAGAGCAACACGAGGGCTATTGGAGGCGAGCATCATATTTTAAATCTGCGCCTAAGTGACAAGTTTTACATCTAAGTGGTACCCAATGCAATCTTGTAGATACAACGTGAGCAGCGTCAAGTGCACCAAAACTAACTTTAACAACAAGTATATAAAGGTGGGTTTTTTTTCCAAAAGTTTTATATGATTTTTTTAACCATGGCTTGAAATGACAGGGTGTGTTCCCCTTGTCGGGGAGTTGTATTTTTGAGAATAATTTTTTTTTACGAGTTTCTCTCTTGGTTTTAATAAATTGTATTTGTACCAAATTAAAAGTTGTTCTACATATTAGCTATTTCTTCTACAGAAAGATGTGAGATTTATGAGTTCAATTATAGACCCAGTATATAAATCATAAATAAAATCGTAAATTTTCAAATGCGTTATACTTATTTTTTTCTTCATACATATACATTGATGCACCTTTGTTTTTAATGTGCTTATATTCTCAGTTCGACATAATTTGAAAATTTACGAATCTTTGTCAAACTGGTAATATCTAATAGGACAAAAAATTATGCACCTACGACCAAAAATGTGCGGTAGTTTCAATATTTAACGTGGTTTTTTGGATTAAAAAAAGTTTCAAAATCAAAGACTTTATTTTTATTCTTATATCCTCCCCTCCAGCGAATAATTTGTTTCTCGCATATTTCATTCATCAGTAATTTAACATTTGCACATCACATATCTAGCGTGGTAAAATTAGCTTATCTACTCATTTGAGGAAATTCAATGAGAGATCATTCTCAACAGAATCTGAAAACAGAGCGCGACTACCATCCTCTCCAAACACTTGTTGGGCGGGCCGCAAAGAAACAACACAAAAAAAAAACCACAAGGGGTCTGTAGCCATAGCTGATTTTTTGCTTCAAAATGACGTATCCCACTTGGTTGTGAGACTTGCGGTTCGTTCTGTGAAAGTGGGTGACAGACAGACAAACTGAATGATTATAAAACCTTCCACTTTTTCCAATATAAACATAATGTGGTAGCTAAAATTACCATTGGTCAAAGATTGGGTATTTTCCTTGCTGTTTTTGGTTGTATATGGGATATTGAGAAAACTCAAATGTATTATACAAGCGAAATGTTACAAAATTTAATAAGAGTTTTTTTTTGGATTTTGGGTAAGAGATTATGGGGTTACAATTATTATTATTATTATTATTTTGAAAAATAACTGATAAATGGTTAATGTTTAATTTTACCATCTTATTTTCTAGAATGGAAATATTAAAAGTTTTATATTATTAAATCTTTCACCCAAATGTTGAAAGGAAGAGGCACAAAGGAAAATTCTTTAATGAACTTACCCCTTTTTCTACAATTAGCGATGTAATTGTCATCGTCAAAAGAAATATTATAGTTGAGTTTTTACATGAAATTATAACAGTATATATTTAAGTTTGGATTAAACCTGAAGTCGCATTTTCGAATTGAAGTCTTCTTTCTGTGTTAATGGAATATTGGAAAATAATTGTATAAGATTAATTTAGGTGAGATAAAATAATTAGCTGCAGCTGTAGTGAATATATTTACAAATTGGTATTTTATATGGTAAATGTAGCTGGTTTGAATGTATCTATAATTCTATTCTTTGAAATTAGTTCAATATTACTTTGACTTTCAATACATAATCTTACAATAAAATATTCCAACGAAATTTTTAAATAAATATAATTAAAGAGACATTCATATCAGCAACATTTATCAGATAAACTGTTCGAAAAAATAATCCAAAACAGCTGGAGTAATTAAGCTTAGGAAATAATTTTTCTCCATTGGATTAACACAGAAAAAAAAAATACTTCAGTTTGAAGATGTGACTTCCGGTCTCCCTCCCCTCAAACCTTCATATACAAACCTTTGGAAATCTTTCCTTGTAAACATTATTCATAGCAACAGTTTCGCTATCAACTCCAGGTGAGCGCAAAGGACTATAAAAAGGAAACAATTTTTAAAAATAAGAACATACACTATCTAAGCATTTGAAAAATAGGGAAAAAATGTTTTGGTAACCAAATAATATATATTTAAAACTATTGTTATGAGTTATGGAATTTGACTTTTAATGGATATAACATTGATTTGTGCAAACTTTATTTAGATTTGGTTGAACTAACATCACACCAGAGCAATATGGGAGATATTTTCTTCAGCAACCTTAATTGTTAAATATTATTTATGTTCATTAAAAATTTGAACTTGGAAAATCCTAACTTTAAGTTCACCAACATAAAACAAACCGCATTAATATTACGTATCATTTGGAAAACTTGTTTTTTTTTTTTTTTTTTTACTTTTACAAATGTTTAACAAAGCCAAAAAATTATATTTCAATTTGTTATTACTATAAGTACTTAAAACACCCCGTATATTGGGTATTTAACAACAATGACACAACTAAAACCATTAAAACTAAATATACATAAAGCACATCAAACACCATCACAAAGAATTACTAAAACTAGAACATCAAATTACTAGTACAACCAACTACCAAATGTAATATACCAATGATGTTAAATAATTGTAAAAGTAGAGACATATCAATATAAACTGGCAATTTAACCAATTCATACTAATGCTGTTATCCATGTTCATATACACCATGGAATTATAAGTGTTCATTTAATAGCTTCAAATACAATTGCTTAGTATGTCATTATAAAACATATAATAATAAAAATATGAATCCATATAATATAAGGTGATTTATGACAGTCTTATTAATTATTGTTACCTTATAAAAAGTTATACAAAAAAGTAAAATCCGGTAAAATGTTATTCTTTAATTTAAAAGCCCAATTGAGCTGATGGTAAATATGTACTAATAGTATAATGAAAGTCTTACAAAATACCCACTACCCTCAACCAATTAGTATAATAATTAAAAAAAAATCAATAAATAATCGTCACAAATACAAAACAACTAAACATCAAACAACTGTGTGACACAGGGTTCTGCCAGCCAACTAAAACACACCAGTTCAAAATTTTCATACTTACTAGAACCAAAATGAACACTATTTTTTGAATAGCATTTAATCAGTGTGCAACATAAATATCCTTAAAGCATACATAAATACAGCTACTCGGTTACACAATATAATATTCCTAATAGAAGTTTGAATACAGCAATTTTTGACTAAAACTATTTAATAAATGTCCTATAAAGTGACCTATTTTAACTATTATTTTCTTAGCCTTTATCGTTGCCCGTTAGCTTATTTTTGTTTGTCCAGAAAAAAATTAAAGAATTAAGTTAAAACGAAATTTGTGTTACTGATTTCTACTTTCTATAAGCAATTTCATATCAATCCCTTTTGCCTTTAATGTTCTAACACTCTGTGGAAGGAAAAATCTAAATAATAATTGTTTTTGACATCTAAACTTTAGAAAAGCGAAAGCTAACAATGTATTCATCAGTCAATCTTTATTTAATTTGCTAACCACCTTTTAAAAAATGAAGAGAAAGTTATGACCAAATAACTAGCACATGTATTAGGTTTGATACAATTAAACATAAATATTACAATGTATTTCTTATCAAAAACTTAATTTAAATTAGAAATATTAAAACAAATATTAACATTATTTTATAAAATTAATTCAATCAAACATTAAATTCTAGACTAACAACTAACAAAAAAGCCATAAAAGTACCTGGAAGCAGCAATTACCTATTTATATTACTATATTTAAAACTATTTTTCGAAAAAATATTGTTAGAATTGAATAACTTTAAATAATAAATTAAATTATGACTATGATACAAAAAAAAATGGTTCTAAATAATATAAAAAATATTATAACATGAGTCCCTGCATAAGTATTGTGTTTAAGATAACAGTCAGCACATGCAAAGCATTGCTAAAAGCAAATAATTTTCAAATAGCAGTGCAGAAAGCTTTTAGATAAGATTTCTTTACTAATTAGCTTAAATATATTAGAGTTTAAAGTTCAATATATCAGACTATTTATGTACCATAAAACTAACTATTTAGAGGGATGGGTTGATACGACCTAAATGCATTATACCCCCCCCCCCCCAAAAAAAAAACTGCTTTTAAATTTTAGCATTTTTTTTCTTTAGGTATAAATAATAGTAAATATAAGGGAAAATATCATCCAGTTATTTAATTAGTAATTTTTGTTTTAAATAATGTCAACAACTTTCATAAACAATAAATCAGTTAATACGAATAATGAGATGATATTTTCCCTTCAAAATTATTGTATTGCTTTCAGTACTATTTTCATAGCTCACAAAAAAGCTTAAGCTTTAAAGAAATACTTGTCGAAATATTTAGGGAGGGGGGAGGTGTCAAACTAAACAAATAGTTCAATAAATATTATAAAAATTTGTAACAAACTTTAGTGTAATTAAAGTTTTAACTTTAATGAGTCTAATGTTGGAAGCCAGTAATGAGAAGTTTTAACTTAAATGAAAACTTTATATTTTCATGAGTACATTTAAAGTCAATGCTATGCGGGCAAAAAAAATTTGTCACAATTTATTAATGCCACATTTTCTATTATTCCACATTTTACATTATTGTGAAAAAAATTATCGGATCCTTTTTTCCATTGAATAAAATCTGTTGCTTTATAATTAAATGAAAATTAAGACTTTATTAGTTTGCTACTTTTTTTTTATAAATGTGTTGACTAATATGGGCAGACAAAAATACAATGAAGCATTTAGCACCAGGACTGACAAATAAACAGGAAATAATATCTTTTACATTTATTTGAATAGCTGTATTCACTGCACATACTTGAAAACCATTACCCAACAGCACAAGAACTAAGCACATTAAAGCCTTAGAACCAACAAGTTTAACACATGCAAGAACAATTATTATTTGCTAAAGCTACACAATAACAAAAACATTAATTAGTAAAGAAACCTATTTATCCACTCATATATTACATTATTAAATTGAAATAATTCAAATATTGTAATTGTTTTATTTTATTTCAAACTAATTGCAAAGTTACAAATGTCAAAGGCACTCATTATACAGCATCAAAACCTTTGTTGCTTTTCAACTTAAAAATCAAGGTATTCGAATAGAATGTTGTTATCATTAAGGTGGTCAGGTATTAAGTGGTTAGGTATTAAGGGGTTTTAAGAGGAAGAAACTACAGTAAGCATAATTATTCAGTAAATATCATTCAAATTTTCAAAAAGAGTGAATATTATAAATTAACTTCTTTAAAAAAAATTAATTTAAAGCTAAGAATCATGCTATAAAAAAAGAAATGACAGAAGTTTTATAACTGAATGTTTGTTGTTAATAATATAATGTTTACTGCCTCTTCATCCTATAGCAGGTCATATCTTTTCAGTTAAAAGACAAGTTACGCTTAAACAGGAGGGATCTAATTAAAGTAGGTTATCAATGAGCATACCCAAATGACATGCAGCATTTATTTGCCTTCAAAAAAATATTAAATTATTTTGATAATATTCTATTAATATTCTAGATACCTACATACTTTTAAAAAAATTAAGCATGTGCTACATTTTAGCAATCTAATAAACAGCTATCTACAACCTACTATAATAAGTAATATTCCAGCTAATGACTGAAGTGTGAATGAATTTAACGAACAAGTTCGATTAAATCAATACCAAGGCCGCTTTCATTTTTGCTTTTTTTTCAATAATTTGAAAAATCACAAATAAATGAAAAATTACCCATAATGTCTCTTCTGCTCCTTAAGATAAGTTTTTTAACTGTTTAGTATCAAACAAACTTATGCTTACAGTTGTAACCAAACTTACAGTTCTGTTGCTGATAATTGTGTTTAAATTGTATACATAGCATCCTATTTAAATATTTAATAATTAATTAAATTTGTATGGATTATTTACAAGAAACAAAGTTCCTGCTTTTTTTACTTAATTTTATATCAACGAATATCATTAGAAATGTGCAGTAAAATTTAAATCAAGGATAAAAATGTTTTCAAAATGCGAGGAATTTGCTCAAAGGATTTTTCTTTGGCCAAATTAGGATAGATTCCATGTTACACTGATCTCCTAGCTAATCTATTGATTATCTGCGATAGATAGTTGTTTGGGCCTTAAATGTAAAACTGTGTTCATGTTTAAAATGCTACATAACATTCAATGCAAGGTTAATACTACTCGATCAAAATTTGTTAAAAACAAAAATAGTTTAAGCAACACAAACAATATTTTACTCTAAGACAGACTATATTATTGACTACCAGGAAACTACAATACAACTTATTCTTAGTGTGAGAGTGGATAAAATAAACTTCTTTACAAAAAGGTCTAAACACAAACACTAAATTAAGAAAAAAAGGAATTAGCCCTTACTCTAAAGGTGCAAGACACAACCAGGCGAGGCTAAAACCGTGGAGGAATGAGAAGAAAATAATATGCATAAATTTAGCTGATCTTTTTATGAAGTATACTATAAAAATATAACATGTGCATTTAAAGTGAATATTTTAAAATTCCAGATCGATATTGTTACTTAACTAGCACAGTAAACTCCACATGATCTGTGGAATTAAGTATAGTTAAGTAATTCTGCATAACCTGTTGAGTGGTAAAAAATCATAAAAACTGTGAGTAATTGATGAGTGATTCAATGTGGATGCAAACTGTATAAGTTAATTTTTTGGCTTTTAAATGTCGATTATTCAGGTTTTTCCAAAGTCGTAGTCCAACCTTTTTGTCCGCTTTAAGGCAATCAGTTGCCAAATTTTTCAAGTTTGTTATTGTTATGAATTGATAAAACCACAGCCTGGTAAATGGCCATATGTTAATGATCATGATCGCTAAATTACAAAATTGATTAATTTTGAAAGCTTGCCAATGAAATCATGAACCCACATATTCAGGAAAATGGACAGTCAGAATATCAAAGTACTTTATAAATATTGCAATGTATAACACTTTTTGCGCTCTTGATTTACAGGATCCAACTTTACGCGGATAACATACAAAATGTTTTACAATGAAATTTATACCCCATGCATAAAATGTTTAACTGTCTTACTTCCATATCAACAATTTAAACGATTTCAAAAGGGAAAAAATTAGAGAACCGATAATAAGCCACCACAGATAATCTGGAGTTTACTGTACTACACCTTCCAAGAACAAATGAGGGAGTAATCACTAATTTAAGAAGTTAGTGCAATAAAAAATGCATGCTTATGTATTGCAGATCTGCAGAAAGTTAAGAGATAGCAAAAAAAAGTATTAGATGATCATGTGGAAATATTAAAATAAATGAGTTTAAAATAAACTAACTTCAAAAGTATGAACTGAACAATAATAAAACTTTCATACATAACATAAAAAAATGTTCATTTTTCTAAATCCTATATTAAAGAAAAATTTTAAACCCCATATAATTTAATTTTCTATTTTAGAGAATCCCTTAATCCCTAGTCAGACTATGGAATATAGAAAATATTTCTTAGCTTATTACTTTTGAGAAACGTTTGGTTAGTCATCATAGCTGTAAAAGAGGAAGCAAAGCTGTTCCGTATATACTTCAATTCAATCTCTCCCCAAACTTTTATTTAAATAATTAATATCAAGTACACAAAAGCATAATAAACACATAAAATGGCACTTATTATGTTATAAACTACTCCTTCACAGAGTAAAATACTACCATGGCAGTGAATTCATAAAGCAAAAGAATATTTTATAAATACAGATTAAAGCAAATTAGATTAGAAACAAAATAACTTACACAAAATTACCTATTTTACTTTATATATTTTTTTAAAAAATTATAATTGGAAACTGGGGGGGGATTAAGTTTAAAGTGACATAGTAGTATTGGTGTACTAACTATCTAAATATCTTTGATTTTAAAAGCATTCAATACAAACACTTCCTTCTTAATTTTGTAAAAGAGCATTGCAACTGACTAAATGTTCTTGATTCATAATCGATGAAATTTAAAAAAAAAATTGGGTTACAAAAAAAAAATCAATAAATTTTTCTTTAAGAATCAGCATTCAAAAAAGTCGAATCTGACTATTTTACATGCAATGCATTTCATAAGAATAAAATTTTCAATAATTGAGCAAAAACTCAATTACTTAAGAGAAATACATGCAGGCTAGAGAAATTAAATAGAATTTTATATGATTGTCATAATCTTATAGGATGTTCAAAAAGATAATAACAGTGCAAGTGGCAACTACTTTATAAAAATAGAAAAAGAAAGAAAGTTTATTTTACTAAATATGTCAGAACAGGCCAAAAAAAGAGTGATCACTTCCATACAAAAAAACAATAAAATAGTTTCTTAAGTTATTTCCACAAGAAAATAAAAATCCATTTGACTTGTATTGAAAGTTGTTTAAATGCTGTGAACATACACTTAAATTTTATAAATCAGGGGTTCCCAACCGGTGGTACGCGGAAATATTTTAGGTGGTACGCGTGAGTGACGTGAACAACATGATGCTATCAATCTTCTGTATGCATGTTAGCACGCAAACGTATTACTCATTTCATTATTTTAAACATAAACATTATTCTAGAAAGAAATCTTTAAATAACTTCCGGATCGGATTTTGCTGAGTTTGTAATATTTTTTATTTGTATGTTTTTAGACCTATGGACAAGAAACAAAACTGTAAATTAATACAATTTTAATCTTTATTTCTCCTTTATTATAAGCATGTTATAAATAAACAAATATCTAATAATTAAATACGAAATTTTCTCAAGAATTTTACTCAAAAAAACCTTTGGACACTTGAGTAAATATTATACGTTTATTAAAATATTTGGGTTTGGTGGTACGCCAAAATCTCTCATAAAGGCAAGTGGTACGCAGGTCCAAAAAGGTTGGGAACCCCTGTTATAAATTATACATTGAAAAACTGATGTATTTGAATGTATAGATTATTCATCTAAAAAATTACATTTTCCAGTAGAAAGCACACAAAACAAACTTTTTTTAAAAAAAATTCCGGACCAAAAAGCTTCATAAGTTATTTCAACAGCAAATAAAAAATCCATTATACTGTTACTTAATTGTATTAAAATTTGTATAAATGCTGTGAAAAATGTGTGTCATTTAAATTTAATACACTACTCATTTTAAAAATTAAATTTAACGGCAGATAAAATTTTGCTCAAAAAAACAAAAAAAAAAGCTTTTTAAAATGCATTTCTAAGACCAAATACAAGAGCTATTACCTAGCTTGTTTCTTAAACTAAGGCGTTACCTGAGACTTCTGGATCGTGGTCGAACTACAGGTGAATGGCGGCCATCTTCTTCAAGACCAGGGTTGCTTTCGTTGCTGCTGAAGTGGGTGTGGGAAGAGTGCACATCATCCACATTTGCATGGGTCAGCATGTGGAGTTTTTCTTGAGATGAGCACTGAGACTAAAAAGGTATTGTGAACCAGTTAAGTATTTGATATGGAGAACATTTGTACATTGTTTGATATGGAGGACATTTGCGTATTGGTTATTTGATATGGAGAATGTTTGTGTATTGGTTGTTTGATATGGAGAACATTTGTGTATTTATTGTTTCATATGGAGAACATTTGTGTATTTCTTGGTTCATATGGGGAGCATTTATGAATTTCTTGTTTGATAGAGAATATTTATGTATTTCTTTTTTGATATTGGGAACTTTTGTACATTTCTTGCTTAAGATATTAGTTTGTTGTTATTAATATTAATACCCATACTACTACACTAAGAGTTTGCCAGACCTTTCAAAGGGCAAAAATAGGCAACTTTATATGAGTGAGCCCTAATGGGCAGAAGAGTTACTTGGCCCAATGAATGCCTAGTAACTTTGAATTTTTGTCGAGTTAGTAACAAATTCAAAACCCAATTTTCTCTGTGAAAGCCATTGATTGATTGGCTTTTCAGGCGGATGCCCTGACCACTTTGGGGCTTCTTTAGTAACTATACTCTAAAAGCCCCAAGGTTGTACAAAAGTTCCACAGTCACATTCAGGTTGTTAATCAAGTTGATGGGAAAGACTGCACATTACCCAGTCAATTGGTCAATGTATGTCTCCGAATCAACAAAATTCCTGGCAAACCTAAAGGACTATAAGCATTTAGTCTGGATTTGATCAAATTAAGATATTAACTTGTAAATTTGAAGCTAATGAGCAGTAATATTTCACCATAAGAGAGATAAAATTGCTATATCTGATGTTTGGAATGAAATTGAACCAGGAGTGATACTGGGTCTTTTAAATTCAACGAAAAATACATTATTAATAAGAAATACAATTCAAGCAATAAAAAAGGCAAAATTAGACTGATTAAACATGCATTTAATGGATTTTCTCCCCCATTTTTTATACTTTTCACTACAAATTCAAATAAAATTTATTACTTTATTTTGGATTCATGTTTTTTTTTTTAATTATTTATACCAGCCTGATCCTTACTACCACAATTTTTTCAACAAATCTTTTTCAGTGAAGATTTTGACCCAAAATGTTTTTTACCTAAACTTTTGAGACAGACTATAGAAGTAATAAACCAAAAATAATGTCAGGTAGAGGATAAAAATTAGACCAGGCGGTTATACTATTTCTTGCAACAGCATAGTACTATGCATAGATTTTCTTTAACCCCAGTCAGATGACAGCACTCGAGTATTTATTCAATGCCCCTTCTGCTTTATAAATACATGAAAAACGTAACTAAACATTGATGCACATCAATACAATTACCTACAACAAGAAAATGTAATTGGATCAGAAATGATATTGTATTTAGATATATATATATATATATATATATATATATTATATATATATATATATATATATATATATATTATATATATATTTATATATATATATATAATTATTATATATATATATATATTATATATTATATACTATATATATACATACATACATTTCTTAAAATCTATAAAAAATTATTCAATATATGCCTCTCAAGTAATAAAAAATATACAAATCAATTTCTAAGGTTTTCTTTAATTATTAATTGCTTTAAAAGTATTCAAAATATTTTTAACAGTTTACAGAAAAAGTTATTAATTAGTTTATATAGATACTAACTGAAACATTTGAACTCCCTGGTGTGTTCGTGCCATACCCAGATGACGGAAGTGAGGCCAAAGACCAACGCCGACCATCAACCCTTAAAAAAAATATAAAAAATTTAAGCATTATATTTAATCTTTATGAATACATTAAAATTCTAATTGTACTTTGTTTGACATGCCAACACTTATTAAAAATTACCAAATGAGTTTTAAGGTAAGGAAATAAGATTTGCAGAACAATTTTTTTCTAACCTTAGGTAATTCATCAATTACAAATGAAACTTAATGCAATGTTTTAAATCTAAACTTAACAGATTTTTAAGGTATAACAGAACTAAAGGATTAACGAAGAAAATTTTATTAACTATTTACCTCTTAACAGAAGCACTAATTGCATGTGAACTGGCAGAAACATTTCTTAGAGATTCTAATGGAATAATAGAAAATAAATTATTAATTTTGAACAAAAAAAAATGCACAAATAATTGTCTTAAACATATGTCTTTTATATAAATTATGATAGACAGCATTTTTTACTTTTCTAAAATAACAGAAACAACACACCAAAGCAAGTTTACTAACTACTAAAGAGCATAATTTGTTTGACATGATTAAGTTAAAGTAATCATCAATATATTACGTGACATCATTTATCAATAGCTATATAAAATAGAGCCAGCATTGTATTTGTAGTTAAGAATAGTTAAAAAAAATATGCCGATTATTCCTTTAAGAAACTTAATGTTGTTTTGAATTACTTACTAAATAAATTAATACCACTGTTTGAAAGAAAATTGCATCAATAGAAAAATACTCGACGAGGAACTTTTTTTAATAAATACATAATTAGTTAACTAATTTACCTTGTAAAACAGGAGAATTGCAACGTGGCAAAGTGGGAGAAGTGTTACAGATGAAGCTTTTTCGAGCAGCTCTATGTAAAAAAAAATCTCATATTTAACAAAATGAACTTTTTAAAATATATATACAGGAAGCTTTTTTATAAATGAAGTCAAATTATCACTTCTATAGAAACATTTAAAAATATTTTTTTGAATATATAGGATATTGAATAATTACAAAATTTCACACTTACCGCCCCCTACGAGGTGGAACTAAATCCTTCTACAGAAAAAGATACAGAAAGATTAGTTTTCATTATAATTTTTTAATTCATTAGTTACAAAAAATCTAGAAGAAATTAAGTAAACCATAAATAAAGCAAGTAGGATAAATCCCACTGCGCTAAAAAAAAATTAATGGTAACTGAATGGGAGATACACCATTTTTTGGTGCACATTATAAAATATTAGTATTATAATTATGAAATAGAAAATTATTTTAACATTAAAATAACTCTTTTATAATACATAGGCAATTGCTTACATCTGCACTCCTTTCAAACAATATTTTATAAGCCAAAACTTTGCATTTTTAAATGACTATTATTTTAAGAGATTCCATTTTAAAAAATTAATTAAAAAAGTATTTCATACTTACCATACACGCAGATAGTGAGGGTGCTGACTGCCCCATTAATGAAGCCCTCATGCGTAGCAAATTAGATGACTCAACTGCAGATAAAACAAAGTTATTTATATTGAATCACATAAAATTCCAATTTTCCGGAACTTTATATTTCAGAAAAAGGAATTTTAAAAAATATTTCGTAAATGTATCATGAGAGGTTAACATATTTCAATTATATTTCATGCTCTTATTCTTTGGCAAAAAAAACATGTTTAATGCTACCAGTACAATAAATAACTTTTTTAAAAATAAATAGAATTATTAAAATGTCCAGTTTTCCAAAACTAATATAAGTACTTTTTACAATTTTAATATTTATGTAATAATGTAATTGTACTTCATTTAATTTTTTTTGCCAAAAACACAATTAAATAAGCTAAATTAATAACTTATTAAATTAAAACTAAGCACATTTACGGAAAATTTTACCTTGAGGTGAGTGTTGGGCATGAGGGCTTGCACCAAAACTTTCACGGCGAATTCTCATGTCCTCCGAAATCTGGCGCGAAATCGGCCTTGGTTTACGAGGAAATAGACAGAGCAAATCATCATATTCACATAACTTAGGTGAAATAGTTGGAGAAGATGCTGTCTTTTGGACCTATGCAAACAAATATTATGGAATAATTTAATGTAATAAAGAGTATTTATACAGCAATTAATACTAAAAAGCTTCAATAAGCATAAAATTTAAAACAAATATATACAAGAAAACTAGTTATTTCTATTTTATGATTTCAACAAAGAAAAAAACAATTACAATTTACATCAATCTCTACTGGCTAATTCAATTTTATAGTTACATTAAAGTCTTGACGATTACCGATATTTAACCACTTAGAAACTCCAACCCATCTCACTTTTAATTTTATACAAGGTTGCTCTTTTATAAATATTTTTTAAAGCTTAAGGTAGTTCTTCACCATGTCAAAGCCCACTAACCCCATTGCATAAACAAATACTTAACCATCTTTGATAATTACCTCTATTAAAATCCCCCCCTCCTCAACATTGACATACTACTTCTACCCCCATTTCTAACAGCATCACCCAAAACCTACCCTACACACACAACTAATAAGTTTGTTGCTAGTTGAATCACTGCCTCCTCACTAATGCACTAGAACTGGTTAAGAGGCAGGTCTCAGGGAACCATCCCATGACCACCTCCTCCAGACAGTTCCTTGCCGTCAAGAAGCCTACTAACCCCATGGTAGGCTCAAATACTTTATTCTTAATGATTATCTCTGTAAATACAACTTTCCTCCACTTTGACCCTCTACCCAATTTTAACATCAAAACTCACCCTACAACTATCAAACTCCTTCGCCAGCTGAATCCAAGTCATCACATGCCTTGACCTTCTCAATGTCATCCACATTGAACTGGTTCTCAAATCCTCTTCACTGAAGCAGCAGAATTAGTTGAGGGACAGGTCTGAGGGCACCTCCTCAAGGCAGTCCCCCCCCCCCCATCAAGAATCCCACCTACCCATTAACATTCTCAAACACTCAACTGTGTTTAATTGTTATACAGCTATAATACAATTTTCCTCCACATTTCAAAAGCAGCATCAACACTCACCCGACAACCATCAAACTCCTTCGCCAGCTGAATCCCCGTCATCACATGCTTGACCTTCTCAGCATCGTCCACGTTGAACTTTGTCCTCAAGTCCTCCTCGCCGAGGCAACAGAACTGGTTGAGGGGCAGGTCAGAGGGCACCACCCCCATGAGCACCTCCTCCAGGCGGTTCCCCCCATCAAGAAGCCCACCAACCCAATCATAATCTCAAATACTTAACTCGTTTTAGTTGTTGCCGCTGTAATACAATTTCCCTATACATTTTAAAAGCAGCATCAAAACTCACCCGACAACTATCAAACTCCTTCGCCAGCTGAATCACCGTCATCACATGCTTGACCTTCTCAGCATCGTCCACGTTGAACTTTGTCCTCAAGTCCTCCTCACTGAGGCAGCAGAACTGGTTGAGGGGCAGGTCTGAGGGCACCACCCCCATGAGCACCTCCTCCAGGCGGTTCTCCACCATGAAGGATCCCACCGTCGGGCAGGGGACATCCCTCCACCGTTGAGGGTTGGTGGGGTGGCGGGCCTGCGGGGCTGAGGAGGAACGCGAAGTGAAGGCTTCGCGGCGAGAGTGGCGCCACTGGGAGTGGTCCTTCTCGCACATGTTCTCTGAAAGGGGAAGACGAGTTTAGTTGGATAGGTGGATCACCTTTACTGTACGGTAACTATTGGCGCTATTTTCAGATTTGGCGATAAATAGTTTTTTGTGGTAACCTGTCTGACTTCGACCAAAAGCCATAACAGTCTGTTAAGGTTGCCGTAAAACGTCATCGTTGCGAAGAGAGCATGACGTCAAAAGTCGCCAGAATACGGACTTTTGGCGCAATTTCGAAAGTTCGCCAATAGTTACCGTACAGTAAATTTCTATTGGATAGTTTACTTGTGTTGGTTTAACAATGAACAAATGTAATTGCTAGTTAAAAAATTAACTAGTGTTAGATAAGTGCAGAAAGAGTGGCCTTTCTCACACTTGTTTACTGAAAAGGGAGGCCGAGTTTAGTTTTACAGTTAACTTCAGGATTGAAGAATATGTCCGATCTGCCGATCCTTGAAGGAGATTTAGTCATATGGGGAAATCTTGCAGAAAATATACAATTGATTTAAACATTGGATTTTTTTAAAAAATCCCTGATGAGTTGTTTGTTTTCTGCTTTGAGTGGTTGGTCCTTACTTTATAAACATGGATGATCCATCAGTGAGCATATATGCAAAATTTTCTATACCCACAGTAATACCAAATTTATATGAGCACACAATATACTGTACAATTTTGGGGTAATTTTTATATGGATTGATAATGTTAGAAGTAAAAACATTTTCTGCACCCTTGGTTTACTTAGTTGCGAATGAGCAGACCGGACCCTTAGTTACACTTTGGAAAATGTTAGTGCTGCAACAAGACCCTTCAATTGTTCTCTGCTTCATAAATAAAAATATATAATTTAGAGAAAACATGACTACCTCTTTTTCACAAGTAAAGAATTAATGCTATATCTGGATACAAAATGAATCATGTTCATTTAACAGTGATACCACTTACAGTAGCCCTAACACTAAAACAATTTAGGTACATGATAAAATTGAAATATCTAATCTCAGTGTTACTAAAAATCTTTAAACATTTTATTTGAACACTTGCTGAATGTTTTACCTACTTCAGTATTTCATTATAATTAGGTCCTCCAATTATTTAAAATTTAAATGACGATTTTAGGACAAAGATAAGTTAATTATATGGCGAATATATGGCGATAAGATTAATTATATGGCGAATATATGGCGATAAGATTAATTATATGGCGAAAATCTATGCTATAGTAAACTAAAGGATAATGTTCAATGCATAACTTTGGCCATCAGTGCATTTTCGACTAAGAAATAATGAAACATAAATTTACTTTTACTTCAGACCATACGACTAAGAAATTAGTAGTTAATAGCACTTCAAAATCTCGAAAAAATTATTTTATAAAAAATAGACAGCTTAGTAAATTATTTTTAATATAAAAGAGAAAATATAGTAAAGGAAATGTTCCGTAACTAGTTTATACTATACATGAAACTGAAATATACACAAACCTCAGACAATAAGGTTAGCAGAACATGTAGACGTTTCGAAAGATTTCAATAACAAACTGCAGAAAAGATTTTTTAAACGAGAAAGTGTCGGCCTCATTTTTTGATCAAAACATTTGATTTCCCTATCTTGATATTTACAGTTTAAAAATAAACTGCAATGCTTTTTTAGAGTTCATTCAGACATTTTAGAATAAACAAAATGAAAATAAAAGAAGAAATTAAAGATCGATATGCACAAGATGCCAAACGTGAAGACATAATAATTCCGAAGTTTACCTTTATATCTGTGGTAAACAATAAGTAAGAGTTATCTAAAAGATTCTTAAAAAAAGATAAATGTTTTGAATAAAACTAAATATTTCTATTTCAATACAAAAAAGTTATAGACAAATGTAAAGTTATGACACGCTCAGGTATTGTCCTCAAATTTATAATCGTTAATGTTTTAAAAAGCATTTTAACATGATGTTTAAACGATCTAATTAATTTTTAAAATGTTATCTTACAATTTTCAAAATTTGGTTTTTTAGCCACTGTTGAAATAAAGATGTTTTTCTTAGTTATTTAGCATGTCAAAATGACAAATATCATTCTTTAGAAGCAACAATCCAGCAAGTAATCAAATCGAAACTAAACAACCCAACCCTAAAATGACAGCTGGCTTTTTTGAAATGATGTATTTAATATGTTTGGCAGTAAAAAATGACAAATAAAACTTTGTATATCAATCAAACGTTTTAAAGACTGTGCCATCTATCAGCATGAGGTTTTTACCTCTCCTGCTGGGTCTCTTTCTAAATGTTTGGTTGACAGTCGTAAGTTCCTCCTCTTGTCAATTTCCCGATCGCAAATTCAACTGCAATTGCATTCTAAAGCCCAACGATCAAGCAGTATCATTTAAAAATGAAGATCATTACAACGCCTCCGCTAAGAACTTCGTCCCCGCTATACAGTCGTTGAAATACTGTAGCGGCAGTTTTCTTTGCCGAACCGAAAAAGCGCCGCCCATTCCCACTATCAACGTAAGCAGCCACCTGTTGTGTTTCAGTGACGTCAGCTGCCTCTTAGGTGAAGGTCTTGGTTGCTCATGCACACATCTGAGAGACCTTCTCGTCTTCAACGTGACGAATGATTCATCAGAAACAGGCATCTACACTTGTATCAAAGTGAACTCTGAGGGACCTAAAAAACCCTACTGCCTCAAAGCTGCTTGTAGAGGTTTCACCGCCTTAGAAAAATGGTGCACCTGCTCCAACAACAGTTTTAATTGCACCTGCACTTCGAGCTGCGACAACCTTCTGAATAGTCCATATCAGGCCACCTATGCCCTCTTCTTTTCCTTTGGAGATATCTACAAGTTGAAAGGCAGCACCTATGTCCATTGGATGGTCGTCACAGCCCTGTTTGTCGGGCTGGGGTTTCTGCTCCTCACTTTCTGCAAGCTGTGTGAACGAGTCGTGGATACACAGAGACGGGGGCCCTCCATTAAGACAACAACTGTTGAACTTCACCAAGTTACTCATGTCCCCCCGCCTCCTACTTATGAGCAAGTGTTGAAAGACAAGTGTGTCGAGTTCAAAAAGAGTGTCGCAAGACCAGAGAGCCATCAAAATGCTGACGCCATTGAGTAGAAATAACCCGAGGGTGATATTATTTCGAGATTATATTTAGTGGCCAGTTTAGAATTATGATTTCTTGCCAAAGAGGGAAAATGAATAATGCATTTTAATTTAATGATTTTTGTGATGCAGCTTTGATATAATGGTTGGTCTGTTCATTGGCCAGCTTGAAAATTTAAAGTAGGATTGCCATCGATAGCTGTATGAAATATGAAGTGGAATGTTTATCATATTTGGGCATTTTTGTTGCTTGGCAATGTAACATGAATCACCAAATTGAGAACACCATTATAGAATAGCTGTTACATTTTAGTTTGTAGGGCCAATTTAATTATTTTGCTACCAATTTTATATTGAATTTATGAAACAAATGCAAACACAAATTTCACAAGAAGTATTTCAAAATTAATATAAACAATTACCTTTGCTAAATTCAAATTTATAATAGTAACTTGCATACATATTTTTATTGAAAAATTGCTCCAGGAGCCTGAAAATTTGCTCCTGGCTAACCAAAAAATATCTTGCTATGATAGTTAAAAACCAATAAAAAATTTCATAAGATTGTATTGGTTCAAAAGTAATCTTTTTGTGTAACTATTACTGCTTAAATTTATCTGCTGAATGTTTTATAAATTATGTATACTATTTAAGATGCATGTTGTAATTTCTAATGTGTAATGTGTTGAAAGATACTTACTAATGTTAAGGTTTTCTGGTTAATATTGTTCTTCAAAGCTCAGTTATTTTGTTGATACTACTTGCATGTGGCAAGGCATTTAGATTTTGTTTATAAAAATATATTATAGTGATGCTTTATTGAATTTAAAATGTACAAAAGTTGTATTTAAATGTTAGTTTAGTCTTCAATTGTGAAAGTGCATTTTGCATGAGATTGCATCGTGGCAAAGTTTCTAAATTCAGATTTGTTGTAGTGTTATCATGTAGTAAACATCTACATCTCGCCGCAAAAAAATACTGATGTCCGGTATTATATTTTATATCAAGCCTATTTTATGCTTATGTATGGATAAATTTTAGTTCCTGTTGACAAAATTATTGAGGTTATATGTACAAATGATGTATGTTTGATGTTAGTTCTAGTCTTTTGCTGCCAATTTCTGTTTGGCTTCATTTACAGAAAACAGAAATATTGACTAGGTATGTTTCTGAAAAACTTAAGATGTGATATATATAAATATTGTGAGAAGACCACTTTAGTCAAATTCAAGTTTTATTTATTGTTATATATTTTTGTTATTGAATGGTATTGTTAAAAGTTCTGAAAAGCTTTCTAATCCCTGCTTTTTAAGTCTTATGTCTATTTACTATAGTGCTCTAGCTCTAGTCTTTGCTTTTCATCCTATTATATTAAATTATTTTAAGAAATTTATTATATTTCACACAAAATATTGTTTAATTTGTATGTGTGTGTACTTATTAAGCCCTTTTCATAGTTCCCACATAACACACCTTATATTTAACTTATTTCATACCATATTTGGTCGAATTTAAGATTCATTGTTAAACAAAATTTCCGTTTGTCCGATCATGCATATTTAATATAGAAAAATTCTTAAAATGTTAACAAATTATTTATCTAATTTAACCTACAGAAAATGGATAGTCTATGGAATATAAATCAATATATATTATAATAAGTTTGTAGAGGCATTTGTACTTACATTGTGACTAATATCATCAAATACTAATTTGGTTTACGTTTAGTTTGAATTATTGTCGCATACTAATTTGGAAAAGAACAAAAGACGTTGTGATAAATGTATTTATTAAAGCTTTTAAACAAGAAGCATGTTAATTTTATTATTTAACTTTTATAGGAAATTAAATGTTATTGTTTTCTAGTTATTATTGTTTTGTTAAGTTTTATATAATGTATTTTAAACATATTGATTTAGTCAATACCTGTAGATAGTGGAAAAAATATGGAAGTCAAAATGAAACTAGACTGTTATTGTGTTTTTAAATGACAATATTATAACATAAATTTGCTAATATTTTGAATTGCTTAAATATCTCATTTTATTCACCTGCTAATATCATAAAGGCTTAAAAACATATTTTATTCAAAACCAGATTGTGCATAACCTTATGATATATTGAATTCTATATAGCTATATAGGCTGTGCATGGACTTTTTCCTGCAGTTCTTTGTGCAGAAGATCATGACTATGTGTGCTGGATCTATCTATAGTATGTACAAGTACAATCCAACACATGCCTGGCTTCCTCCACCGATTTGTGTGGTTTTCCAAGAAACGATGTGAACGTCACTGTTCCAAACCCACCCTGTTTAAGGCTCTGCTGTGAGGTCAATTGCAACTGCTCTTCAAACCGAAGTAGAGTGGGGAAAATACGAAAAAAGCTCTCCTCACACTGTTTCCTGGAAAACCGAACGTTGGGATGATAGTTGAAGCTGGCTTGCATTGTAATCTTACAGACTATAGTAACAGTCAACTTGATGTTATTTACTTCTGAATAGTTAGGCACTTACCTTTTATTTATCCATTAACCAGATGGACATTTTAATTATTTTTCTTATGCACAAAATTAAAAATTTCTCTGCATGAAAGTTAAATTTTCAATAATTTTACATTACTTATTTTATTTCCTTAAAATTCTGTAATAAGTTATTAGACTACACAAATTATATAGTGTAGCTACAGGGTGTTTCATAATTGACCGGAATAGGAATTGATGCAATTCCGAAATATTGAGCCGGCCCCTCCGAAAAATAGTAAAAAGCCAATTGATCACGGGTTTTGGTCGTGGTTGCATACTTGAACTAGGGCAACACGAGAATGTGTTGACGAAGGGATGCATTTGTTTTGAGTTCGGTTTGGTTGAATCGACATATTGCCTAGTAATTTTACAATTTGCAGATTCTGTTACATCACAGTTCCTAAAACAGCTAAAAATGATTAATAACTACGAAAATGGAATTTTTGTGTTTGGATTTCGATTTAAATAATTTGGTGTGTTTCAAATTCGAGCTGGATGTTTGAAAATTGGAAGGAGCTAAACGTTTTGCGATAGAAGTGTACAGTTTGTCGAAATGTGCATGTGTTGGGACCAATTAGTTCCATAGTAGGGTAGAGACTGAACCTACCAATCGCACCATCTACCACACGGAGACAATTTAGGGTGTCATGTGGGGATCGATGGCCGAGGGGTTTGGATCGCAGGCCATATCGCTAGCAGTCCGCGCGCTGTAAAGGGTACTACCCAATTTTTTTTTCAAAATTAAATTAAAGGGTGATATAAAGTTTAGCTTTCACATTTAGAACAAAAGAGGCAATTTTACCCATCTACTTTACTTATTGCAAATGATATATAAAAGTACTAGCTTTATAAACCCGGCGTTGCACGGGTGTACCCTTAATAACGGATATTTTTTTTATGTAAACAATTATTTTATACCAATTGATCCCTTCCCCACTGGCCAGTACTCCATCGGTAAATTATAATCGCTATTCAAGTGACACCTACGACATAAAAAGAATATTTTAATAAAATTTGGTAGCTGTACCTTCAGTAATTTTGGCTAGGCGTTGAGTGAGTCAATCAGTGAGTTAGGACTTTGCCTTTTATGTATATAAATTGAATTTAAGAAAGAAAATCCATAAAAATTGCTTATTTATAACACTTAAAATTGAACTAAAAGCTGTGCTAAATGATTTTTGTCTAAGATATATAAATAAATCTTGTGTGGAAAATGGGCTCTAAGTAACAATTTTTTGTAAAAAAACGACTTTTCCACATTTTTTATCGAAAAAATAAGAACAAATGTCAAAAAAATATTTCTATTTCCACTTTTTGTCAAATACTAATTATACTTCTGATTGAAAATCAAAATGTCGTGCTTGTAAAATAAATAAACTACAGCTTGGCAACTTGGCTCAATATGACATGAACATTTGGCTTCAACAAAACAGAACCATGACGTCAGTGTAGCGAACAGTCACCAGATTCACCTGATTGGCTGATGGGAAAAGTGTCGCGAGGAGTCGGGGAATATTTAAATCGCCTTTCTGCTGAAAGCGTGTGCTTTTCATTAATCTCCAGCTTGCTGTGAAGATATGGTTTATTCTTTAGAGGAGAGGATTTTTTTGGTGTTGGAATTTCACCGCCTAGAACACAATGTTAATGCAACAAAACGGAGTTTCAAAAAGAAGTTTAATGTTACCAAAGGACCAAAATTCGACACAATAAGGATGCTGTTTGAAAAATTTCAACGAACTGGGAACGTGAATGATGAGAGAGCTGGATTTGTCGGGAGAAGATTTTCGCAAACAACCACTGCTAATGCTCAGCTGGTGGAAACAGTAATACGAAAGCAGCCTTGTATATCCGTCCGCCGTGTTGCAACTACGGTTCAAATCAAGCCAACGTCGACGTATCGTCTCATGCGGCAGGGCTTGCACATGTTTCCATACAGAATTCAAACTCGGCAACCTCTCACCGCTGCTTCAATTAATTCACGGGAGACATTCGCTAACGATATGGTGCAAATGATTGATGTTGGTGATATAAATGTAGACAACATTTGGTTTTCGGATGAAGCCTACTTTCAGCTGGATGGCTACGTTAATAAACAGAACTGGCGCATATGGGGAACAGAAAACCCCCATGTTGCAGTTCCATCATCTCTGCATCCACCAAAAGTAATGGTTTGGGCCGCCATTTCGTCCAAAGGACTCATTGGCCCCTTTTTCAGAACCGGAACTATTACTGCCCTCCGCTACCTAGAGATTCTTCGTGAATTTGTGGCGATTCAAAATGCCTTAGATGACGCTGAAAGCACTTCGTGGTTCATGCAAGACGGTGCCCGACCCCATCGCACGGCCGACGTGTTTAATTTCTTGAGCGAACATTTCAATAACCGTGTGATTGCATTGGACTATCCCACACATACAGGAAGTGGTATGGATTGGCCTCCTCTTTCACCAGACTTGACCCCCTGTGATTTCTTTCTGTGGGGATATTTAAAAGATCAAGTGTACCGTCGCAATCCCGAAACAATTGAGGAACTAAAGCAATACATCTCTGCTGCATGTGACGCCATCCCACCAGAAATTTTCAAACAGGCGGCCGGTAATTTTGCTCTAAGACTGCGTCACGTTATTGCTGCTAATGGCGGATATGTAGAAAATATCGTAGTATGAGTAAACACATAATTTCACCCACCCTATATTTTCGTTTGTTTTCAACTTTATTTGCAAACACATGAACAAATTTTTGAAGGGTCGATTCTTTTTTAGGATCGACCCATAAAAAACAATAGCAGAACCACTACACATACATGCACCGTTAAGCCATACAAACCCTCCTTCTTTGTGCTGTTTACTATTTTTTTCCTTTTATTAATATAAATAAGCAGGTGCCCGGATGTTGTAATGGTTTGGATCGCAGACAATTACGCTAGCAGTCTGCGCGCTGTAACGGGTGCGATTCCCGCCTTCGCCCTGGGTGTACTTCCTTTCTCTGTCAGTAATAAGTCCTTCTGTGGTTGTCTTACTTGACGAAATCTTATAAGCGGGTGCCTCTGGAGCTGCTGGGTCCGGGTTCGAATCCCGTTCAGGCATGGATGTTTGTGTTTGTCGAGTATATGCGGAGTACGTGCTCGTAAAATCTGTTGGGTCCGAAAGTCCTGTGGGCGGTCATTGCGCAGTTCACCATGGGTACAGGTCAATGGAGAAAATTTCCCTACCCTTCAGGGACATGTCTAAATTGCGGAGGTGGCGACAGATGGCAACATCTGTCATAAGTGTTTGTGTGTGTCTTGTGCTGTCCTACTTGACGATGGTTTATAAGCGGGTCCTTGCGACCAAGCACACAAGCCTGAAAATATATGTCCACCAACCAACCAACCAATAAGCGGGTCTCTGATCATGCACACAAGCCGGAATATATATGTACATACCTACCCAGCATAAATATGAAAAATACAATAATTGTTATGTTTAAACTGATGGTCAACATCAAGTTTTTTTTAACAATAATGCAACAACCTATCAAAATGAACAGCATCCTAATTTTTTTTTTTTGAAAACTAGTTGAACCTGTAATTTTTATCAGATGTAAATTCAAACAAACCAAACTAAAAGTACTACATTCTTGTGTAGCTCCAGTGCAAGATTTCATGCACGACCGAAAGGGCGGCCAATTAGTTAGCCGTTTTTCATTGGCGGGGGCCGGGTAAATATTTAGGAATTGCGTCCTATACTATTCCGGTCAATTATGGAACACCCTGTATAACTTTAATACTTAAACTCATTTTGCTTGAGAAAATATTTTTTTAATTTTGTAAATGAAGATATATTTTATTCAGCCCCCTGTAAATTGCATCACATTTCTGATTGGTAAATTCCTCTTTATACTTAAAAATGTATCTTTTTTTAGAAAAAAATTATATCAATTTATCGGTTACTATCCTTTGTGAAACTGAAATACAATATGAGGTTACTGAAATATTCTCTCTATCCAAGTGTTTAGGTGGGAAAATGCTTGATATGTATTTATTTCTATACTTAAATATAGAAATTGTTTGTATCCTGTGCTATAAATTTTACATTAGACGTTGAACCTTTTCCCTAATAGAGGGTACATATTTTTAACAACATAGTACTTCTAATGTGTATTCTCTATTTGTACTTGAATGACCGGTATGTTTTTTGGAGATCATAAATATTGGAATTGTTTGATACAACAGTTTTATTCACCCTTTGAATAGCTAACTGTTTTATAGGATTGTATGAGTTCAATAATAGAAAAAAAATGACAGTTAAACAGGGTAATATTTGTAAGTTTTTGTATTGGAAATCTCTATTTAATTTTATTAACTTTATACTAGGACTGTGACACTTTTAGGCACAATTCTGAATGTATTAAAAACTCTTAAATACATATTTTAATTGTGCAATCAATTCTTATGTAATTCATAAAAAAGTATGTATATTCTATTGGCATACTTTATAAAAAAAAATCTTCATGCAAATTAGCGCTAAATATTTTACTAACTGAATTACAAAAAAAAAATCAGTTGATTTACAAAGATAAAAATATATAAAATATATTCATAATTAAAATATCCTCTTTGAATTAAAAATCAAACCATCCCAAATATATTTTTATTTTTTAAGTATACAATCTATTTATTTTTAATATGAAATGGGTATTATTAAGTACAACAATGTAGTTAATTTATAAATAACTCTGTCACACAATGTTATTATTGCCATTTATTAATGGTGACCAGATTGCATTTTGCTTTAAAAATGTCTGGTATGATGTCTTAGCTTAGAAAAATATAACTTTAAAACAAACCGTGTATCCTTTTTTGTAAATTTAACATTTTGCACTTATAATTTATTGATATCTGCTAGTTTCCTCATTCTTTTAAAGGAATTAAACTTTTATAAAAATAGATAATTTTATTATATTTGTATGACTACTCTGTATGGTATGCCCTACTTCTATTATACAGCTCAGGGCCGTGTGGTGTGTTTTTTACATATGAAGCAAATCGTTAAAATGCCGCTCTTGATTTTAAAGTTTCATACTAAATATATTTTAACTAAAAAAAACTGAAAAATTTTCTATCCATCACCCATATGAAAAAAAAAAAAAAAATACCGGCTCAGTCTTCGATTAATTGGTATTTGAAAAAATATGACCCTAGTTACACATCATATCATCCTAATATATATTTCAAAGCCTGCAATTGACAAGGAATACTTTAAATTTTATAAAGGAATAAAATGAAATATTCATATGGTAATAAATTATTTGTGGAATAATATCTTAAATAAAATGCTTGCGTTTAATTTTTATGGAATTAAAATATTTCAATGAAATAGGATATTTTAGTGTCGTACGGGAAACACTAAATCAGTATATTAAAGGAACTACACAACAAGGCAATATTTTTATAGGAACTACAATTAACAACTAAATATATATATATATATATATATATATATAATTATATTAATACTTCTTCAAGCTGTATTAATACATCATATTTGCTACTTCAACTTTTTAATATTTCATCAATAATTTGGAGTAAATAAATATTTCACACATCTGTCACTTTTTAATCCTCAAGAGTTAATACTACTTTTAAGCACCAAAATTGGAGATAAATACATTAATAAAACAAATATATAAAAATCATAAAGAATAAAGACGTACCTATACACAGAAATACCCATCATACGATACGACGAAAGGCTAGATTTAAGTGAAAATAAGATTGGAGCAAAATTTTTGGGTGTTTACTTCGAAAGTAAATGTTATACAATGACATATCAATAAAAATCTACTAACCATCTATCCTCAGTTGACCATTTCCATGTTCCCAAGCTTTTCGAGTGACTTTTAACGATGTTTTCCCACAGCGCAAGCTACAGATTGTTGCTGTGACCCCCCTTCCGCATTTCGTAGAAAATCCCATTTGCTTTTGTACTCAGCCAATTAAAAAAGCAAGGCAAGACGGCAATAAAATACGAAGTTTTTTTTTTACTACAATAGGCTCACTTTCCGTTTCTGAAAAAGCATCGTCCCTTTTGCCCCCAGCTTCTTGATCTAAGTTTGGGAGGGCGACTCATGTCTTATCTTTTAAAGCAATAAATTTCCCACTATCAGGACAAATGTCCGAGGCCGGTCACATGAACGAACCCAGACTGAAGGAAGGGGGGGGGGGATTGTGGGGGAGCGCACAAGGCAAGGAGGAGAACCCCCGTGGTAACTCGAAACGTTTTAGTTTAAGTTCCACATGGTTGAAACGATTGCGCGATACTTGTTAAACAACAATTGGCTACAACTTGCCCATTTTTTTTAATTCAAATGTTTTTTTTTGTTTTTTTGCAATATACAATTTATGATAAATAGGACGAGAGTTTTAAGAAATTACGTACTTCATTAATGTCGCCCAGTGATTTGATTTTCATATTACAATTCAACATTTTTCTTTCACTGGGCGACATTAGTGTCGCCCAGTCATCTGTTAAAAAAATTCACTGAGTTAGCAAAATCTAGTTAAAAGTATCTAATTTTGCAGTGCAGGTCTAGGTTGATATTGCAATACATGGTTTAATTACAAAACTTAGTGGTAAAACTATGACGTTAGGAATAAATCAGTTTTAATTAAAAATTAGATTTTTAAAGTACTTCATTTTCTTATTACACATTACTCATTCGTAAGATGGCTAAATCTTAATTTAAAAATATTCTTTAAGAAAAATACATTCATATATATCTGATACAAAATTACTGAATTTAATTAAATAGAAGTAAAATAATCAAACCCTACTTTTTAAACAGCTGTTATATAAAACATTTAACTGATTGTTTTATATAATATAAATGCTTTAGATCGTTTGCAACTGCTTTAAGAATATATTTGTAACACAAGTCAAATTTGTTGCTTGGGACCAGGTTTAAACTCAATTATTATTATTTTTTTAAAGTAAAATGTCATAACACTTATTTTTACAGAAGAAATCAAAGTACATATCGAACTCTTGTAAGTTTTGTTATATTTTAATGTACATAAACTCTCCCTATTACCCTTAAAAACCAACTGCTATGTAGTTATCCGAATAGTAAAATAACTGAAAGACTGAAGGTCGAATATAAATGAAAGACATTAGACCGGAAACACTTCCAATGTTTTGGTGTTGTGTTACAAGTTGTGTACAAGTGCGATGCTATACTTTCATCTTCGGCTATAAATTTCGTCGCCCTTCCACATTCCCAAAAAGGGGATGGGGGGGGGGGGGGTCTCCTAGAAGTGCCTTTTTTGTAGACCGCCCTCTCTCTGTTGAAGATAAGAAACCGATAGAAAGAGCGCATGGGGATTAATACCCCAATTGCCGCTCAACCCGGCCTTTCCCCCGGCCCAGATCGGGAATGGCTTAGATCTATTTTCCCTCTCACTATTTCGGATATTCATTAGAATTGCCGCTCTTTTTATTCCTATATTTGAAGATTTATTTATTTTACACATATTTAGCAAGTACTAAGTAAATTTTTTGAAGAAGTATTTAAAAAAAATTAAGGTTAGAATCTAGAATTTTGCCGCCCCCTACTAAATTGCCGCCTGATGCGGCCGCCTCTCTGCATCATAGCACCACACGGCCCTGATACAGCTATTTTAACTACAAGAATGGCTATTTCATAACTCACTGTGTTAACTTTTCTTAGATATCCTGGTCACCCTACATTAATAGATTATAATTTAAAACTCAATTTATAAAAATGTATAACCTTTACTACATCAATTTATAGAAAATTGTATAACCCTTAACCCTATCAACTTTTGAAAATGTATAAAATTTATCCCATCAATTTATGGAAATATATAACTCTAACCACATCTCAATTTATAATAATGTATAATGCATACATTATACATTTATAAATTGTATTTAGAGTAACCAACCAAGTCTGATGTGTTGTTAAAAAAATAACTTAAAAAAAAAAAATTCGGCTTCTGACGATTTTTCTGTGGTTTGTAATTTTAAATGTTGTTTCCATTTTCAATGTTGTCAAATAAAGGATTTATTGAAAATCAATCATAAAGTTGTGCTTTTTTTACTATGTAAGAAAATCATGAAAGTTATTCACCAAAAACGTGTGTAAATTGTGACTAGTGTTAGGAATTCCATGGACAAATTTAGGAGCAATCTTTGCTGCTAACTAAACTTACGAAACTAGGATCAAATTTATATTATCTGGGAGCATTTTGGGAAAAAAATATTGATGCTGTTTTTGTATAATTTATCTAGAAACTCTGGATGATGAACTGACTCTGTTTGATTTTGAGATATCAGTTCATCACTTTAGATATCAGTGAGAGAAAAATAAAAGTAGTGTTATATGCAATAATACTATAAAAGTACTAAAAAAGTATAACAGACCCTTGGTATATCGCGCTTCCTTGGAGAAACCGAATTGAAACTTCTAATTATACTAGATAAACTTTAAGTAACGTACTACTATTTTTTTTTCAAATTCATTTATAATTACAGAATTTTTTTTTCTCATATTTAGCTAGCGTAAAGAGATAGTATATGTAAAATTTAGCTAAGAGATTCATGCTGAAGGAAAATGAAGAATCAAAAATGAACAATCAACCCCACCATAGCTTGGTAATGAATTGAGCAATATATATAGGATATGCCTAGCACCCCAGAGCCTTGGTCAAGTAAGCTGAAATGGGCATTGCAGGTCCTGGCCCTCTAATGGGATACGTGTTTCCTTTTCTGCACATAGTTTTTTCTCTTAGCTAGTTGCAAACATTCCACGTGTCCTGCGTCGTATTGGATTTATTTTTATCGTGTTTTTAACTGATTTTGAGCTAATTGGTCAAAATCATTGTAATTTTTACTGCATAACCATCAAAGAACTGAAATATCAAAGTACCCTGCTCAAAACAATTTTAGGGAGCACTTTGTGTACTTTGTTAACCCTTCCGGTTCCAACTCTCTTTTTTTTTATTCTTAAAATCTAAAATTTGTTAAATAGCTTCATTATGCATACAGAATGAAATGGGGAAAAACAGGGGGGGGGGGCAATCTTATTTTTTAAAACTAAAATTAAAGGAGGGGTTTTATGTTCATTTTATACTTTGAGCTTCAAATTGGCTTAAAATTAAAAACGTGATAGGCACCTTTAAATTAAAGGCGTTTATTGCCTTTATATTAAACTCTTGTTTTTAGTTTTATCTGTGTCAATAGTTACAGATTTGTCAACTCAATAGTTTCTAAGTTAAGGCAGTAAGAAAATTTATCGGTCTGTGGCTGCTTTCGCGGTACTATAACTATTATTTTTTTAAACACTGAACCGAACTGTCTACAAAATCAGAAAAAAATCAAATATGATTAAATTTTTATTAATCAAGCTATTAAATTTTTTTTTATAAAATTCATAAGTTAATAAATACTACCCTCACTGTATTAAGACAAGATAAGGACCATATTTCGAAAAATTTAGATCTTCTAGTCTAAAAAAATAAACTACTTTCCTGAATATATTTTGCAAAAAATAAGTGTTTGATTGCAAGAAATTCAATTTTTATTTTCTAGTTTATCAATTGTGCTTTATCAATGACAATGACTTTTTAAAACTTTTTTTTTCGCTAAAACGTTATAACGAAAGTAAAACCTTGTGCAGAAAAACAAAACTACCATCTTTTCCTGATTATTACTTACTAGTTTAGAACTTTTACTTAGAACATTTAGTAAAATTCTAAAAATTCTCCCTGTCTTAGTTTAAAACTTTAAAATAGGTTTTTAGTCCTTTATATCAATTTTTCAACAGATCATTTTGAATTTTGATTACTTTAATTTTGATGAAACAGTTTTCTCAAATAGTTACTTACAACCCGTTAACATTGGTTTTGGCGTATGGCAACGGTTTTCAACTTTCAGTAAAAGTAAAATAAACAACGTGGTTTTTTGGATTTTTCTCCTCGTGTTAAACCGGTAAAATAATTTATAGTTATCTTATGTATTGATATCTTAGTTGCAGTTTATTACATTTTCAATAAGTAAGTTTACTTTATTTTTTGTACTAATAATTGTTCCAAAATCATTAACATCGTTTTTTCTTAATCGCTGTTAGTACTCTTGAAAAGTTAACAGGAAAGTGTAAACAACATCCGCTATAATTTATAAATATCTAAAAAAAAAAAAAAAGTTTATAAATAACCTTTTGTGTAGCAATGCTAGTAACTGTTTATTAGGAGAAGTTAGCGTGTTTTTCTTTTTGGATCTTAAAATGCAATATATTTGTAACTTTTATGCCTTTTTTTAAAACATTGTATATTGCCGAAAAAGACTCTTCTGGAATTTCTAATTTAAATATATGCCACAGTTTATTTATGATTTTTTAAAAAAATATTTATTGAACTATATTTGTATTGTAGTTGCTCTGTAGTAGTAATACTAGCTAGAAAACAACTTTTTCTCATTGACTAAATTTTAAGAGCTAATCCTTAACTGTAGCTATTTATCCCTTGCATTTTCAATCTGTAATTGAAATAAGTATGTTATAAAATTTAAGGTTATTTAGAATTTTAATACAATGACCGACTGTGTACTATAGTTGGTAGAAATTTACTGTACGGTAACCATTGGCGAACTTTCCGAAATCGCGCCAGAAGTCCGTATTCTGGCGACTTTTGACGTCATGCTCTCTTCACAACGATGACGTTTTCTGGCAACCCTATCTAACCATTATGCGTTTCAGTCAGGTCAGACAGGTTGCCACCAAAAACTATTTATCGGAAAATCGCGCCAATGGTTACCGTGCAGTAAAGGTGAACCCTATAGTTTTTCATGGCAGATCTGTTTTGGAAAGTACCACTTCACCTAAACTTAACGGTTAATCCTGCAACTCGCTTCATTTCCAATATCAAAAGTAATACTTTAACAACTGCAGCTATGACATAAAGACTTAGACAAACTCTTCTTCCTGGGTTGGAGACTCGGAACTCTTCAAGCTTGGTGATGTACCAAAATTTTTTTTTAACAAAAAAGCAGTTGATTGTGCAGACAACCATTGCTTTCAATCCTCCTCTGCGGATTGCTTTGTAGTATGCACTGTTGCTAGAAATAATTTTTGTCTGCTAGCCAATTGAGTAGAATTCTGCATATGTCTGTCATTATTTGCTAAGGTTCATGTCCCCAAACAGCAAAAGAAAATTTGGTAACCTATTCCAATGCAACTTTGATTCAATTTGTTAGCTACAGCAAGAACATGTTCAGTTTTTATGGTAACAATTGAGCAGACTATGGGGTATTGCTGCTTCGCTAGACTGGCAACTGTTTAAGCTAGACGAAGCCTCAAAAATTTTATTAACCTATCTCTAATAGTTTACTTAACTTAAAAACATTTAAGTTCAGTATCTAGATTATGTAATGTTAGTTTTTAAAACATTTTTTTTTTTTTTTGGATTAGAGTAGAGGGATAACAGAAAATAGGATTTATAGCTCTTTACCTAGTCTAAAAATTTTGTTATGTGTTGCCGGGCTCGAGCCTGGGATTTTATCATAATATTTCAAAACATAAAGTAAAATTTCCTAATTTGTGTCTGACCCAGGAAGTATGATTTACCCAGAATACTTTAATGTTAGTGAGGTTTGTTCCTTATAAAAGGGTGTCTACATATGTGGGAAGTCAGGGTATTTTTGGGGCGATATGACTTTCTTGGTGGGGGGGCAAGTTCGCCAAGCACTGCGACTTTAAGTCTATTGTACTAAGCCCCAGAAATGACACAAGCACAAGACATACACAAAGAAAGACGACACAAACACATAGACAAATAACAACATTTATTGACAGTCACAAACATCCATGCCTGACCAGGATTCGAACCCGACCTCAGCAGCTCCAAAAGCTAGAATCCTAACGAGTGTGCCACCGAGGCCGCTTTGGGGCTATAAATATAAGTTTTAATTTTTGGATGAAAAACCTTGGAAAAAAAATTGGTTTCAAAATATCTATCGGTTCTTTTTGTTATCTATGTATGTTATTATTAAATAAAATCCGTAATATTGATTTTTTAAAAATAATTAATCAATTTCATTTCCTCCGGATCTCTCATTGTATTGAAATCTTTACTTGTTGTAAACTAATGGATTTTGACTTCCTCTTAATAACAGCCCTCTCTATTTAAAAAAGTGTTTTTTATTAAAAGTACAGGCCATTTATGAAAAGTTGATAATTCAGGCGTGAACGTTTGTAGTGCTTTTTTATCCACTTTTAGCACCATGAACTATAACTCTTCAATCTTGACTTTGGAACATCACAAATCAACCTTTGAAAGCAAAACCTGGACTTTTTTATTTTTTGGTATTCGAAAACCTAGAAAAGTCGAGGGTTTGAATTTTTATTTTGGTAGTATCCTGTTGTATAATATTTTATTCTAATAATTAATCTTTTGTTTTTTCAGACATGTCTCGAGGTTTCGGTGGTGGTGGTCGAGGGCGAGGATTTGGAGGGGGCGGTGGAAGAGGCAGGGGAGGGGGCGGTGGTTTTGGAGGCCGCGGTGGGAGGGGAGGAAGAGGGGGATTTCGAAACTTCGACACTGGCCCACCTGACCAAGTGAAAGGTAAAGATTCTTCACTGGTGTTTTAAAGTTTGTTTTATTACTAGATTATGCAGGGTAGGGGCCTTGCTGAATTTTGCTTCAGCTACATGACTCCTTTCATAAAGAGGCAGGGATTTACTCTTATTTCCAGGGGACAGTACAATAGACCTCTGCTAGGCTTATTGAGCCCCTCTACAAAAGTCATGTAGGGTAGGAGTCGCCCTGTTAGTATAGCATTATAAACCTTACGATTATAATGCAAGCTTTGATTATACTTCGTTCCTCTACTCCTTCGTGGTTTTCCCAAAAAATTGTGTGAGGGGCACTATGTTTTCCTCTAGCCCTACTTAGGTTTGGAAGGCAATTAGTATTTACCTCACAGCAGATCCTCAAACAAAGTAGGTTTTGTACATTGTTTATCCTGCTGTATTCTAGAAAACCACACATAGGAGTAGGATATGAAAGTTATATCAAAGCTTGTGTTGTAATCATGAAGACTATATTATTGACAATTTCTGCTGAGCCTTGAACACCTGTCAATATCGATTAAATTTCCTGTTGCCCGCTCTGCTTTCTTTTAAAAGAAAAATGCAGCCGTAGGCTAAAAAAAAATTACTGTATTTTCTGGGACGCGCATACTGGTCAAATCTGTAGAGTTCAAAGTCCTGGCATTGTGTATGATGTGATTATAAAATTGCATTGAGAGCCTGTTCTGCTATTGGCCTTATATTGACTATGGTTCCAAATAATAATTAACCTATGTGTCTTGTGTCGCTCAAGTGTGAGGTTAATGCAATTATAACAATTACGTTGTGTACTTATAAATGTTAGATTTTGTCAGAAGAAATATTAGGGTAAGGTGGGGTAAGTGGGCTACCTTTTTGGCATAATTCGACTTTAGACCCTCATACCACTAGATGCAAATGGCCTAACAACTTATTTAGTTTTGTGGTCCATTCTCTCATATGTTATTGCTGTACCCATGACAACCTTAACACAAATTGGCAAAAAATAAATTTTAAAAATGTTTTTCTTTTTGGTCATCCGAGTGGCCCACTTGCCCCGCACGGTGGGGTAAGTGGGCCACCCCCCTAATGTATTTTTACACATAACTGGTAGAGATATGGTGGGGCAAGTGGAATAATCTACATGATTTTTTGAGTGTTTGAAAAAAAAAAGTAATGATGTATCTTTAACAGTTCCCCCAAAGCAACTTTTTCTGGTATGCAAGCTTACTACAAGAAAAAATACGTTAATTTTTATCTTGTCATTTTTGCATGTAATGTAAAAAAAATGTTAGGGCTACAGATTTTTAACTGACCTATGTCAATGAATAGGACTATGAATAGCGAATATGGCAGGCCTAGGAACTAGTCTCTTTTCTAGCTATTAGTCTCTATTTTTTTAAAGTGTCTCTAAAAGTATCTTTTTTCAGGTCAAAGTCTCTAAATTAGCTATTTTTCAACAGTGGGGCTAACTTTCGCCGAGATTTAACAAGAACATTGCTGGCATATTAAGAACTTTTTCTCTCATGCAAATACACGTCTTTTTGATTTTCTATCGGTGATGTTACAACTCAATGCTACAGGATTGCCATGCTTTGTTTTGTATTTTCAACATCGCTCATTGTGACATTTGACTTTCCAGATTTTGGCTGATGCCTGTACACAGAATTGTACTTGGATTTTTTTTAGCGACTGAAAAATCGGAATTATGTTTGAGTTTGTTGAAAATTCTGGTTTGCCACTTACTGGACGTTTCGATTTATTTAGATATATGAAGATAAGCTTTTTGTATCGTTTATTTCAAGGTTTAGCGATCAGCCAATTTTTTAATAAAATCCCCCATTATAAATTTCAGATTTGCTGATTTCAAGAATTCTATAATTTTTCCGCAAATGTCCAATTTCTTCAAAGTTACAAGATTTGTCTTTTTCGTTTAAGATTTAGAATTTTAAATTAATTGCTCGAATTTAAAAGTTATTTTTTATGTAGGGTTTTAAGATTCGCGGTTTGTTTGCTGATCTTCAGAGATTCTTGATTTTCTGTCTTAACCTAGATTCATTATTTGGGTGGAATTTAAGATTTAGTGATATGCTAATTTTTTAGGTTTGTTTATTTTCAAGAGTCTTCAATTTCCATTTTTTTTTAAGATGCACGATTTACACATTTTCAGTTTCGCGATTAAAATATTTCCTGCTTGTGATTTTGCCGTTTTTACTGATATTTGAAGATTTTTTGAGTCATCGATATTCAAGGTTTTACGATTAAGCGATCATCGAATTTTGTTTTAATTTGTAAGGAATAGTGATTTTTTGACTTCAAAGTTATGAATTGCAGTTCAAAACAACAAGTTTAATTAATAAATTTGAATAATAAAAATTTGATTAAAATTTGAAGATAAGTTTGATTAATTACACTAAGATGTCTTGGAATATCAGTTACTGCCTAGTAAAATCCAACAATGCTTCCCGATTTGCTTATTTTGTTGCCTAGTAATTTTCATGAAATCCACCGATGAAGTTGCCTTGCTTCATAATGATTGACAGTTTTTTTGCCTCTGCTGATCGGAAGAGTGTCTTGTTACTTTTGTAGCTCCGGTTCAGGCCAAGTCGGACCAAACAGAATATTTTCCGCTGATCAAGAGTAAGTGAGATATGGTGACCACGTTAGATATCACAAGAAGTGCTTGATTTTTTTCCGCCTTTTAAAACTTTTTTAGGGCATTTTTTCTACTTCGGCTTATCTTAGGGTTTTTGATTCTAGCTAGGTTTAAGTTTAAAAAAATGGTTATATTGCCAGAATTTAAAAGTGTCCGGAACAGAACATTATGTTTGTCTGGTTCTGTACTTCTTTAATAGACAATTTCCGAAAATTCACTACTTTAGTGATGTTTAGTTTTACATTTGATAAATTCGTAATTTATGGATTTTCAAGGAGTCGTAAATTGCCAATCTGATGAAAGATTTTTTTTCTTGCTGAAGCGATTCGCAGAACGCTTATTACCCTAGTCTACTTTTAGTCTCTTTTTTTTTATTTGAAAGTATCTTTTGTCTACTTTTTTTAGAGCATTACTGGTTCTGAGGCCTGATATGGCTAACCCTATGAATCAGTAAATATGATTTTTTTTAAGTATATTAAAGATTTGGGGCAAGTGGGCCACCCATGGCCCACTTACCCCACAAATGTGGTGGCCCACTTACCCCAAATGCGGGGCAACTGGGCCACCCCAATTTTCTTTTAATCTTATCAACATCACAAGTACATGGCACTACAAAAAGATACTATGTTTTATAGACTTTCAAAATATATAACATTTTGTTTTGTATCATGAACCGTTTGGAAATAAATAAAAAAAATAGTATGATAACGTGAATTACGAAAAGATGCAATTTTAAAAAATTTCACAAAAAGGATTGTAACTTGTTACATACTTGAATGAAAATGATGCCATAATGTTTCCTGCATCTATTGGGGTAAATACGTAAAAATATTGTAACAGATTTTTTTTACGTCCATAGTTCGGGAAATGCTAGGGGGGGTGGCCCACTTACCCTAACTGTTGTGTGCAAGTTTTGTTGAGTTATTAATCATGTAACATTAAAAATGAATTAAAAATATACTTAATGCAGATAATTAGCTCCAATTTTTTTTATCTTATTGTTCATTCTGCATCTTAATTAGTAAACTTTAATGACTGAAAAGGGACGATAGTTTGGTTGTGTTATCTTAGTTTTCGGTATTGAATTTATTAATTATTATTTATATTTTCTCTCTCAGGTAGGGTTTGGTATAACTTTTGTAATTGAGACTAAAGTAATTTCCTTTAAAAGCATTGTCTTGCTGCAGTTTTAAATTAAAATTTATGTTCTATGCTAATCTCAATTTCAATTACCTCCAAATTTTTCAGAACTAGGATATTTTACTCATCCCTGCGAAGATGATTTAGTCTGTAAAGTTACCATAGATGATGTCCCATTCTTCAATGCTCCTATATATTTAGAAAACAAGCAACAAATTGGAAAAATAGATGAAATATTTGGGCCTATGCGAGATTATGTATCCTTTGATATTTTTTTTTATTTGTTTAACCTTTAAGGATTGTTTGAATTTATAAATGAGTATTTTTCAATATGACAAAGGTTAAGTATTTCCCTGTTAAGCAAAAGTAAGCTTTTCATAATAAAAATATGTTAAAGAAGACCTTTAACTTTATGCCAGACTACTTACTTTTGATTAAACATATTTTTCCTTAGAAAATTTACTACATACTAGAGATAAGTTGATTGATTTATGTATGAACATAAAATTGTTGCTTAGTTTATACATTGTCCAAATGATTTTTCTTGACTGATTACTAGTTCGTATCTGTGAAATTGTCTGATGATGTAAAAGCAAATTCATTTGAACCAAATCAAAAGGTAATTTTTCTTTCCTTTTTTAAAAATGAGCAAGTTAAAATAATCAAGTTTTATAAAATGTTTAAGTTATTCCACAATGAAAACTTGAAATATTTTATTTAATTTTTTTAAAAAAATGTTTTTTTGTATGATGTAAAATATTGTATACTATAATATTCCCCCATTTTTAAACAAATATTATCAATAAACTTTGCTTCATTAAAAATATTTTTGGAATTTTAATATTAGTAATGAGTCATCACTTGACTAATTACTAATGCTAATCAAGTCATCACTTGATTAGTATTAGTAATGACTGCAAATTGTGTGTTTTAGATCTTCATTGATCCTGCAAAGCTGTTACCTTTCACAAGATTTCTCCCCAAACCCCCTGGAACACCAGCAACACCTGGAAGGGGAGGTAGAGGTGGCAGAGGTAAATACACTTTTTATTCCATCAATAATTAATGAAATTTTTTCCATTAAAGTTAATTAAAATCAAAATAAAAAAAGAAGGGGTCCAATCAGAGGTCAACCAAATTTCAATGCCTCATAGTATTTGCAAGTTTGCTGCACGATCACCGTAGTAGTGTCTTTTTATTTTAATTGGTTTAGTGACTGGTGTTTTAATTCAACTTCGATGCCTTGTAATTAAGCTTATTACTAACAAAACCGCAGTAATGTCTGCTGTTTTTATTGTTATTACTAAGAACGGATCGGTCAACCAATCCTTGAGGCCTTGTAACTTTTGCTTATTTGTGACAGTTCCTAACACTGTCTAATTTGTTTCAAAATCACAGTTTCCAAAAAATAGTTTAAGTTGGGACGTTGATGCTTCATATTCTACGTTGCTGCAAAAACACATAGTAATTATTTGTTTTAAAAGTTCAGGACCCATATCGGTCAATCAAATCTTTAGGTATTTTGTTGGTCTGCTACGTTATGATTATATGGCACACCAATAACCTTCTGAAAAACTTCCTAATTATCTAATGAAAATAACTCACAGATTCTATAATAAATTAATTGGCTATCCGTTTGTGGTATTCTATAGCCCTGTACGATAACAACGCAAACTTGTCTTCCCCACCCCCTCGAAGTGTTCTAAATCTACCATGTTTGAGGTTCTGCTGTGTGGTTAATCGCAACTTCTCTCCAAACCCAAGTAAGGTGGGAGGAAGAGAAAAGATTGTCCTTCACTCCTGAAAAACCAAGCAAGGGGGAAGCAGGCTTGCATTCTAGTTGTAAGGACTAAACTAACATAACAAATTACACCCAAGAAGGGAAGAGTGTAGGCTTAGTTGCGTGTTAACCCTGTACACATAGAATGACAATTGTATTGTATCCTGTATCTAAAAATATCAAATATGTTACTGGTCCATTTACTCTAGGGTCAAGTGGGGTAAGTGTGATAGGGTTTCTGCATTGTTCATTAAGAAAATTCGTTCTCTGCTTCAAGTACATTCCAAATCCTAAAATTGGTAGTGAATTATTATGAGAAACATACATATGTAGAAAAAAAATTATATGTTTGAATTCCAATTTTAAGTGTACAAAATTTGCATTTCAAAATCCATTGCTTCTTTATCACACTTACCCCACATAAAAAGAAGACAGTTGCACTTAAATTCAAAAGCCCAAATTTTTTTAAAACAAAAAGTAAGGTCAATATTTCTTTTTAGTTTAATTATAAGTGGTCTAATGTTATATATTGCAAACTTTCAGATTTTTAGAATGATTTCCAAAGTTACAAGAGCTGTTTATCACACTTACCCACTTGTATCTGTAAATCTTCTTACATAAGATCCTATTCTAAATGAAGCATTTTCTTATTGCAGGTGGGCGAGGAGGCCGAGGCGGTGGTGGCTTTGGAGGAAGAGGCGGTGGCGGCGGAAGAGGAGGCTTCGGTGGTGGGAGAGGTGGCCGTGGCGGATTCGGTGGTGGAGGTCGAGGGGGATTTGGCGACAGAGGCGGTGGAAGGGGAGGATTTGGCGGCCGTGGAGGCGGGGGATTTGGCGATAGAGGCGGCCGAGGAGGATTCGGAGGACGGGGCGGAGGTGGATTCAATAACAGAGACGGTGGAGGAGGATATAACGGCGGAGGTGGAGGTTTTAAGAGGAATTTCGACGGTGGGGATAGTGGTCAGAATAAGAGGCAGAAGTTTGAGTGATCTCAAGAGTGTAGTTTTCATTAAGTTTGTAAAAGTGTAATTATCATCAATTGTATATCATTAGACTGTCCATTGCTCATTGTAATAAACAGTTGTTATTTTTTGTGGTGTGTATTTTTTTGATGAATTGATATTGATGAAGAATACATTAATATTTTATATGCATGTTTTACTGCGAAACTGTTATCAACTTTGTTAGTTTTCTAATTCTTCAAACACAAGTTATTTTTTATAGCTTCTTTAATTGGTTACAATACTTATATATGTTTGATTTAAAGGATGCTCATAATACTTAGCTCTGTTTAATGTAAAAGAAATGTACTGGCACCTTACTTATTATGAAAAAAAATTTATTAAGCTTGCTTTTAGAATTGATTACTTGGTGGGAAAGGCTAACCTATAGACTCAGAAGTTTCTTGCACTAACTACTACGCCTAAAGTTAAGCGACACTTGTTCACCAAAGTGATTATTCGCTTCTGTGAAGACTTACTTTATAGTTATGCAGAGCACTAAATTGCCTTGGGAGAAGAAAGAAAGAATTTGCCAACTCCTTAAACATCAAGTGCTCCAAACCAAGCCATAATTATATGGTTCTGGTTCAAGAAAGGTTTGCCATCCTGACTTTATTACATTTAAATTAGAAAGCACAAAGTATATTGTGCTAAAAGTAATTTCGACTAGCTTTTTATCTACTGATAGTACTTACGTACTACTTTATAAGACTGCTTTTTTGCTTTTCATTCTTCATTTTACAGACAATGGGGACATGGTAGAACTTTGAGTTTATGGTTTCAAAACTTTAAGTCTTACCTGCAAAAAATATATATATTTAAAAGACTGGTTTACTTTTCATTGTTTATTTAGGGGAAATTAGTAGGGATTTCATTAATTCAGTTTCAAGATATTAGAAAATAAAATAGTTATTCGTATACACATTCAACAAAATTTAGTTATCGGTCAGTGTAATTTAAAATATAAATGAAGGAGGAAAAACACTAAAATAAGTTTATCATAAAAAGTGCATTTTATGGTCAAACTATTTTTTTTTACTGAAAAATGTTAATTGCACAAGTAGCTTTTGAAATTGGCAATAGAAAATTAATCTGATACTTTTTGAGAAGACCATCCTCTCTCAATGATAGAATTTCCATGGAGAGTGATCACTGCCTAGAAGTTTTACTGTACAAAAGGCTACAACTTGTATGCAATTGCAATCTGAAGTCTGAACTAGGTACTTATCGGGAGCGACCACCCTCCTTCCTGAGGATGTATCCTTGAGCTGCTTCAAAACGTTCAAATTCTATTATAAACAATGGGGTTTTATAGTAAAAATTAAGATAAGTTTATAATCTATTTATTCATATTACTTATATTCGTAAGCAATTAATAGAAGTTGTTCTTCAACACGACTGTGCACTGTTATTATCCCCTTTCTGTGAGGTTCTAAACTTACATTCACATATCTAAAAATATACATTTAATTTAAAAGTGTGTGCATACACGGGGTTACTGGGTAAAAAAGTTAAATTTGACTCGTAGCAAGTTGAATTTTATTTGTAGGAAAGTAAACTGGAATAAAGTTTTTTACCTGCAGATAATAGTTTAAATTGAACAGAATATGGGACCACGCTATAGTATCATTATATGGAGAAATTGGTAAATTTAGGGCCATTGCACTTCATTATTCCAAATGAAGTTTCAGTTCTCCACCAAATTTTACATGAGCAGTAGCTATAAAATTAATTTTAATCAGTTTTAGTTTTACATTGTTGCTCCAATGCAGTCAAAATATTGCTTTGAATTTTTCCAAGTTTGAAATTGAACAATTAACCAGATTTTTTTTAAAAAAGGAACTTGTTTTATTCTTTTCAAACAAAAATAACTAGTTTCAAATTGAAAATCAAAAGTGTTTTATTCACAAACTATGTACATTTGTTACAACAAAGCAAAGCTTAATCATTCTTCAAAATAAATATGCTTATTTTTCTGTTCTGCCAACTTGGCTGCCTTGGCAATGATCTGAAATGTTAAAATTAATTTTAATTAAGAGCAACTACACTTAACTAAGAAATTTGTGCAATAAAAGTGAATGTCAAATAATGCAAATAAATAGATATAAATACATTCTTAAAAGTTTACTAAAGAATATTTTGAATAACTGATATAGATAATATAATTTAGCTTGATTTTGAAACAAAAGCTATATAGAATATTTTTAATCAGGAGTAAATAAAATTCTGAAGTTAACCCTATTTAGGGAGATTTTTCTATATATTATTACAGATAAAAATAATGAAAATATGTTGTTTTTAAACAGAAAAACTATATTTTTTCTACAAAAAATCATGAGATGACAATAGTAAAAATTAAAATCGAATTAAAAAATTGTGCACTACCTTATCTCTTCCTCGTTTCTTATGAGGCAAAGGCACGCTAAACTTCAAGTTTCTTTCGTCCTCGATCTTTTGCCAATAGCCTTGTTCATCAGCTCCTAAACAAACAAAATATTAAACATTTTAATATGATTTGACATCCAAACCTTTAAATTTGAAGTTAAATAAATATTTTATAATATTCATATACATTTCTTTATTCAAATAGAGCCAAAAATATTCACATCATTTGGGAGGCAAAGTACAGTTTCAGATCATAGAGGTACAGATACACTATTTGGTTTACAAAAGTAAAATACATTGACATAAAAATAGCATTCTGCTACATAAAATTGAATGCTCTCAGCAGATCTTAGCAATACCCAAGATTTAAAAAAAAAAAACTATGTTAAACTATAGTTCAATTCAAATGTTAAATTAATGTTATTTCTTGTTGATATTATTCTTACTATATTTAAAGAACTATTTAAGCTCTTTCAAGTTTAGGCAGGCTTCGTAATTTATTAAACAAATTTATATATTTTGGAATTTTGTAAAAATGTTTAGGGATTATGAATCAGTAATGAAACGTTCTGAGAAAGGGCATAGTGATTCTATCAAACATACTTGTTTTAAATATATGAGTAAGCAAGGCTAGAAAGACATTAAGTTTGGAAAGGTGCACCATATAATGACAAAGATATTAGCAGTATGTCATATTTAGTAATTATTTCATTCAGTCCTTAAGTTTGGAAGTGGTGGTAACAAATCAACTAATAACTTTGCTATATTTTATGTGTTCACACACCTGAATATATAAGATGTGTAGGCTGTCTACTACACTTAGAAATTTAATTGAAAAATACCTTGCAATAGTTGTACAGAACCAAGGTTTTGTAGCTTCTTATTTTGTACTATAGATAGTGCTTCTTCCGGGCTGTGACATCGAATGAAGAATTCCGAATGACCAAGAGGAGCATCTATATAAGCCACAGTGGCATTAGCTTTTACTTTATCCTAGAAAGAACATAGAAAATGTACACTTTATTAGTAACTAAAAAGAAATTTCCTCGAAAGTCCAGTATTAATTTCTCAATGCTATCGGATCAAACTGTAAGCAAAATTTAGGGGGTTTTCAAGGCCATGTAATTTTTTTAAAGAGGATACTAATACAAATGCATCTTTTAAAGAAAATACCGAAAAAATATTGATTCTACATTTGGGCTACACAATAAAACCTAGTTTTAGGTGGGAATAAAGTAGTACCTGACCACTTAAAAAAATATAACTAAAAACGAAAAACCAAACTTCATTTGTAAGGATTTTTCACAAATATTAAGGCTTTTTTGATGATAAAATGGAAATTCACCGGCCCCTAAAACCCCTCTTTTGAAATTTATAGGCATTTTACACAGTTTCAATAACAGTAGCAACCTTTTAGAACTGGAAAAGGCATTTTCATAGATACCAACAAAACTAGAGGAAAATTAGATACAACTATCATCGTACATGTTAGATTAGATACAGTTACACCGTACAGTAAACTAGTTACAGTTATCATCATATCATACAACATCGTTTAAACTAATGCTACATTTACCTTGACTTCTGTAGAATTTTCAATAGGCTTGGGTAAAGTGACCTTTAGAATGACCCTAGGTTGAAATTGAAGCCCCTTTTTAGGTTGTTCCATGGCCGTTTCTGACTTGTGGCTGGTTTCCAAATCTCTCAACTCTTGTGTTTCCAGCATGATCTGCTTCTTTATGTGGGACATGGTTGATCTTTGTAGGGCAAGATAACGGTTACGATATGACTTCCACTCATATCTATAAAACAGGTAATATAATGTTATAACAGTTAAAAATACTTTTTAACCAATATTTGTTTTTTAAACTTAAAAAATTAAATAAACAAACTAATTTGATATCTATTACAAAAATTAAGAGTTTGAATGGTGTAATAGATGTTTTGTTAAACTGTGTCAATAATTACTAGCTTCCAATGCATTCAATAAGTATCATGAAATATAAAGATATAGATAAAAAAAATGTCATATTACACAAGCATATACAGTAATGCATTTCCTTAATTAATTCCTTACAAAACAATTTAGTATGCCCAAATTACTACATTTATGTTATATTGTTAATAATGTTGAAATTATGCAAGAAGAACCATTTTACAAAATTAATAAAATTGGAAAACTAAATAGTGAATTAAAAAAAACATTGAATTTATAAATATTTATACACTAAATAATGAATTAAAAAAAACATTGAATTTACAAATATTTCTACACTAAATACTGAATTAAAAAAAACATTGAATTTATAAATAATTCATTTAAAAAACATGCATTAATAGGCAGGTATATATAGTTAGATTATCAAAATAAATTCTGCTGTTTATGTTTAAGGTATTAAATTGTATTACAAGAACATAATTTAAAATATTCAATGTCTTTACTTGGACATGACTCTTAATGAAGGTCGTTCTGACCCATCAGCCTTTTTCTTCTTGTGTTTTCGTTTATGTTTACTTCTTTTTTCAGTCTCATCAGCTGAATTATTGTTAGTGTTATCATCCTAAGATAATTCAAAAGAATAAATATAAATAAAAGTGCATTGGATTCAATGGAAAAAAATAACTTCAAACCCTTTTACTGCTATTAAATTTTAAGAAACCAGTGTACTTTTAATGCATGAAGAAGCAATTTTTAAGCTGTTTCATCCTACGCTACACATATATATTTAATTGTTAAAAGACAATACCATATATTTGTTTATATATTACTTGAGTATGAAAAAAAAATTTAAACATTGAGAAACTATTCATTAACATAAAAATTGTGCATGTAGTTTTTAAAAAAAATTTGCAACTAATTATAAAAAAAAAATATGTATCCAAACCTCATGGAAAATTAAATTTACTTTTCCAAAACTCAGAGAAATTTTTCCAACTGTTGAATTTTTTTAAAAATATAAATTTCTTACTTCCTTAATTATTGTCTTTTATTTATTTTAAAACAGTGAACATCTGGACATAGTTTAAATGTATTTACAAGGATAAAAAGTTTTACCATTTAGCCTATATACTTTTTAAATGTACTGGAGTGTAAGTGACATAAATAAAATACAAAAATAAATAACTTGTTTTTGATTAAGAGTTTTCAGAAAGAATTTTATGTAATTTTATAATCTTAGCAGCAACTCAAAAATCAACATACTTGCTTTTGTGATTCTACTTTACTGTCAGAATTTTGAAGACCTGTATCAGTATCTTTGGCTTTCTTGGGCTGTACAACACTATCACTATCTTCATTTTTTCTTTTTCTGTTTACACTCTTTTTAGTTTCAGTATCTAGACAACAAGTTAAATGTCAGATTGCATAAATTGAAAAATACTTTTTAAAAAAGCATATTAATGCATTTTGTTTAATTGTTAAATAAGTAAATTTTTGAATATTTATCACTTTTGCATTCTATGGATCATTTTTCCCAATGAAGACATACAATTTAAAATATATATGTTAAAAACCTGGGAAGAATCGGGCTGTGAGCATGCTGTGATAGTTTAGGGGGAATGTTTTGGAAATCAGGCTATAATTTAGAATTGATATTTTAAAAAACCATAACTTTGAAATTACCTGAATTTGCCTCTCTATCTCTAGAAGCTTGTGTTGTTTCTTCAATATTATTCTATAAAAAAATTAATATGTAAACTTAAATTAGTTGATAATTAGATAGATAAAAAATATTACAAGACTATTTCTAGTTCTTAAACCAATACTGACAACTAGTTATGCCTGAAAGTGTTTTACAACAAAAACAGAAATTCCAATTTTTAAAAAGAAACTAAATATTTTAACTAACATTTAATGCAGAAGATACTCCAGAGTAAATTTTTTTTAAAAGTTAGTTTTGAAATTACAAACCTTTTCTTCAGATAAACCCATGACAATTTCTGTCTTTCTTTTTTTGCTACTCTTCTCATCAGTATCACTCATCTGACTTGCCTTTCTTGCTTTAACTAAAACCAGATTACAAATAATACTAAAACAAATTATACAAAAAAGTAAATAATTAAATGTTTGTTAATTTCTCTTTAAAATAGAGTATCAACACAAATATTCACCATTTTTTGAGTCATCCTCTTCACTTTCATCATACTGTTTTGCATCTGTATTTTTTTTATAATGCTGGAATTAAAATTTAACATTGATATGGTTACTTATACAAGTATAACTTATTTCAAAAATGGCAAACTAAACAATATGGAGTGACTTATGTAAATAACGATTTCAAGTACACAAATTTTATAAAATTAACTACTTAAGGATTCTAATAAATAAAATTATTTAAATATTGCAAATCTGGACAGCCTATTTACCTAAAAACAATTATTAACAAATTATAAATACATTTTATGGTCAAGCAATTTGTAATTTAAACATAAAATATCTTACTTCACATGCTTTGTCCACACTTTCAGGACTACTAAACTCCACAAAAGCGAAACCTTTAACTCTCTTGGATATTTTAAATCGAGGAATATTGATATGGTCCACAGTCCCGAAGTTTTCAAACACGTCTTTTATCCACTTATGATCGACATACGAAGGCAGTTTTTCAACATACAGAGTACAGGCATCAAAGTCCTTTGGTTTTCCTAATGGGGCATTTCGCTTTATTTTCGTTTTATCTTCATTAACCTGTAAAGTATATGTATAAAATAAAAACGAAATGAAAAGCTTAATATTAGAATTATTAATCATTAATTGTTTAAGTCCACTTAACATGCACAGATATTTATACCTTTAACAATAAAGGATGCAGAGGTATAAACCCACAATTGACAGTGTCAGCTTTCCCAGCATCACATACATTTCTTAATTTTTTTTTTAATCTCATGACAATTTAAAATTTGGAAGGAGGTCTTTGAAACATAAATAAATTTTAATACATAAAAATGTGCAATAAGGAAACAAAATTTAAATCCAATTACAAAGTGAAAACAAATTGACAAAAAGGTTAACTCACAAACAGTTAAATAAGGCCAACAATGATAATTTTTTCTAAACAAAAAAATAGCTTAATAAACTTAATAAATACAATTTTAAATTTAAATCTTTTACATTTACTTTAAATTAGAACCAACAATAAAAATTATTGACATATATAAAATCATTAAAATCACATAACTTAATTTAGAAACACCAGCTAAGCATCAAACTATCATAACTACACAACATTTAAATAGTGTGCTTAGCATAACAAAGATAAATGCTTCAAATGCATGTACACGAAGCTTGATATTTGTGAAATGGAGAAATTTATAATTTACCTGCAAAATATTGCTTTTAGATACTGCAGCAGCAATCACATCTATGTCCTCTGTTAATTCTTTTAGCTTGTTAAATGTCTTGAATATTTCGAGATCAACATCTAAAATAAAGATTTTCTATGAAATGAAAATTAAGATATTTTTTCTATAATAAGACAAGTGATAAACATTGTGTGATTTGATTATGCACTTACAGGTTTGATTCCTACAACACATCTGCAAAAGCAATAAGTAGGGAAACAACCATTTAAAGTCACACGGCAAGGCAAACTTGAATATTTAAGCACTCACAGGAGTACACAAACAAAAATCTTTGGAAATGAATTGCATAAATCATGTTTATCATGAAAAAAACTTGGAATTTAAACAATTTTTAAAGAAATTCTCTGCTGAAGTACAGCTTATGAACTCCTTATACGTACAATTGTACAACCTATTTCTTAACAAATAATATTAGAATTAAGCATAAGGAGCATAGTTGTTATGTGTTGGAATCATGACATAAGAATCTTGTTAGAATCATAAGAATCTTATAGATGTGCAATGTCAAAAGATTTACTAAGTATGTGCTTATTAAAGCTGTGTGGGCCTTAAAATCCTGTCTCCGCATGGTGCATATTGTAACTCAAAGGTTGAATTCAATGCCAGATCAGACAGACTTATGACAGATGATAGTAGATTTAGAAGTATTATGGTAAAATTACTACTTTTCAAGGTTTTTTATGCAATATCTGTGCAAATACATCACTGCAATTTTACTTTATCTTCTTAAGTAGATACTCAATGTAGGGTTTTTAATTACCAAAAAAAAACATGAAGTGTGAAATATGACAGTTTAAATCTCTAATAACATATGATGTTCGGTGTGGGGACGTACATAAATTACGTCACGCTCAGAAGGGGGAGGGAGGGGTATGCGCCAACGTGACGGATCGTGACATGGAGGGGGGTAGGGGTAATCACTTGCGTGACGTAACGCTTCGAAAATTTCCGATTTTGAAAGGAAAATAAAATTTTCTTTTAAATAAGAGATTTTTGACATATTTTACTTCTTTTTTCTTTCCAAGTAAATTTTTCAGTATAAAAAACATGCATTTTTCAAATTTCAGAAACAAAAGGAAAATATCAAAAGTAACTTTTCCTTAAGAGGGGGGGGGATGCAACTATGTGACGTAATTTTAGGGGGAGGGGTTCGATCAAACGTGACGCAGCGTGACATGGGGGGAGGGAGGGGTCAAAAAAGTCAAAAATTTGCGTGACGTAATTTATGCACGTCCCCTGTGGAAATGGGGTCTGGGTCCAAGTAACAAAAATTTCATATCATCTTGGCAATTGGTGTTACTTTGCCAAGCAACGAAAATGCCCAAATGTGGTTAACATTTCATTTTATATTTTTTACAACTCATAGGTATGACAACCCTATGTTACGTTTATAAGGTAACTAAAGTTGCAAATGAACGAACTGCCATAATATCATAATTGAAAGAAACAGCAAAAGAAACGGTGTAGGATAGAGTTGTTCCCTTATGGGAAAAAATTATAATGCCACAAATGGGAAAAAAAATTAAAAGCCAAGAAAGCAAAGCAAATTAAAGAAACATGTTGTTGGGGATAGTGGTGGTTTTGGATTTTATGATTTATCGCAAACATACTACACCCCTTCATTCGATCTCGTTTTCTGACGAGGCAGCGTGTACCGATTTTTTGTTTGAGTTTTCTCTAACTAATAACTTAAAACCATTAAACACATAATTTTTTTCATGCTTAAAACTAAAAAAGATTTTTGTTACTACACTTATGAAGAGCAATTATACGTTGTTGTTTTTTAAGGCAGCTTTATATACTCACATCCTTCAGGGTCTTGATTAATTAGGTTCTGAAGGAATTTATCTTTGGCTAGATTAGAATCACTAAAATAAAATTCCATCTGAAAAAGAAGAAAACACACATATTATAAAAAGGAAAAAGCACATTATGCAAGGAAAGCACACATATTATAAAAGGAAAATCTGTCCTGTTATCTAAAAAAAAAGCTTCGATGACTAAGACAAATTGACTGCAAAATGATTTGGAATGGTGATTTATACAGAAAAAAAGGGTAGACATCAAGCACATAAAATTAACTTAAGTTATGAGAATGATTCAGGAAACTTGGAAAGGAAAACGATACCTGTGTATTTATTTTCGTATACAATTTCTTTTTCTTCTTGCCGGACAGCTGCTTGGAAGATAAAGGGAAGTTATCAGAACTGATTTCTTCCATATTTATAAATTATTATATATATTCCATATTATAAATTATTTTTATAAAAAGTAAAAACGTCAAAAGTCAAAATTTGCGGATTTTGTTCTTAAGGTTTGTTTGGTTGCCACTTTCTTCTGAAATCATGTCGAACGTTGTAAAAGCGAGAATCGAGCCCGCACCCGATACAGCGCGCAGGCCGCCATTCATAACTTGAAAGTCAACGGCAACAGCTCTAGCAGTCTTGTTTTCAGTTTTCAGCATTCGCATAAGGGGTTTTTTTGTTTTTGTTTAGGAATATATATTTACATGTCAATTTTTTTAAATGCCAACTTCTTGCTGTACTGTTGATTGTTCAGATCACTTGTTAAAGACAGCTTACATAGAAAGAAAAGTTTATTTCTTTTATGACGGTCATTTTGGAAATGAAACTGAAGCAACCAATGAATCACTGGACACGAAAAAATGAAAGCAAGAGCGTTACAATTATTGAAACGTTTCCGTTGGCTTGGTTCAGATGACAAGCCATGATTTCTCCCATCTTCTATTCCTGCAGCTCCTCTGGGCTGTTTCTTCTACGTGTAATGATTCACTTATCATGGCTCGATATATTTATTTTCATTCAAAATTTGTAGTGCCACCCAAGACCTGACCATTGTGAATAAATAATTGCTACGTGCTATTAAAAACAATCTTTTTTTACCATTACCTCAAGTAGCTGGCCTTATATGACTCTTTATTTCTTGCAACCCAATGAAAAATTGAAGTTGTTATTCAGTCAGAATACAAATAATACTGGCCAAATTACCAATTCCCCTCCCCAAATGGAACTACCCACCTGCTTTGTTGGCGGCTAAACCTTTGCAGATTCGGCATATGCCCCAGAACTATAAAGATGGCAGTGAACTCAGATCGATATTTTTGTGGCATCACCGACTCTCAGATTTCAATGAATCTGAGTTCTTTGTGGATGATAAAGTAAGCCGAGATTTAATTTTGGGGAGATAATCCAACCACATGGGTACCCGATGGATCTTTTACATGCCACATAATCATATGACAGGCATGCCCTCGATTTTCCCCTCCACAACATCCGACGACGAAGCCGGGGCTCAAACCCGCAAATTTGGGCAAGTGAGGCACACAATAGATTGGCAAAGTTCTTAAAATATTTAAAATCCATGAAAATATCAAATGAACATAATTTGCAGACAAGCATCTCCAAAACCATTTGAGTCTCAAATATGCATAAGCATGGTTGGCTTGGGCCAGATTAAATGAATTAGAGCTTTTACAGCTTATCCAATTAATGTAATCTTCTAGACCAATAAAATTAAATCTAATATTTACCATACTTGGTCTTAATACTCTGGTCTTTATATCCCTTCCCTTCAATTTTTTTAATTCCTATATGCTGAGTTAAATCGATTCACTACTAAGTTTGAAATAAAATCTCAGAATTTTATTTTACTTTTAATTTAATGCGGAACTTAAACAGCTAAAGGTTGAAAAGTTGTTAAACTTAAATAAATCTTCTTCATTTATCTATTTTTGTTTTATTTGTTCTTAAAAACATGTTTCTTTATCTAAAGAAAAAAAAAGTATTTTTACATATTAATATTTCTAAGGCGCAATGGATGGTTGGAACCAAACAAAAAAACTTCACTAAACAAAATCTTTTATTAATAAAATAAAAATATACAGTAAAATTAAAACAAAATGAATAGTAAATTAACAATTTTCAACCATTAATTCCAATATTTTATTCTTGTAAAAATAAACTCTCAATATTTTGAATATCTAGGGATAAATTAACAGCATTCCAATCAGTAGGAAATTTTACATTTTTTAAAAGCTGAGATACCTTATTTTAATTTATTTAAAAACATTTTCTCTTAAATTTTCATTCAAACAGTTTCTGCAGTTAAATTTCATAGGCAACAAACCAATTCCAATATCAGGCAAATATAATTTGAATAACTTACTTTACACTAATTTTATAGTACAAAGGAGATTTCAAGTAAAATGAATATTCAATAGAAAATACAGTGTTTTATTTACAAGTTTAACAAATGCAAGTTTATATCAGATCCATGGCTTCTTCAGATGTGTTATCTGTTTTTGAAGATGTGGGATCTGGCATGGACTTTACAGAATCACCATCTTCTTCTGAACTCTCACACTCAGATTCACTAGAAAATAATAAAATATGTACCCACAATTCATAATTTGTCGAAGGCATTTATTTTATTTTAAAACACGATTTTCAAAGAAACGCTTCCTTTTGTTAGGGGTGAAGTAAAGTCCACAGAACATTTTTGGAATTGAAATTATATATTACTGACAGTTTTTGTTGACAAAATTCAAATCACTCCTTTAATGGTCAAGAAGTTTGTTTTTACAACTTAACACGTTTGTAAAAAGAACCATTTCAAAGTGGGTATTAAAAATTATATTAATGAAATTTTATGTTTAAGAAAAATAATTTGTAAAATATAGAAAACTAAAAGTTTTTTTAAGTGCTGCAAGTACTCATTTGATAATGATTAGTAATTTTAAATTTAAACCTTTCACAAAACATTTAACTTAATTTGTTTCGAATATTGAAATGTATTTTCAATATCCAATTTACTAAATTTTGATCAGTATTCAAAGAGAATACACACAACAATTAAATGCTTGTTTATACAGAGCCAACATTACAAACACTGTTTTATTGCTCTGTTCAAATTAAACTTAATGTTTGTAAAATTTATGTTAAGCAAAATAGCAGACTAGTGAGATAACTACTTTTAAAAATATACACAATATATTAGTACCAAATCCAAAAATAAGCATGAAAATGTAATAATTTTGAAGAAAAAAGCATGCTTGAAATAAACGAATCAGCTCAATATTACACATATATCCCTTACAATTTTATAGCTATAAATTTATGGTTACAAGCATAAGGGGATACATATAAGGTTACTGATGTACATTAATGTGTATTACATACCTGGTTTATGTACTGCTAATTTATGATTACATATACAGTTAAGGTTAACAAGCACAAGGGGATACATAAATATTTTTAAAAAATAATATCCACAATTTAACTAATATTCTGGCATGTATGGGTAATGCTATTTAATTGAAGAAATCAAATATTTTAAATACAAATTTGCCTAAGGGAACTGTAACAGGCCTAAATTAAATAATCACTACCTTCGCTCTGATGCATCGCTACCTTCACTCATGGTATCAAAAGGAAGCAAACAGGACGTTAGTGCTGATGTAGGCTGAGAATTGAAACTAGGACCAAGGTCGTCCAAATATTTAAGTAAAGTATCACTCGTGATTTCCGGCTGAGTGTAGTCTAAAAGGAGTTGGACACTTAAATCATCAGAGTTGGTGAAATCCATTTCTTTTTCAGTTGATATCTAGAAAAGAAAGGAATGTATTATTTACCAATAAAATTTGAAAAAGTCACTATGGAAATACTAGTACTTTTTTCTATAACATGTGGAATCATTTCATGTGCAATGTTATCTAAGAAATGTTGCATTGAAAACAAAATTTTAAGAGGAGATCTTGCATTAAAAAGAGTTTTAAAAGAATTATTATAGTGGATTAAGTTAAAGATGCAACTAAATTTTTTAAGCTTTTAAAAATGAAATTGTGTATATACTAGGACTCAAACGAGTTATTATGTACCAACTATTATGAAAAAAAAAGAAAGAAAGAACATGTGTACTTTAAAAAATTAATAAAATGTAAAAGAATTTTTTTTACGATATTTAAGAGCAAAAACAATAAAACTGTATAAAACAGTAGAAGCTATATGTTAATTTAAAATATTTTTTTAAACATCTAATGAAATATCCATGAGATTAACTTCTTTTTTACAACTGTAAAGAAAATTCTAAACATGAGTGGTAATAATTTCCAAGAATTTAGAGTGGAAAAATAGATACACATCAACAAAAAAATTAATATAAAATGTTTATTTACAACATTTAAAGGTATTTAGCAATTTGTACACTTTTAATAAGAGCTAAAACTTAATATATTTTTTATTTACTATGTACATGAAAAAAAGCTGGTTGACAGTAATTACATAAATTATGTTATTAAATATACAGAATTAAGATATTAGCTTACTTTTTCCAACACTGAAGGACCTGTATGCAACTCCAGAGAAGTTATAATTTCCAATATGTAAGCTTTAGATTCTTTAGTAAGTCTGCTCAAATCAGTCATGTACTGTTCAGACATATATTTTGCCCGATGGGCTTTGTCCACAGCTAGCTTTAAAATAAGTCTGCGGCATTGGGTATGGCTCTCTTCCACTTTTTCTAAGACCTTAGAGTTCTAAGAGGAGAAATATAAACATTAATTGTTTAAAGAGATTTGCTAAAAGAAATTACAAAATTGTTTGACAAAACAAAGCTAAACTGATTGAATGATTATTATGAATTTTTGAATATGATTACTGGAGTTTTATTGCTTAATATTATGTATGCACAATTTAAATTTTCATAAATAAATTTGTGTTAGTAAAAAATATTTAAATTTTAACTTTTAGTGAGAGGAATTATGAGGACTTATGATATTCCAATGCAAGTGGTTTGTTAAGTTTACAAAAACTACTACATTTTTTTGTCAAATAAAAGAAGCATTTTAAGCTGTTTTTCCAAAACAGCTTAAGGCTTAATTTACAGTTAAAAACTTATGAATAATAATATGTAAAAATGCAGTTATACACATGCTTGTATTTTGCCTACAGTAAAATATACTAAGGGTACTTGTAAAAACCATTCTTAGATTTTAAAAAAGCCAACCATTATTTCTGTTTATCTTTTTTTTACAGCAATCTTATATTAGTCGATTATACAAATAAAATGGGAAAACACTATGCATCTGAAAGTAGAATAAACAATTTTACAGAAATGTGTATACATTTTAATAGAACTTTCATAATATATCTGACTTAATTACTACTATTTTACCTCAATTTTGTAGTCCTTTTCCAGATTCAAACGATAACTTGAAGTCCACCGAGGAAAATGCTGATTTAACTTCTGCACTACAAGAGAGGATTCAGGATTTTCTACAATCAAGTTTAATAAATCCTGAAACAAAAGGTTAAAATATTTATAAATAGAGGAATAAAATAATAATGCAAGGTGTTGTAGTACTCGTTTCCACACTAAACTTCTATAGGTATATATCTGAAAATCAAGGAATGAGATTTTTCAGGCTCCAAATAAAAATATAAATAAGAAATTTTTCAGAGTAAACTAAATTTTAAAACAAACGTTTATCAAATTAATTCGAAACAAGAAATAGGATTATAAATTGGTGACAGAGAGTAGTATGAACACATTATGATTCATAGACAATCGTAAGTAATCATTGCAACTTTTAGCATGCCCTTAAAAAAATGACAGAGATTTTAAGTTTATATGGATTTGGGTAAAGACCTCCTTAACAAGCTCCTGCACAAATGATAAATGCAACGGTCAGAACAATAATATCTAATATAATAGAATTTGTTTAAAGAAACCTTTATTGTAAGAATTAAAAAAAAAATAGGTATGTAGTTAATTCTAAAAATGAAAATTAAATTAAAAATGAATACGTTAAAAATGAAAATGCAATTCTTTGTTGCATTTTCATTTTTTACAGAAAAATTAGCAGTTTTATAAATATATTTTTAAGTTAAAAGGATTTTTTGCTACTCATTTTCTATAATATTATTAAATGTTAGATGTTTAATACAGGATATTAGAAAATGTTTCCTTACAACAAGCTAATTTTATGCTAATATTTTGGAAGCACTTCATATCAAAACTTTATTTACCAAGAGTTTTAGCTCTGATGTTAGGGTAAAATATCGCCTTAATGACATGAAGTTAAACTGCTTGTAAGTAGACTCCAATAACTCCAGCACAGTTGGTAATACATTAATTGAGGACGAGCTTGCAGAGTTAAATGCAAAATCTTTCAGGGAATTCATTTGCTTAAGAAGAGATACAAACAAGTACACTGGCTGAACTCTCGGTTTTTGCAGGGTGACCGATTCTGAATTGAGAGTGTTTGCCATAATTTTAGTTGACAAGTCAGGATCTTCAAGGATTCCTAGAAAAAAGAAATTAAACGGGTATTTTTTTAAACCCTTTCAGTCGCAAAAATTTACTACACTACAGAAACATCTGATATTCACAAAATAAGCTTATTTTAGGTAAAAAAAAAAAGAGTTCCATAAGAAAAAAATCATTTGAATTTTTTATATGGTTTTTGAAATAATGCCAAAATTTTTTAATTGGGGAAAACAACAAAATAATATATATATATATATATATATATATATATATATATATATATATATATATATATATATATATATATATATACATTACCTAAAAACACTTCAAGTTATATATTTTAAGGTATCTGACCATATTATTAAAAAAAATTTAGCAATTATTTTAACCGAACATTTGAGGTCGTGTGTTTGGGATCTTTGTCTTGGTACTACACAAAGCTGTTTAAAATATCCAAATTTTGTGATGACACTTTTAAATAGTTGTTGACAATAATCATATAAGTCCTATGATCCATTATACAATTGATGAATACTAAATTCCCTACTCCCAGGGGTGCAGAAAATGTTTTTACTCCAAAAATGTCCCCCAATCCGTTTGAAAATTTCCCCCAAATTTTACCATATGTTATAGACTTACATAAATTCTGGTAAAAATTGGGTATAGAAAATTTTACGATATCAGGGATGTTAGCGCTTGTTGAACAAAAAAAAGCTGAAATCCAAACCAAATGTTCGGTTTGAAAAACCAAATAAGTTATCACAACAATATAAATTTTAATAATTATATAATACTAAACTACTAAATGTACTTCTAATACATTTATATACATTTAAAAAAAATGTTTTCTTTAATTTATTATGCTTGGGGAAGGGGGTCATATTCATCAGATTTATCTATGAACTTGTTTATTTTGTGATTATTTATTCGGTATATTACTTTTAAGTTTTAACTGTATGGTAGTTTCATAAGGATGGAAATTTAGGCATCAGGTTTTGAAAAAAAATCATTGACTGCCTTTTTGGGATTGAAATCTTAAACTTTTGGTCTTATTTGTTAAGAAAAAGATTTCAAGCACTTTTCCAGAAAGAAATTCCAAGAACTAGAAATTTACTACCAACATAAAATCTAAATATATAAAACGCGTATACGTCGACACTCCATTAAAAAAACACCTAAAAATTATCTTCTATCAGAAACCCCAATAAATGCCGAAGTAGAAAAAAAAGGTCCAAATGTGAAACAAAAAGTATTTCAACATTCAAGCTGTTTTTGTGATTACCACTCAAGGACGTTGCGAGTACGACACTAGATCAGAAAAAATATCCTGGTCATCTGACTAAGCCTGAACCGGAGCTACAAACTCAAGGAAGCCGAGAGTATTACACTTGATCAGAAAAAAAATATCCTGATCGTCTGACTTGGCCTGAACCGGAGCTACAAAAGTAAGAGATGCTCTTCCGATAACGCAGAGCCAGAGAACGGTCAAATATTCTGATGCAATTTGACATCATCGGTAGATTTTGAAATAATTACTAGGCAGCATAGTAAGCAAATCAGGAAAGCATTATTGGACTCTTCTTCTAATGGAAAATTGCACTATCTGACCGAGATTTGAAGACATCCTAGTGTAAACCAATCTTAATTTATCTTCCAATTTTGATTGAAATTTTTATCTTCACATTTAAAATATGTTATTTTAACCTGTAGTTTATTGAAATTTAAGTTTAGTTTCACATAATTACGGGCACCGTAAAAATGGAAAAGTGCGAAGAAAAAGTAAAACTCGTAAAAAAAGGGGTGGGGTGGGGGTGGAGCGGAATGTCGCAAGGATACGATCAACGCCCGATGTATGCTAGGTAGTTAGTATTATGGTAGTTAGAACAAAAAAGTAAATTAACTTTAGGTTATAAAACAAAAAAATAACGACTTTTCAGGGAATTTTGTAATACATTGTTAAAATCAAAACAGTATTTTCCACAAAATTTCCCAAGATGGCTAAAATTTCCCCCGATCTAGGATACTCCCGGCCGGATCAGACATATTCTGCATCCCTGCCTACTCCATCCCCTAATATACACCGCCAAATCACAACACCTCCACTCCCATGTTTCACTGTTCCAACTAAGTTCTTGGAAGTAAGTTTATAATTTTTTTTTCTCCATACAACTATGCGCCCATCAGAACCAAAGATGCTGAATTTACACCATTCTGCAAACAGAACAAAATTCCAGTTAGTAGATTTCTGGCTGCTTTACCATAATTTCATTAAAAAAAGGTCTAGCGATTTTGTTCTTCTAAGTTACAAATAATTATCCTCGTGCAAACCAGCCATTTATACCAGCATTTCGAAGGATTCTACAAATAGTTTCACAGCAGATACAAGTTTCATTCGTTTTATTATAAAAAAAGATGAAGTAAATTATACTTCACTTTGACGTGGATTTTTGAGAAATTTACTTTCGATAATTCGTTGACATCTATCTGACAGAATTTGAGGATGACCATTTCGGGGCTTGTTTCTGATCCTCTTTGCCCATTTGAAATGCTTTATTATACTTTTCACAGTTGAATGAAATAGATTTATCATAATAGCACCCACTCAAAGTGATTTTCCAACTATCAAATAAAATGAAATAAATTGTCAAACAATTAATTTTTTTTTATTTAGGAGGGTGCATTATGTATAAGAATAATATAAATAATTGTCAGAAATAAAATAGGTACTAAAATCAAACAATTTTAGTGTCTTTTACAAAAGTAATAAAAAATAACCTGCAAAAGATAGTTGAATAATGGATTTAAGGAAATAATTTTTTTGGTGTACAAAGACTTTGTGTGCACATTTTTTGAAATTTTTCATTTAGCTATTTTTCTGAGAAATACTACTAACTTTTTAAAAAAAATAATGCCCAGATTTATAAAGAACTATTGAAAGATACCATTTAAAAATATTCAACTCATAAAATTGTTTATTACGGAGTATATAGCACAATTTTTGCAAATTTCTTTGGTGTACATTACATACACTTTTGGGAGACACTGTACGATGTTTCCCAATTTGTAGTTTATTTTCTGTTTTTGTCTTCCTTTATCTCCCGAAAAACATGTTTATTATTCAATCCCTAGTAGTTTCAAGAAACAGTAGAATGTTTTCATGAACAAATTCAGAAAAGAATTTCTTACTTTTGGTGACAGTTTTGAAATTCTCTTTACATGCATGTTCGAAAATTACAGCAGTTATCCAGTTATCTTGAGCCTCCATTTCGTTGAAAAACTAACAAAAATGCAGTGAACTCACAGAATTCTAAATTTAGATTGCAGAATCACTGGAGAGCATAGAATATAAACGTAGTTTTTATAAAAAGTTGAAATATATGGGCAATTCAGACATTCAAGAATTTTCGCGGCAAAAGCGAATTGCGAAACAATAACAAAGACAAGTTCAAGCTGAGTTGAGTTAACAGTTTCTGTGAAGAGTTTATTTTTAATAATTTTTGGTTGTCATCTCCTTACTTTTTAACTTACCAGTGCATGTTATATTGGTTAAATCAGGCTGAATGAAAGTTTTTCCCCCCATTAGTAATAAAGCAGTGATAGCGTATTTAAAGGTCTGTAACAAGGTCGTATTTTAAACGTAATTCAAAACTACAAACAGCTTTTTAGTTGTGTTAAAAGCTCCATACAAATTTAAAAAAAAAGGACCTACAGAATGTTTATCTTGCCAACATAATAGTTTCGGTCTCGTCATAGGGCGAACAGAGATTCGAAATGAGAGCTATTTAGAAATATTCACAGAGAGCTATTTAGAAATATTCTGATGCTACGATGGATTTAATCTATACACAGTAATTTGGAGTATCCTATACAAATGTTTACACTGTGGAAGGTATGAGATTGAAAATAAGACTCTCTCGTCTTGAGAACGTTATTACTCTGACACTTTTATTCCATCAAATCAAAAACGTGTGCTTAGTGCGTCTAGACATAGTCTAGTCGTTTGAATTAATCACACCTTCAGATCGTTCAGAATATTATTTTTAATGAACAAGTAAAATATGGACGATTTATTAATGCTATTAGAGAAGTAAATGTAATCGATTTAAGATGTTTCTATTGTAATCAACTTATAGAGGATGCTGGACTAGAATTGAAATGTAATCTTTTTCATGTGGAATGTTTGTATGTGCATATCAATCGTCAAAATGAAACTGTTTGTCCGTGCAATGCCGAAATTGAATAATATATGCAATATGTTTCTATCATATGATTATTTTGTTTAAAATTTGAATAATATATGCAATGTTTCTAATATGTGATTCATTTATAAAAATGTGTTTGTAATTTGAAAATATTGTGAATAAGATGTGTTTGTGATATGTTATTCATTTATAAAAAGTGTTTGTATTATGTGATTCATTTATATAATGTGTTTGTGTTACGTGATTAATTAATTTATTTATATAATGTATTTGTTCTATTCGGCCATGGCATGGCTCACTACAGAGACGGAACAGACAGCAGTTGAGTTACAGAGCGTGGACTGCTATAGCCTTATGCCTGTGATCCAAACCACTCAGCCATCGGGCTCCACATGCCACCCATAATCATATTATATTATCTGCGTGTTGGTCCATGATGCTGTCGCCTATTTCAGTCTCTACCCTACTATAGAACTCTTTGTATAGATGTAATGGTAACATACTTATTCTTTAACCTATTGTTATTTCAGTTAAGATCCTACTCGCATAGTTTCGTTCACCTTGAATCCTAGCCTTTGTTAGAGTTGTGGTAGAATGTGGCAGTAAGAGCACTCTCAGGCAAAAAGGTGAAATCTGTTGATTGCATTCTAATTCTGTCAGTTCTTCCTTATGAAAAACATCAACCTTTGCTGGCAACATCCCTGAATTTTGTGCATAATATTGTATCAATTGACAATATTTTAGTAATTTTTTCTATAATTATATGACTAAACTAAAAAAAACTAAACTTCTCAGCACAACAGCCCGTTAGAGGGCCAAGGCCTGTCGTGCCCATTTCAGCTTACATGATCAAAGGCTCTGGGGTGCTAGGCATATGTCCCGGTAAGGTGGTCAGCCTCATGTGTGACCTCCAGTGTTTAGTTCCCATATATGCTTGGTACTCATTTTATTGACTCACTTAAGAGATGAAAGGCTGAGTCAACCTCACTATCTGTGACTCCCCGAACCTGGCAATGCGAAGCACTACCACTGGGCCACATAATTATATGACAGCAAAGCAATTTTATTGGATTATTAAAATATGTTTAAATATTATGAGCATATTATAATGAAAATGTAAATACACAGTGTAACAAATGTTTACTTAAAATGTTTAAGAGCAACTCTAAAGAATAAACAACACACCAGTTTTAGAGAAGGTAAAAGCATTTTAAAAAAGGATTTTAAAAAAAAATATGTATAATTGGTATAGTAAAAATATTAATTTGCTCAATTAAATGCAAAATTACCATATCAAAATACTTTTGTGTTTTTGAATTTAATTTTCATCTTGTTTTATCTTTCAGACTATTTTTAAATAATTTTATTTAAATTTGTTGGAAAGACAAATTTTGGATTGGTCAACATAACAATAATTTATTTATTTATAATAAAAATATACAAATAATGAGTCTCTTAGGTTGTTCATTGGTTATCTTCTTGTTTTGCCGTCCAATCAGATGACAAAGCCAACGACCTTCCGAGTTTTGAATCAATTTCATCAGCAGTAACATGCTGAAATCGCATTAGTGCTGTAGCTATAACAAAGTAAAACAAAAAAAAAACTATTTTTAAACTTGTATACTGAAACTTCTTATAAAATGAAAAATTAATGCAAAATAACAAATGTCTACAATGCAATAGTTTTTATTGAGCAAATTCTGATCTCAAATAACTTAAATTACAAAAAAATGCAGCCTTACTTATTTAAAAAAAAAGCATACAAAGAAGAAATTAAGATAAGGAAAATTTTTAAATTTCATTGATGATACTTTCACATGGCACATTGCTTTTTAAATGTTCGTTAAAAAAATGGCCTATCATTTCCTCAAATATAATCCTTTTTTAAATTGATGCTTCAATTTTCAACAAATAAAATAGTATAATGTATATATCTTCATATTTACTAAAAAAAAGTTTTTAAAAAATCACTGAAATTTAACTCTCTGTTACATTTTAAACTTAAGTTTAATTTTTAAAAAACTATTTGTTAAATTAACTCTTTTCTGCCTTGACGAGTTTCCCAAAATCCTGATTAAATTTAGGGAGACTAAGATAAAAGACCAAAGATATCAGCTTAAATTTTTGATGTAATCAATTTACATGGGACTATGGGAGTGAAGGTAACGGCGATCGTCGTATATATAGTGATGAGCAAAAAGAAGGGTAATTGAAAATGAACCATAAAATAATGTTTAAGGAATGGTACAGTTTAAGAAATACCAAGGCTATATTTTCATGATAAAATAGATGTTCTATGTTAAAATAGAAGTAAACTTCGTGCATGCAGAATTTGCATACGTTTTCAAATTTATTGCTTGAATTGATAGCGGAGTAAAATTTAAGGGTGCTTATTTCGTGTATTAACCTCAATAAGATTCAAAATATACAGCCATTATTTATCAATTAAAATATAGAGATAGTTCTTGAGTTCTATAATTTTTTACCAAATGAAAGTATTTAACAAAACCAGTAATTAATTACCTAAAACTGTGCGATACAATGCTTCTAAATTCATGAAGCTTTTTTTCCCCTTCCTTCCAATTCTACTGTATTGCATTGCTAAATCTTTGGTCAACAGTTTTTTCATAACTGAAGTTAAGAACATGTATAAAGTTTTTCCCCCACATGTAAAGTGCAAATGACGTGTCTGAAATGAAGAAAGCATTCGTCAAAGTAATATAATTAAAAATTCAAATATCAAACTACATATTTACAAAAACAGTCAAACATTCTAAACATAATATAATTACTTAAATACAATGAAAAAAAAAATGTATGAACTCTTTTCAACTTGCTATCAGTTATTATTGACTTACATTACACAAATAATTTTTTTTGTAAGTGACAGGGATATAGCAATGTATGGGGATGCAATTTTTAATTACCCAATTTAAAAACAATATAATCCTTCTGATGGAAATGCAAACAACAAAATCACTTGACCGTACTTTGGTGTAAGCGTTGCTGTTCAAAACCTACCTTGGTTCTGCTGTGAGGTTAATCACAATTGAAGAGTACAGGGGAAGAACCACTTGATTTATTAGGAGTCTTCTCGTAATTGTGTCTGTGTGGCCGACATTGGCGCCAGGAAACCGTTTTTCTTTTGGTTCTTCATTCGCGGTACAAACATGTGATTTGTGTCCATTGATCTCTGATGTGAAGCAGGGTTGCCGCAAAAGAAAAACAAAGCGAGTAACAGGTTTCTTTACACCAGTTTAGGGGATTTCCTGCTATCATCGCCAAAGAGGCCTATTGAGGAACACCTACTACGAAATCAAGCAGTTTTTCCATTGTACTCCCCAATTGCTTTTTACCCAACCCAAACCTAAGTAGTGTGGGGGAAAAATGAGAACAGGTACGCTAATGCTGTTTCCTAGAAAACCACAAGAGGGGGTAAGGGAAAGAAAGTAATTTCAAAGTTTGTTGCATTGCAATCAGAAGTACTATAGCTGATCCAACATAGTTGAAAAAGTTTATTTGTTCAAATTTTGTGTAAAACATGATGTGTTTTAAAACTTTCGAATTGGCTTAGGTACTATTATTGTCAATTGTTTTTCTCGATATTTTTTCCGGCAGTTTAAAATCCATTTACTGGTATGTTGGGAAAGATAAACTTTTATTAAATAAGTAATTCTTATAATATTCATCAAACTGAATAAAAGAAATGTAATGTTTTTCTCAAAAAATTAGCGCTTTATTTGAATTCATTCCCATCTTTTTTCATTTCATTTTAAATTATCAATCAAAATATAATGTAAAAGTTGGGTTTTGAGCCTATAAAATGTTACATTAATGCTTTCATGACATCAGACATGTCTCATGTCCTGAAAGATGTCTTTCATGACAGATCTCATGAGACATTGTTCTGAATTAGAATTAAGGACAATGTAAAAAAAACGAAAGCTATGATGAAATATAAGTTATGTTAAATGAAAGCTATGTTGTTTAATAAAGTTATTGATTATATGCTTAATTAGCTAATTGTTGTTATATTAAAGAAATTTATTGTTTGTATGTTTAATAAAGATACCAGTCTGGCTTGAAGTTCATGGTTCCTTAAAAGCTCTAAGTTAAAATCGATAAGATCTTCATTGGTCTTCATAGGAAGGTTAAATTCGGAAATAACATCTTCATATGTTCCATAGTACTCTTGGTAGTCAGAGTTTTCCAGAGGATCTGGTTTTCTTTCTGAATGTATGAGTTCATTTTCAGATATTATTGGTTGTTTACTTTCACTTTCAGCGATTGAAGCTTTTATTTCAGTCATTTCTGACTGGATGACATCAACTTTTTTCTCTAGAGTATTCAATTTTAGGACAGCTTTTTCTAGAACTTTTAGTGTTTGACCAACTGGAAAAAATGTCAAAAATTAACCTTGTTAAATGTTATATAGTGTATCTTAACTTTAATAAAGCTAAAACATTGAAATTGCTTTAAATTTAGCACACAAAATGTTGTTTATTCTAGTTGTTCATGGGACTAGCCAATTAGTATGTTAATTGGTAAGCATTACCAACTCAAGCTTAGAGGCTACAGAAAAAGAGATATATGGAAAAGCGATGTTGTAATCCGTCTAATGGGTCAGTAGTCTTGGAAAGACTGTATTATTTTTTTTAACAAGAAAAATGCTTTTCAAAAGCAGTTTACCAATAACAAACTTACCAAGAGATTTTATTTCTTGCAAGTCATTTTTTGGGTGTAACTTATTGGAATCTATAAAAAAAAATTTCATTGTGAAAAGGACAAATTCCATAAAATTAACAACAAAACAATAGGATTAATAGGTTCAAGATAAATAATATTGTAAAGTAATTGGCAGATGTCCATTGCTACACCATTATCGCTTTTTTTAATGAGAAAAATTTAAAAATAAATTTATTATTAGATTTCTAACTTTCACGAATCTACTTTAATACTGTATAGAGTACTAAATATATAATTCAAATATTTTTCCTATCTTGAAAATAACTTTTAGAAAATTAGATTATGAGTTTTTGCAATTTGTAAAGATTTTGAGTTAAAAGGTTTTTTTTTTATATTTATAACAAGAATTTAAGATAAAAAATATCCTATACAATATGCTTGACAATTGTTAAAAATAAAAGTGAATTAAAATACATACAAGTTGAATGCCCATTGGCTATGGGAATGGTATGAGATGTTGAGGCTGTAGAAGAGTCTTCATATAAAGATATAGGCATTACTTCATCAAAAAGTTGCAACACACATTCTGGTGTAGAAGCATCTTAAAAAAGAAAGCCCATAATTCAGCATTTATATTTAATATACATAGAGATTAATGGAAGAACTTACTATGGGAATTTTTTTTAAAAATTAAGATTTTAATATAAATTAACATATTAGTAACTTCTTTACTAATAACGTTTTTTCCTTCTTCATAAACTTTACGTTTAGTATACATTATTTAGAGTTTGCAGGTACCGTTTTTAACAGATCTGAGTGCAAACTAAAAGCTTTAGAGCTCATTTTCATTTTTTTTTTCACTTAGCAGGTTCTTAAAGTAAGGTCTTCATAAATAAAATAAAAAAAACTCAGGAAAACTAAGACTGTTTCATTAAATATATCCATGTGCTAAATGGGGTAGGAAACCTATAATATCATCTCTATATGCTTAATAGGACTTTGAAAACTCAACACAAAAGAAGCAGACATCTGTTCATAGACTCAGGGCTTTGAAAGGGAAAAGGCAAAATTGTTCTATCAAAGAAATGCGACAGATGGGTAATGTCCTTAATTTCCCTCTGGATCTGCATCTGTTCTGTATAAAAGTGATGGAATTGCATATTAGAGGTGCAGAACCAGTCATTTTTTAAAAAATGAACCAAACAAGAAATCTACTTTTACACATGAGGATTCAGTCAAAGTAAAGAATAAAATTAAGAATTACATTACCAATAGTTGATTCAGACATCTTAATCTTTTTCACATGATCATCAATATATCTTGCAGGTAGCCTTCTTTCTCTCTTGCCAAGTTTTAAACCTGATTCTTTGGAATCAACATCCGTAATCGGAGAGGGATGTGTAGATGTCTGATGTTCGTTGGCTTTGGCATACATTGCTAGACATAAAGCAGAAAACTTAAATATAAAAGGTATGTAGCATCAAACAGAAAGATATAATAATAAATAAGGCAAGAGAAAATAGCAAAACTTTCATCAGGGCTATCACCAAAATATGGTTAAAAAAATTTAAGGAAGAGGTATATACAAGAGCCTCATCTAAGATACCACAGACTAAGGTTAGGTTAGGTTTGCATTATTCTCGCACTAGAGCAACACGAGGGCTATTAGCGAAGGGCGTCGTATTTTAGAACCACAGTAAAATGACGAGCCGACACTTGAATAGGCACCCAACGCATTTATAGATCAGCATCTATTTTGGAAATGCCCGGACCCCAACCTGGGACCTTTCGCATGCTAGACGAGTGCCTAACTGACTGGGCTCCCCAACCCCATTCCACAGGCTAAAGGAATAGAATACCCGACCCCTAAAGAAAACTGTTGTGTACTATTGCTCATATAATGGTCCAGATTGGAACAGGGTTCTAAATTAACGATCGCTACTCGCAAAGTGCGACAAAATTTATTTCGCACAGAAAAATAAATTTAGTTGCAGCAATCAAACAATAATGAATAAACTACCTCCTTTAACTACAGTTTAAAGCAGTTTGTACCATTGAAAATATTTTTCGGTAATGGAATATTTTGTTCGCATGTCCTTCTTTGTTTGATGTTATGGGTTCAATTTATGTTCTTTAACTTTTGAAATTTGGATACATTTTAACAGAGTAAATTAAAATGGACAAAAAGTTATTAATTTCCATTGAAAATACTAAAACTGGAGGAGTAAAAACAATAGCTCTTAAACTATTATCTTACCATCTATACCACTATCTGGTTGATTTTGTTTACATGAACATTCGCAACTACAATCAGCCTTTCTTTTAACAAATTTGAACTCGTTACAATTGCTATTTGCGGCCATTTTGATATGAAATAATTTGTTTTATTAAAGTTTAGTCTGTTTGATTTTTAATTGCTGATTTTAGGGCCATGGAAAGCCCTGCTTTTGCGATTTTAAATTTAGTTTTTGTTTAGGTAGGTAGGTAGGTAGGTAGGAGAATAAAAGGCTTATGCTAGTAGCTTGGTCCGCTACGCTTTGCCAGTGTTCCTTTAGAATGCGAATTGTGGTTTGGTTGGATGGTTCAGTTTACTGCGACTAATCAGATCATAGGTTTGTGGCGAGTAAGAATTTGACTACGCTCTTAGCGATTTTTTTGTTCGATATTGTCTGAAGGCAAATCCAATTATAGTTCATAGGGATAGTTCCAAGCGCTATGCGAAGTTCGTTTCTTGGTAGTTCATGTTTGGAGCATGTGAGGAGGACGTGATCGTTAGTGTCAAGGGAGTTACAAGCCGGACAGTTTGGTGATTGTTCTAGGTTTACTTTACATAAGACATATTTCGTTGGTAGTGTCCGAGTCCGTAATCTTGCCAGGAGAGAGTCTTCGGTTCTTGTGAGAGAAATTGATCGATGTGTCGTGTTTGCTGAGAGGTGAGGGAAGTTTAAGGCGTATTTTGAACTTGTCCAAGCGAACTGGACAGCTGCTTTCTCATCTCTCTTGGCTTGATTCTGAAGGTCTTTGTGGTTAACCCATTGTGAAGTCATTGCGCCGGTAAGGGCTCCTTTTGCTGCTGCATCTGCTTGCTCGTTAATATTGATCCCGACATGAGCAGGAACCCAGGCGAGAGTAAGAGACACACATTGAGGTAGTTTTTTAGTGATGACATTGCTCAGTTGAAGGATTGGGGTTGGGGATTTCCTGCTTACATTGTTGAGTGCCTGAAGGGTCGAAAGACTGTCAGTGCAGATGACATATTCCTTTGAAGCATCGGTTATCTCTTTCTGGATTGCAATAATGATGGCACACGCCTCTCCACTGAAAGCTGAATTTAGCTTGTGGATTTTTCCGCTTTGGACTGAGTTGGTGCTGGAATTGACAATGGCAACCGCTACTCCATCAACGGACTTTGAGCAGTCCGTGGCAATAACTATGCGGGATTTCCAGTTGGCTAGCCGGTAGTCGTTAAACTTATTTTGTAGTGTTGAGGGTGGACAGGACTTGCTCTGAATCTGAAATGGAAGCTCGTTAGTGAAGATTAGGAGGTTGTGGCTGTGGGTGATCAACATCGGAGGAGTGAATGGGATAATTTGGTTGATGTTAATTATATGCTTCCTTGTAAATTTGTTGAGCAGGAGACCGTATGGTAACCGGTTGAAAACTGCTGTAGAAACTTGGCGTTCCACTTCTTTGATTTCTTCCTTGACTGGGGTTTGGTCACTTGTTGCCAATTGTTTGAGGAGGAAAGACAGTGATAGTCTATCACTTCTCTCTCGTGCTGATCCAATACCAGCTTCGGCACGGAGAACAGGTATTGGGGTCCATTGAGGTAGACCGGTAGCAAACCGCAAAACTTGGTTGAAGATTTTTTCGATTTTCCCAAAGTCGGTTTTACTAGCGAAGTTAGTTACATGGATACCATAGTTTAGGGCGCTGAGGACACATATATTGGCTAGCCTTGTCATGTGGGATTTGCTCGCTCCCCAGAAGGTTCCTCCCAAGGCCTTTAAATAGTTCAACCGTTTCAGTGCTTTGGCCCCTGCCAGGCGGAAGTGTTCCCGGAATGAGAGGTTGTAAGAGAAGGTGATGCCAAGGATCTTTATGTTATCCACCCACGGAATTATTTTATTATTCATCGAGATGTTGAATTGGGACCTGTCTCGTTTATTTGAGAAATCGATGATAGCACTCTTTGAGGGTTCCAGGGACAATTTCCAGAGTTTACACCACTTACTAATGGCGAGTACAGTTGCTGCAAGCTTTCGTTGGAGGTCTTGTCGGGTTGGGGCATCGCATATGACGAAAATATCATCCGCGTAAACTAGCCCGTGGACATCTCCTGGGAGGGAGTTGAGGAGGTCACTTTTGTAAATAGTATAGATGGTAGGCGAGAGCACACAACCTTGGGGAGTTCCTTTAAGATAGGGAAAATTGGCCGATGTTTTCGACGCCCATTTCACTGACACCGACCTGTCGGAAAGAAATTGATGTATCCACCATACCATGTGACCAGGAATGCCAATATTAAGGGCCTTCAAGGCGAACCCGTCGTGCCAAACAGCATCGTACGCTCCAACCACGTCGAATGAGATGAGTGCAACAAAATTTTTATCCGCTCGGGCTTTGATGATTTTGCTGAACAAATACTGCAACGCGACGTCGCATCCTTTAAATGGGAGGAATCCCATATGGGCCGGATGTAGGATTCGATTCCGTAAGAGATAATCTGAGATTCTCTCGTTGATCATTTTCTCGAGAATTTTGGAGAGAGTGGAAGTAAGAGCTATAGGTCGATATGACTTGACGTCGGTAGATGGTTTCCCGGGTTTTGGAACAGGTACAATAGTAGCTTTCCTCCAGTTGAGGGGGATACAACCATTTCTCCAGATCTGGTTGATACAGCCTAGTAGTTTCTTTTGATTGTTTTCTGAAAGACTCTTTATCATAGGAAGGGTAATGCCGTCCGGGCCCGGCGTTTTATTGCTCGAGCGATGAATCGCTCTCCTCATTTCAGCGGATGTGAAGCCTTCCGCCATGTGCTCGTTGGTTGTAGATGAAAAATCGATAGGAAGTCCTTCAGCAATTGGCTGGCGTGCAAAGGTCGCTGCGAAAGCATTTGCCTGTGCCAAACTAGATACAAGGGGGATACCTCCACTCCAGATCATTTTGTGGGCTGTTGGAGGTGGCGTATCTCTTACTCTCAGAGCTTTTAGAATTCTAAATGCTGTGGCTGAATTCCCTGCTTTAGCACATAGTTCGTCCCAGTACTTCCTCTTGAGGTGTTTGGTTAGTCTGCGAAGCAATGCTGCAATCTTCTTGGCCTGTGTCCAGGCTGGTCCAGTGACGTCCTTTTTGCTGGATCGGAGTAGCCTGCGTTTAAGGCCTAAAAGGAAGCTGCATCTTGCATTCCACCACGGGGGGAATTTCTTTGTAGAAATGGGAGTGGGCTTCGAGTTGGCTCGTTTAGCGGTAGTACAAGAGTTTTCGAAGTCTGAAATTGAGTCTATTTTTTGGTTGTCGTCTAGGGAAGCATTGAGGTCAATTTGGAACCTGCCCCAATGAGTGCGCATTTTACCTTGTGTGATTTTATAGGAGTTGTTCGGGATAGATATAAGTATGGGTTGGTGGTCGGAATCGAAGTTGTCGTTAAGGACTTCGTGTTTGGTGTTCAGAAATAGATCGGATGACGATATAGATAAGTCAAGGAGGGACGGTCGGCAACCAGCTTTGTAGAAGGTTGGTTTGGAAGTGTTGAGGAGGCAGTTGTTGGCAAGGCCAAGCCAATCTAGGATTAAGTCGGCGCTTTGGCTGGTTTTTGAGCTACCGAGGGCAGGATGATGGATGTTGAAATCTCCTATGATAATAAAAGGGGGCTTGAGGTTCGACTGCAGGGCTTGAATCCAGGCGTTTTCAAAAACTCCTCTGCGGGAATAAACGTTGGCAATCATGGTTGGTGTGGCGTCGTTTAGTAGCATCACAACCATACATTCTGCCTCTGCTTGAGGAAGGTTGATAGTAATAGCCTGTGATTGTAGTTTTTTGTTTATTCCAATCAGCAATCCGCCTCCATGTGATGTTGGCCTATCAAGCCTGTAAACTATCTTTCCAGGAATATGGTAGGGGATATTTGGTTTGAGGAAAGTTTCTTGTAGTGCCACCACGTCCGCTTTAAACAGAAGGTCCTTTGCTAGGGGTTTGTTTTGGATTCCATGGCAGTTCCACTGTAGGATGGTGAGATCTGACTCTGCTCTTGTGTATTGACTTCTGGGATCTGCCATTTTTTGCTGGCAATGTCGGGGGTTTCAATGGGGGGATTAAGTCCTGAGGTTTTCGTGGTGTTTTGCGTAAGAAGTCTTGCGCTAGTTTCTGGTTTTGTTTTTGACAACGCTGGTTTTTTTGGAGTTTCGAAGCTTGTTATTTCTTGGAGTGCTGGTATGTTAGGAGCCACGGTGGCTTCGCTCCTGAGTTTCCGCAATTCTTTTTGAAGGTCTTTAATTTTGGACTGCAGTTGGGTGTTTTCTTGTTTCAGATTGGCGTTCTCTTTTCGGGTGTTGAGGAGGTCCGTTTGAATATTGGCTAAATCGCTTTTGACTTTTTCCCTTTCTTTTTTTTCTTCCTGTATTTCAGCACGGAGATTATTAATTTCTTTAGTGAAGACGGAATTAAGGGTTTGTAGTTGAGTGATGTCGGGTTGAATTTGGGATGGTGGCGAAAGGGGTTGGGGTTTGATGGCTGCCAATACTTTTTCGATGGTCGCCTCTAGTTTGGCTTCGAATTCCTTCCGGAGAGAGTCTATGTGGGAAGGTTCGGAAGTAACGCTTGCGAATGTTTTAGCTTGGGGTTTTGTGACTCTCGCTGCTTCTCTGAAGGATATTCCTTTGGATTTGGAAACCTTGAGTATTTCCCTGCTGTTGACGTATTTGGGGCACTTGTTGAGCTCTTGGGCACTGTGGGAGTTTTCGTTGCAGCGGGCGCAGTGGATATCGGAGTCTTCTGCTAAGCACTCTCTAAGGTTGTGGGCTTGCCCGCATATGCTGCACTTGATCTCTTTCGAACACTTTCCTTGGAAGTGGCCAATGCCCTGGCACTTGTGGCAAATTCTGGGGTTTTCTTGAAAAGCAGATGCGTGTAATACGGTACGGAAGAGGTGTACCTCTTTTCTAGGCGTCTTTCCTAGTTCTTTGACAAGGATTACTGGTATGGGGTCAATTGACCCTTTTTTTGTAAACCTGGTGACACTTGCAAGTCTAATTCCGTCGTTGAGGAGTTCTTCCGCCAACTCGGTAACTGAGTACTCGGTATCTACGTTACGGACGATGTAGCGCGTGGTGATACTGTCTTCTAAGATTCTGCTGCGGACGGGGGTGCCTTGGATATCTTTTACTGCTAATACCGACTCTGCCGACTTCGGTTTGTTGGTGGTAATCACGAGTTTCTTTGATCGGGTTATTTCAAATCTGTCTTCCTTATGTGTGATACTGCCATATATTTCTTGAATTTTCTTTGGGGATGTTAACGGGCAACCTCCTGTTTCTGTGTCTATGATTATTTTAATGGTTTCTGCACTGAATTCGAGTGCAAGTTTGACTTTCTCGTTAGTTGGCCACTCTTTTGTAACAACGAGGGATTCTCTTATTTCTTTCCGCGGGCGTTCGTCGTCAGTTGCCTCGGCATCATCGTGACCTCGCTTGGACATGATATAGTTCTAGTCAAGAGGCTTTGCCTGGGCACTCCTCCCGGGCCAGCCACGTAAGCTTTCTCTGCGGCAGCAAGTTGAAAAATTTTCGAAAATAAATTAGTAAAGGTACTACTAGACCTAACAAGGAAAATTTCCGACAAACTTAGTCGAAAACCAATGAAAATGAACACATTCGAAAAACTGTTTGCACCGAAACTTAAAATTTTTCGCTAGCTCAACTTTTCACCGCCTCATCTCCACCCACACCAAACTTAGAAGTTTTTGTTTACTGTTATCTATTGATATTTTGGTTTTGGAGCTGGAGCGGAGCTATGAGCCGAGTAATTGCCAGATACTATTTACTTATTCTATTTTTTCGCCAATGGACATGTTTAAGGATTGAGTGTCAACACAACAGAAATACTGAATTATAGTGGCTTGAGGAGACTCATCTAACCACTATAACTGGATGAAAATAGTGTCTTTCTTGAGCTTCGATTGATGAAACAATGTCACGTTTGAACATCGAAGGAAAGGGAGGAATAAAAGATGTAGGATATACAGTGGTGGCCAAAAGTGTGGACATTTTTTTTATATTTATGTAACTTTGTGTGCTCCACTTCAAATCCCAATAATTAAAAGAAAAAAACTTCATTTTAGTGGAACATAATTATTGTGGAACTTGAAGACATCATCATTTATTATATTGGTACGGTCTCAAAAGCTATTTTAGATTCAATACCAAAGAATTTAGTTACATTAAATTTTTTTTATTAGTTTTATTAGATAATTATTCAAGAAAAATGGTACAATTAGTAATGAATAAACTAAAAGAATTATTTTTTTTAATTTCGGGAGCATTTTAATCTGACAGATAATCTTCAAATCCTTCTTCAACAATAATGTCTTCTTCGCTTTCTTCTTCCCCTTGCTAAAGATCTAGGAATAGTTCACGCAAAGATGCATCTGTTATCTCTTATATAAGAATCCTCATATGTTGCATTTGAATCAACATTTAAACAAATTGGCCATGGCCATTGGTACATACAAAAGAACAATACAATCCGACTTTTTTTTTACAGCCACAGTTTGCACTACAACCCTTTTTGCAATTACAAAATATAGTATATTCAGGGCCGTGTGGTGCTATGATGCAGAGAGGCGGCCGCATCAGGCGGCAATTTAGTAGGGGGCGGCAAAATTCTAGATTCTAACCTTAATTTTTTAAAAATACTTCTTCAAAAAATTTACTTAGTACTTACTAAATATGTGTAAAATAAATAAATCTTCAAATATAGGAAGAAAAAGAGCGGCAATTCTAATGAATATCCGAAATAGTGAGAGGGAAAATAGATCTAAGCCATTCCCGATCTGGGCCGGGGGAAAGGCCGGGTTGAGCGGCAATTGGGGTTTAATCCCCATGCGCTCTTTCTATCGGTTTCTTATCTTCAACAGAGAGAGGGCGGTCTACAAAAAAGGCACTTCTAGGAGACCCCCCCCCCCCCATCCCTTTTTTGGGAATGTGGAAGGGCGACGAAATTTATAGCCGAAGATGAAAGTATAGCATCGCACTTGCACACAACTTGTAACACAACACCAAAACATTGGAAGTGTTTCCGGTCTACTGTCTTTCATTTATATTCGACCTTCAGTCTTTCAGTTATTTTACTATTCGGAGAACTACATAGCAGTTGGTTTTTAAGGGTAATAGGGAGAGTTTATGTACATTAAGATATAACAAAACTTACAAGAGTTCGATATGTACTTTGATTTCTTCTGTAAAAATAAGTGTTATGACATTTTACTTTAAAAAAAAATAATAATTGAGTTTAAACCTGGTCCCAAGCAACAAGTTTGACTTGTGTTACAAATATATTCTTAAAGCAGTTGCAAAAGATGTAAAGCATTTGTATTATATAAAACAATCAGTTAAATGTTTTATATAACAGCTGTTTAAAAAGTAGGGTTTGATTATTTTACTTCTATTTAATTAAATTCAGTAATTTTGTATCAGATATATATGAATGTATTTTTCTTAAAGAATATTTTTAAATTAAGATTTAGCCATCCTACGAATGAGTAATGTGTAATAAGAAAATGAAGTACTTTAAAAATCTAATTTTTAATTAAAACTGATTTATTCCTAACGTCATAGTTTTACCACTAAGTTTTGTAATTAAACCATGTATTGCAATATCAACCTAGAGCTGCACTGCAAAATTTTTTAACTAGATTTTGCTAACTCAGTGAATTTTTTTAACATTGACTGGGCGACACTAATGTCGCCCAGTGAAGGAAAAATGTTGCCTTGTAATATGAAAATCAAATCACTGGGCGACATTAATGAAGTACGTAATTTCTTAAAACTCTCGTCCTATTTATCATAAATTGTATTTTGCAAAAAAAAACAAAAAAACATTTGAATTAAAAAAATGGGCAAGTTGTAGCCAATTGTTGTTTAACAAGTATCGCGCAATCGTTTCAACCCTGTGGGACTTAAACTAACACGTTTCGAGTTACCACGGGGGTCCTCCTCCTTGCCTTGTGCGCTCCCCCACAATCCCCCCCCCCCTTTCCTTCAGTCAGGGTTCGTTCATGTGACCGGCCTCGGACATTTGTCCTGATAGTGGGAAATTTATTGCTTTAAAGGATAAGACATGAGTCGCCCTCCCAAACTTAGATCAAGAAGATGGGGGCAAAAGGGACGATGCTTTTTCAGAAACGGAAAGTGAGCCTATTGTAGTAAAAAAAAAAAACTTCGTATTTTATTGCCGTCTTGCCTTGCTTTTTTAATTGGCTGAGTACAAAAGCAAATGGGATTTTCTACGAAATGCGGAAGGTTGATCACAGCAACAATCTGTAGCTTGCGCTGTGGGAAAACATCGTTAAAAGTCACTCGAAAAGCTTGGGAACATGGAAATGGTCAACTGAGGATAGATGGTTGGTAGATTTTTATTGATATGTCATTGTATAACATTTACTTTCGAAGTAAACACCCAAAAATTTTGCTCCAATCTTATTTTCACTTAAATCTAGCCTTTCGTCGTATCGTATGATATTTCTGTGTATAGGTACGTCTTTATGATTTTTATATATTTGTTTTATTAAAGTACTAGCTGTTATACCCGACGTTGCACGGGTAGAGTGAAAAAATAATCTAATAGTCAATGTAACCATTTTTTTCTTTCATTTGAGTTACATAAGATATGAAGATTACCCAGTAATTTTCCCTTTAATTACCCATCCTGGATATAGTAATGAATAATATTAATTTCAAAATAATACCTTTTATAAGAAGCTCAAATTAAAAAGAATACATATTTAAGTAAAAAAATAATCAGTAATAATTAAAAATAAGCTACTCCAGCAAACAACAAACGATTTCCATTTTTATGTAGGTCAGTTCAATTCATCCATCATTTAATCCGTTATAGAAAAATAATCTTATGTTGCTGTTACCGTTCATTATAAAGTACAGAATCCCATTACTTATATTACCTTAAAAATTCAAAATTTAAAAAATGCTATAAAATTAACAGATATTGTCATAGTAATTTCCCGAATAAAAACATTTTAGCTTATTTGATGGCGTGTTTGAAAAATTTGGCGAGGAAAATATATAGCTACCATTACACCCACTCAGCTCTGGCTCAAAGACCATCGCACAACCAACCAGCTATTTAAAAAAAAATGCTCTTTTGCACGTTCTTTGTAATAATTTGGCGAGTTTGGCAAAGTAATTGGCGAAAAAAGGAAGACATGAAATCCTAATATGCATCTGTAGTGCAACGGTCTCTAAAAAACCAACATAGTTCAGTAAAAGCTTAACTATGCTTTTAAAAAATTCATAATTAAAATCATATTTACACAATAAAATAATAGAATGGAGACTGGTAGGATTACGTAACTTGAAACATATCCAACTATTTTTTCAAATCATTAATTTTGTTTCTGAAGGCAATGAACAAATATTAAATAAATTAAACATTTTCAATTTCAATTGTTTTCTAAAAAGTTTTATTTAAATATTTCTGCCTGATGGCATCACGAAAGAGAAAAAAATGATCGGATTTGAGCGAAAGTGGTGTATTTTTTCCCTTAAAACGTTCGAAAACGATAGAAGGAATGGTCCAATTCGAAAAATTCTTAGCCTATGTTTGTTCTGGAGATGAGATGAATTTTTGTGCCAAATTTCGTGACAATCTGTTGCGTGGTTATTAAGTTTTTGCGTCCTATACAGACAAACACACAAACAGAAGTCGCCTTTTATGTATATAGATTTATCTCCAATTTTGGTGCTTAAAAGTAGTATTAACTCTTGAGGATTAAAAAGTGGCAGATGTGTGAAATATTTATTTACCCCAAATTATTGATGAAATATTAAAAAGTTGAAGTAACAAAACTAAAATATCCTATTTCATTGAAATATTTTAATTCTATAAAAATTAAACGCAAGCATTTTATTTAAGATATTATTCCACAAATAATTTATTACCATATGAATATTTCATTTTATTCCTTTATAAAATTTAAAGTATTCCTTGTCAATTGTAGGCTTTGAAATATATATTAGGATGATATGATGTGTAACTAGGGTCATATTTTTTCAAATACCAATTAATCGAAGACTGAGCCGGTATTTTTTTTTTCCATATGGGTGATGGATAGAAAAATTTTCAGTTTTTTTTAGTTAAAATATATTTAGTATGAAACTTTAAAATCAAGAGCGGCATTTTAACGATTTGCATCATATGTAAAAAAACACACCACACGGCCCTGAGTATATTAAGCAGTTTTTTTTTGGAGCAGGTGGAAGTAAAGTTTGAAATGGCTCCAAAATATCATTTACTGATTGATGAAAGAGAGAGAGAGAGAGAGAGAGAGAGATTGTTGAGATTGATTACCCTAAATCTGTTTCATTTTAGTTTTTAGTAGAACCGAAATTATAGCACTTAAAAACCTTTTTTTTGCTTGTTTTTGCATTTTTTTTTCAAAACGCATTACGCAAAACATAAAAACTGAATTTCTTTACTATCAATTGCTTCCAAATTTTTACAGTAGTTTTGTAACAGTATGAAGAAGGTTTTGAACTAAAACCATGTAAAATTATTAAGAATTGGATATTTTAAAACTATTTATATGCTTTTTACTCTCTTGTTTCTATGTGTTTTTGATGTAATGCTTCAAAATTTTGCCGATAAAAAATTTGGACGCTGATATCTTAATGATTTTAGTTCATGACCTATAATAATGTTTGTTGAGCATATTTAAATTTAAAAGATGAAAAAAAATTAAAAGATATCATGCTTTGCGCGTAAGCGTGATTTTTGAAGCATATTTTACTATAATTTTTCACAAGTACAAAAAAAAAAGATTTTTTTTTTTATGATTTACTTTCTCAAAACTATTTTTCTATTCATAACTAGTAATAATGGTGCCCAACGATATGGTAGAATAGAATTTTCAGAAGCTTGCTGTCAAAGGTGGTTGGCCACCTTAATGAATTATTCGACTTGTAGGAAGTCGAGTTATCCAGGTTAGACTTATTTGTGAACTTGGACCTAGAATAAATTTTTTAACCGGGATAGGTGAGGACTTTTTTTACGCTATAATAGTGTACCAATGACCCATACCAACATTTAGCTATATGCGATTTTTTAAAACTAAAATCTCTATTTTGACCGGACGTGGTAGCCATCAAATGCAACAATTACCGTAGAGCCATGATGCTTGAGAGGGCTGGGGAGCCCAGTCGGTTAAGCACTCGCTTAGCACGCGGAAGGTCCCAGGTTCGGGTCCGGGCATCGCCAAAATAGCTGCCGACCTATAAACGGCGCGTGCAGCCAAAAATGTCCGACGAATAATACCCCGTGTAAGGGAGTGTACGTTAAATATCCTTCAAAGTCCTAACACTGCGTACGATGTCGCCCTTAACGGTTGCGTTGGGTGCCTATTCAGGTGTTGGCTCGTCACTTGACTGTGGTTCTAAAATACGATGCCCATCGCCAATAGCCCACGTGTCGTTCTAGTGCGACGATAATTCAACCATAATGCTTGAGAATGTACAGCTGGGGAAAAAAAAACGAATCACCCCTCGTTTCTCGGCTGGTATTGATCAAGGAATTTTGTGTAAGGTGTCAATTTTCTGGAATTAGCGTGAGGAATTGAGAACTGGCAACAAAAATTGTAATCGGGGTCGTCTACATATTAAAATGTGTGCCAACTTTGAAAATTCCAATGGCAACACCCAATTTTTTTTACATAAAAATGTTCAGCATCTTCAGAATACCACATGTATAAAAAAGAATTATTTATTATGCATTATTTGCTGAGATATAAGTATTCAAAGTTGAACGCCCATAATGTTAAAAAAGTTTCACAAACTTTTATTCATACCTCTCCAAATAAAATGAATTAAACAAAGATTTTTTTTTTCATTATATATTTCTCAATTTTCCAAAAACAAATCACACATGTTTTTTCATCAATTTTTCATTTTTAATAATTTTTTATTTAAATTTAAATAAGAAAAAATAAAACATTAATAACAACCCCAAATTTTTTTTTACATAAATCGATAAAGTAGATCAAGTAGAACCAAAATCCCGAATTTTTTAATTCAATAACAATTATTTGCCGAGTTATTGTAAAAAAAAAAACTGAAAAAGACGAATTTTAGGGACCGTGTAAAAAATTACTCGGCAAATTTGATCCTAAATTGCATTATCGTTTGGTGATTAAAAAGTGTTTGTTGGTAAATGTTTATTCAAATTATCGATTTCTGTCAAATGTCTAAAGATCTTTTCTTATTTCAAGTGCATACAATGTATTTTGTTTGCATAATTTACATTAAATTATATCGGTTACAATATTTTTAAATGTATGTTATTTCCAATACAATTTCAAAAAGTGTGTTTAATATTAAAAATTAAATACCCTAGAATATTATTGGAATTCGGTTTTAAATACATTTGATTGTTACCATATTAATTATTTAAAATGATTAGAGCCTACTACGTTGGTTAAAAATCATTACCAAAATCATTCTGAGTAATTTTATTTTGCTTTCCTTAAATATCATGTTAAGGTCGCAACCCTCAATTTGCAATACGTGGTTTACCGAAAAAAACTAAACTCCTCGGCGCAACAGCCCATTAGTGGTCCAGGGCCTGCCGTGCCTATTTCAGCTTTCGTGATACAAGGGCTCTGGGGTGCAAGGCATATGTCCCGGTAATGTGGAAAAAATTTTGCATAAAAAGTTTAAAACATAAGTGTAATAATCATGTTTTTCAATCTGATTGCAACTTAATAGCAATTGAAAATCTGTTCGTTATAAATAACCGTATATGCGACTTAATTTAAAATTAAAACTTTTCATCTTCTATCCTTTATGTTATTTCTGAATTTTAAAATCCAAAATTAAAAAAAAATTAGAAAAATCCCAATATTGCCGAAGAAAGTTAAATTCTAGCATCCGTTAAATTCTCAGCAAAATTCATCCGCAAAATTAAGGCTTTAATATCTCAGCAAATAATGCAAAATAAATAATTCTTTTTTATACATGGGGTATTTTAAAGGTGCTGAACATTTTTATGTAAAAAAAATTGGGTGTTGCTATTGGAATTTTGAAAGTTGGTGCTCATTTTAATATGTAGATGACCCCTATTACAATTTTTGTTGCCAGTTCCCAATTCCTCACGCTATTTTTTGAAAATTGACACCTTACATAAATTACTTGATCAATAGCAGCCGAGAAACGAGGGGTGATTCGTTTTTTTCCCCCCAGCTGTACTTCCGATAATCAGTGTAAGTTTCAGAAAACGTCCAGTTTCGACTCCACGACTCCACACCATTTTGTGGAGTAGATATCCATAATCGATAACAACTATGCAACGATATATATATATATATATATATATATATATATATATTATATATATATATATATATATATATATATATATATATATATATATATATATATATATTATAAAAAGCATCGATATCGCAAGATCTTTGGGGCTAAAATTATTTCCCTTCGTTTCTCTGTGTCTTTGGCAAAACATATGACGGCTTCTACTCATGTTTTTCGAAAAGTATACCAAAATTCTTTGGTATTGAATCTTAAATAACTTTTAAGACCGTACCAATATAATAAATGATGATGTCTTCAAGTTCCACAATAATAATGTTCCACTAAAATGAATTAATTATTGGGATTTAAAGTGGTAAAAAACCCTTTTGGCGGAATTCAAGAATTTACGCCATTTTTCGAACACCGTAGCTCAGTTACATTTTATTGTATGGAACACAAAACAAAACCATTTTATAGAAAAAATTATATTCTACAAGTTTTGGATTCACAAAAATAGTAAAAAATACAATGGGAAAGATATACCTTCAAAAAAATAAAGCAGTGTATCGTCGGGTGAAAATAGAACCTTTTATGGGTTTCTGTAAATTTAACCTTTCTTCTTGGAATATATAAGAAACTTATTTTTGATAAGTGTATTTTATCGGAAATTAAATTTTCTACGACTTGTATATATATAAAATCATTGTTTATTGATAAAATGAAGTTTTATGTGAGCTACGGTGATAGAAAGTAATATTTTTTCGAAACACTCGATTTTACACCCTTTTTGCTGCTTCGTAGCTCCTTAATTAACTGTCGTACATAAAAAATTTTCATTCCTATTTTGTTTGTTTTCTACAATTTTGTGTTAAAAAGTTATATTCAAAAATGCTTAGGAAAAAAGTTATTGGCCAAAAACTGGAAAATGGGCGAAATTTCGAACGTTTTTTCAAGATGGCGGAAAACGCAGACATGGGATCGGTGGGGACTTTTGATATTTTACCTATAATAATGTACCAAAGATATATACCAAAATTTAGCTGGGTGCGAATTTTTGTAAATTGAAATGTCGATTTTGATTGGACTATTACTTCTTAAAACCTGGAAAATCTCAAAACGAAGCAAACATTTATTCCTATTTAAATTTAGTTTCAATGCCAATATGTATAAAGATCACATTTTGGTTTTGCACGCAGTAACAGGCAGCGATACAACGTCTTCATTTTTTTAAAAAGAAAAATCCAAATTTTAAAATTATTTGGAAACTGTCCTGATTTAACTGATTATGACGAAGCATTTTCTAAGGTTTGCTCTTCACCTGAAATAATCCCAGCAAGTAGAATCCGATTTATTCTTGCTATATATGGAGCCAAACAAAGCATTGGTTGCATGGATGAGTATAGATACCATTATCCTAATTTGTAAGCCTCTAAATGCATTTTAAATGTCTTAACCGTGTTTAGAATCATAAAAAAAAACATATAAAATACTTCTTACATGCCAATGTTGTTCGTATTTAGAAATAATTAATTTTCAGCTAATTAAATTTAAAATGGCGTCCGCAATTTAAAATTGAACCCTCGTGTATTAGTTTTAAAGCTCTCAAAAGTTATAACAATGTTTAAAGCCATCGAAAACCGATAAAAGGATATCTTACATGTCTTTTTCATTAATTTTTTTCATGTACCAGCTAATTAGCATATTTTGAAATTGAATGAATCACCTTTGAAATTGAATAAAAAAAATTAGCACCACCAAAAAAGGCTGAACTCTGAACAATTTTTTTCACTATCGGCATAACGACGTACCAACCAATTAAAAATTTAGTTATATTAGTTTTTATTAAATACACAATAGAAAATAATGCTTACTAATGTAATTTAGCTTTAATTTAAACCTGTATATCAACGTCAATTTAAATCATACTTAATTTTTAAAAAATCTGATAACTAACTTATTTTACATTTATCTAGTGTAAAAGTAACTCTAATGAATTGGAATGGAATGCAAATGCGACCTCTAGAAGGGAAGGGCGTAGGCTATGTAGCCCATTACCACGCTCGCCAGAAGGGACAGTCACAGGAGACACACAAAGAAAGGACGACACAAACACATAGACAAATAACAACATTTATTGACAAGTACAAATATCCATGCCTGACCGGGATTCGAACCCGACCTCAGCAGCTCCAAAGGCCAGTACACTAACCATTCAGCCACCGAGGCGGCAACTCTAATGAATTACTCTTACACTAGATAAATATAAAATCATAACACAAGTACCATTTAAGAACCCCCTAAAAAGAAATCTAAACTCCCCAAGGATCTCCCAACTCCAAAAGATTCAGTAACGATTCTTGCTTTTAAGAACCGCCCTTGTAGTTCTTTAAAACATAATGAGCCACCTAAAAAGAAATCTAAAATGTCATTTATAATCAAGGAAATGCTTGAGAGGGCAGCAAAAAAAAAAAAAAAACCCATGATGTAACATTGTAGACTAAATTTTGAAATCATTACAGGCTAATTTATGTTAAAAATAAATAAAAAAACTGGCAACCTATAATCTCCGTCATTAATTCTTTCAATTCCGGGAAGTTTTATATATATATTTTTAAATTTTAAATGAGAGAATGTTTACTCTTCCATTTGATTCTTAACAGTTAAATATATCTGTAGTTTAAGTTAGATTCCTTCTGCAGCACTTTCTGCAGCAATTTGGCTTAATTGTTGACATTAAAAATCGAAAACTTATTGACCCTTTAACGTCCTGTACTCAAAAAGGTAAAGTTTTGCCTACTTTCATACCTGGAATTAAGACTGTAGTTGGCGATAGCAAATACCACCGCCTAATCCAGGAATTTCCAGATGTAACTAAAGCTAGCCCTAGACCCTTAGCAATTAAACATGATACTGTCCACTACATTAACACTTTTGGCCCACCTGTTTGCTCTAAAGTTCGTAGGTTACATCCTGCTCAGCTCAAAGCGGCTAAGGATGAGTTTTCCTATATGCTGGAGCATGGTATTTGTCGACCGTCTAAAAGTCCCTGGGCAAGTGCGTTGCACATGGTCCCGAAGAGTAATTCAGACTGGCGACCAACAGGTGATTACAGACTTTTGAATTCACGTACTAAACCTGATAAATACCCTTTGCCAAACCTACAAGATTTCACCCAGGATCTTTCCGGTAAAAAAGTTTTCAGTAAAATTGACCTTGTCAGAGTTTTTAACCAAATACCTGTCCACGAACCCGATATAGAAAAAACTGCAGTTATAACCCCGTTTGGGTTGTTTGAGTTCATGTTCCTTCCTTATGGTCTTTGTGGCGCTCCCCAAACTTTTCAACGCTTCATCAATGAAGTTCTTTTTGGGCTTGATTTCGTCTTCGCCTATTTGGACGATATTTTAATAGCCAGTACCAATGAGGAAGAACACTTAAAACACTTGCGGTTAGTCTTTCAAAGACTCCAAAATTTTGGCATTACTATTAACTCAGCTAAATGCGTCTTTGGAAAATCTGAAATTTCATTTTTGGGTCATGTTGTCAATGCATCGGGTTGTAAACCTTTAGCTGAAAAAGTTGAAACTATTGTAAATTACCCCCTTCCAAAAACGATCAAAGATTTAAGACGTTTTCTAGGTTGCTTAAACTTTTATCGTCGTTTTGTTCCAAAAGCAGCCGAGTTGCACGCCCCTTTAAATGTTCTTTTATGTGGTTCGAGAAAGAATGACAAACGAGTGATTGATTGGTCCGATTCGTTAAAGGACACTTTCCAAAAATGTAAGGACAGTATCGTCAATATCACCCAATTGTCTCATCCTGAACCTAACTGTGAACTTGCACTGTTTACAGATGCCAGCGATTTAGCTGTAGCGGGTGCGTTGCATAAGAAAACTCTTAATGGTTACTTGCCGCTGTCTTTCTTTTCAAAAAAGCTAAATTCTGCTCAAAAGTCATACTCGGCTTATGATAAAGAGCTTTTGGCAATTTATCTATCAATTATACATTTTCGTTACATGTTAGAAGGTCGTGTTTTTCATGTTTTGACTGACCATAAGCCTCTTGTATTTGCCTTTAACCAGGGTTTTGAAAGATGTTCTCCCAGACGACTTCGTCAGGTAGAGTTTGTTTCCCAATTCACTACTGATATCCGCCATGTTTCTGGTGAACTTAATCCAGTAGCTGACGCACTTTCAAGAATTGAGGAAATAGTTTACCCTGTCCAAATAAATTTCGAGGATATGGCTGCTCGTCAATTGACTGATGAAAAACTTCAATTTTGCTTGCAAAACCCTGATAAAACAGGCCTAGAACTAAAATTAATTGATTTTCCAAATTTTAAAGCTAAACTATATTGTGACATTTCCCAAAAATCTGTACGAGTATTTGTTCCCGACTCTTTTCGACAATTAATTTTTGATTCTGTACATGATCTTGCTCACACGGGTGTTCGCCCAACTCTGAAGCAGATTAGCGAGAGATATGTTTGGCCCTCAATGCGCAAAGATGTAGCGTACTGGTGTCGTACTTGTGTGTCATGTCAGAAAGCTAAAGTTCACAGGCACACTGTCTCGCCATTGGGCCAGATACCAACTCCAACTGCTAGATTTCAGCATGTCCATCTTGACCTTGTCGGCCCGTTGCCCACTTTTCAAAACTACCGGTACTGTCTTACCATTATTGACAGGTATACCAGATGGGTTGAAGCGGTTCCCCTACAAGACATTACTGCTGTTACTGTCGCTAGAGCATTTTTGTATAACTACGTTTCTCGCTTTGGTGCTCCTGCTCGTATTACCTGTGACCAAGGTAGACAGCTGGAGTCTGCTGTATTTAAACGTTTGGCACAGTCTCTCGGCTCTGAAATCTCTCGCACTTCGGCTTATAACCCTAAAGCGAACGGGTTGGTTGAAAGAACGCATCGTACCCTTAAAGCTTCCTTAAAGTGTAACCCTTTAGATTCTTGGGTAGATCGCCTTCCTCTGGTTCTTCTTGGCCTTCGCACTGCCATTCGTGAGGACTGGAATCATTCTTCTGCTGAAATGGTATATGGTCAAACCTTACGATTGCCAGGTCAGTTCTTTGATTCCCCTAAAACTAGTCTCACTGAACCAGAATTCATACAAACCCTTTCAAAGGCCTTTTCTATTGTTAAACCTTTAGAGGTTACTTGGAAGGATAAGCGAGCGGTTTATGTTCCTAAAGCTCTTCAAAAATGCAGTCACGTCTTTATTAGGAACGATTCTGTCAGGAAACCACTCCAACCTCCGTATGATGGTCCTTTTCGTGTTTTAAAACGGAAATCAAAAGTGTTTTTTCTGCAGGTTGGCAAAAATTCAAAGTGGATATCTATTGACAGATTAAAGCCTGCTTTTCTAGCTTGCCATGAACCTACTGCAGAGTTGACCCAACCATTGCCTCCACCACTTTCTGTTAATCCAGCCTCTTCTCGCAACTATACCACCAGGAGCGGAAGGAAAGTTCGTTTTCGCTTGCCCTGACGTGGAAGCTACGGAGGGGGATGATGTGGCGGCATGAACATAAGTAGTTCTTGTGCAGATGATAACTCCAACCACCAATATTTGTAATATGTGTAATTCTGTATCCGTAACCTGAAATTGTATATTTAAACTCAGTTCATTTCTACAACAGTTGCTATTTATATCATGTAACCTTCAAGTATGTTTTTATGAGTTTGTTATGTTTAGTTAGTTTTATGTTTCATTAAAAGTTAAGTTTATTTAAACATTTGTCATGACTCATTTATAACAATACACTGGGCTCGTGACCTCGGGTCCAGTATATCTTTATTGTTAGATAAGTGAAAATATAAATTAATTTAATATAATAATTTTTGAACTCGTATTCTTAAAATTCTGATTTATAACTCATGTATGGGCTAAAAAAAAAGTATATTTAGCATAAAGCATTATTTCTTCTTAATTTACTGCTTTTAATTAATATGATGCGAATTTGTCTAACTTTTTATTTTCATGTACCTAATTTACTTTGCAAGTAATTGTGTGTCAATTATAATTTAAAAATTTTTAAGTTTTATCGGTTGCGCTAAATTCAGCTTTTTTTGGTTCTCCAATGCAAGCATTTAGTTTGGATTTCAGCTTTTCTGTTCATCAAGCACTAACATCCCTGTGTTTAAACTTTTAATTATTACCACTAATGTGGAAATTGATAAAAAATGAATATTGTAATACAACAAATTAACAATATTCAAAACAATTTATTCAATTCAAATAAAGCAAGGTGTGTTTTTATTTTCAAAAATCAAACACTATTCACAACTCAAAATTCTTTATTTAAACTTTCCTTAAAACACAGACTTAAGACTCTAAAAATTTTTATCCTTAAAACTCTCCTTAAGACACTAAAAATTTTTATCAATGGCAAAAAAAAGTAATAAATGTTTTTGGGGCAATTTTGAAAAATAAAAAATCTTCATTTTGTATTCAAACAGTGCTTTCACAGTCGCTTGTAGACCAGGCCACTACGAGTCGTGCCTTGCTGCACTGGTGGAGCATCTCCCGAGGTCCTGGAGCGCAGTCGGTCCACTCTGGCCGCTGCTCGCTGCGCCGAATTGGTGGGTTTCTTCCTTTCAGTTGTCCTTCTGGTGGGTGTTAGCGGTCCCTCTGGTCGGGGTTCCTCGGTTGGCACAGCTTCCAGGCTCCCGGTTCCAATGATGAAGGCAGCCATCTTCCAAGTAGAGAACGCAGCTAGAGTAGGTAGGTGAACCGCCAGGAAGACTCTCAGCATGAACTGCATAAGTGTGTACTGGTAGTACAGGCAGTAGAGAAGAGCGGACGTCCACATGAACTAAAAACAAACATTTTTTTCATTTGTCCTTCTGGTGGGTGTTAGCGGTCCCTCTGGTCGGGGTTCCTCGGTTGGCACAGCTTCCAGGCTCCCGGTTCCAATGATGAAGGCAGCCATCTTCCAAGTAGAGAACGCAGCTAGAGTAGGTAGGTGAACCGCCAGGAAGACTCTCAGCATAAACTGCATAAGTGTGTACTGGTAGTACAGGCAGTAGAGAAGAGCGGACGTCCACATGAACTAAAAACAAACATTTTTTTCAGTTGTCCTTCTGGTGGGTGTTAGCGGTCCCTCTGGTCGGGGTTCCTCGGTTGGCACAGCTTCCAGGCTCCCGGTTCCAATGATGAAGGCAGCCATCTTCCAAGTAGAGAACGCAGCTAGAGTAGGTAGGTGAACCGCCAGGAAGACTCTCAGCAGCATAAACTGCATAAGTGTGTACTGGTAGTACAGGCAGTAGAGAAGAGCGGACGTCCACATGAACTAAAAACAAACATTTTTTTCAGTTGTCCTTCTGGTGGGTGTTAGCGGTCCCTCTGGTCGGGATTCCTCGGTTGGCACAGTTTCCAGCCTCCCGGTTCCAATGATGAAGGCAGCCATCTTCCAAGTAGAGAACGCAGCTAGAGTAGGTAGGTGAACCGCCAGGAAGACTCTCAGCATAAACTGCATAAGTGTGTACTGGTAGTACAGGCAGTAGAGAAGAGCGGACGTCCACATGAACTAAAAACAAACATTTTTTTCAGTTGTCCTTCTGGTGGGTGTTAGCGGTCCCTCTGGTCGGGGTTCCTCGGTTGGCACAGCTTCCAGGCTCCCGGTTCCAATGATGAAGGCAGCCATCTTCCAAGTAGAGAACGCAGCTAGAGTAGGTAGGTGAACCGCCAGGAAGACTCTCAGCATAAACTGCATAAGTGTGTACTTGTAGTACAGGCAGTAGAGAAGAGCGGACGTCCACATGAACTAAAAACAAACATTTTTTTCAGTTGTCCTTCTGGTGGGTGTTAGCGGTCCCTCTGGTCGGGGTTCCTCGGTTGGCACAGCTTCCAGGCTCCCGGTTCCAATGATGAAGGCAGCCATCTTCCAAGTAGAGAACGCAGCTAGAGTAGGTAGGTGAACCGCCAGGAAGACTCTCAGCATAAACTGCATAAGTGTGTGCCGGTAGTACAGGCAGTAGAGAAGAGCGGACGTCCACATGAACTAAAAACAAACATTTTTTTCAGTTGTCCTTCTGGTGGGTGTTAGCGGTCCCTCTGGTCGGGGTTCCTCGGTTGGCACAGCTTCCAGGCTCCCGGTTCCAATGATGAAGGCAGCCATCTTCCAAGTAGAGAACGCAGCTAGAGTAGGTAGGTGAACCGCCAGGAAGACTCTCAGCATAAACTGCATAAGTGTGTACCGGTAGTACAGGCAGTAGAGAAGAGCGGACGTCCACATGAACTAAAAACAAACATTTTTTTCAGTTGTCCTTCTGGTGGGTGTTAGCGGTCCCTCTGGTCGGGGTTCCTCGGTTGGCACAGCTTCCAGGCTCCCGGTTCCAATGATGAAGGCAGCCATCTTCCAAGTAGAGAACGCAGCTAGAGTAGGTAGGTGAACCGCCAGGAAGACTCTCAGCATAAACTGCATAAGTGTGTACCGGTAGTACAGGCAGTAGAGAAGAGCGGACGTCCACATGAACTAAAAACAAACATTTTTTTTCAGTTGTCCTTCTGGTGGGTGTTAGCGGTCCCTCTGGTCGGGGTTCCTCGGTTGGCACAGCTTCCAGGCTCCCGGTTCCAATGATGAAGGCAGCCATCTTCCAAGTATAGAACGCAGCTAGAGTAGGTAGGTGAACCGCCAGGAAGACTCTCAGCATAAACTGCATAAGTGTGTACTGGTAGTACAGGCAGTAGAGAAGAGCGGACGTCCACATGAACTAAAAACAAACATTTTTTTCAGTTGTCCTTCTGGTGGGTGTTAGCGGTCCCTCTGGTCGGGGTTCCTCGGTTGGCACAGCTTCCAGGCTCCCGGTTCCAATGATGAAGGCAGCCATCTTCCAAGTAGAGAACGCAGCTAGAGTAGGTAGGTGAACCGCCAGGAAGACTCTCAGCATAAACTGCATAAGTGTGTACTTGTAGTACAGGCAGTAGAGAAGAGCGGACGTCCACATGAACTAAAAACAAACATTTTTTTCAGTTGTCCTTCTGGTGGGTGTTAGCGGTCCCTCTGGTCGGGGTTCCTCGGTTGGCACAGCTTCCAGGCTCCCGGTTCCAATGATGAAGGCAGCCATCTTCCAAGTAGAGAACGCAGCTAGAGTAGGTAGGTGAACCGCCAGGAAGACTCTCAGCATAAACTGCATAAGTGTGTGCCGGTAGTACAGGCAGTAGAGAAGAGCGGACGTCCACATGAACTAAAAACAAACATTTTTTTCAGTTGTCCTTCTGGTGGGTGTTAGCGGTCCCTCTGGTCGGGGTTCCTCGGTTGGCACAGCTTCCAGGCTCCCGGTTCCAATGATGAAGGCAGCCATCTTCCAAGTAGAGAACGCAGCTAGAGTAGGTAGGTGAACCGCCAGGAAGACTCTCAGCATAAACTGCATAAGTGTGTACCGGTAGTACAGGCAGTAGAGAAGAGCGGACGTCCACATGAACTAAAAACAAACATTTTTTTCAGTTGTCCTTCTGGTGGGTGTTAGCGGTCCCTCTGGTCGGGGTTCCTCGGTTGGCACAGCTTCCAGGCTCCCGGTTCCAATGATGAAGGCAGCCATCTTCCAAGTAGAGAACGCAGCTAGAGTAGGTAGGTGAACCGCCAGGAAGACTCTCAGCATAAACTGCATAAGTGTGTACCGGTAGTACAGGCAGTAGAGAAGAGCGGACGTCCACATGAACTAAAAACAAACATTTTTTTTCAGTTGTCCTTCTGGTGGGTGTTAGCGGTCCCTCTGGTCGGGGTTCCTCGGTTGGCACAGCTTCCAGGCTCCCGGTTCCAATGATGAAGGCAGCCATCTTCCAAGTATAGAACGCAGCTAGAGTAGGTAGGTGAACCGCCAGGAAGACTCTCAGCATAAACTGCATAAGTGTGTACTGGTAGTACAGGCAGTAGAGAAGAGCGGACGTCCACATGAACTAAAAACAAACATTTTTTTCAGTTGTCCTTCTGGTGGGTGTTAGCGGTCCCTCTGGTCGGGGTTCCTCGGTTGGCACAGCTTCCAGGCTCCCGGTTCCAATGATGAAGGCAGCCATCTTCCAAGTAGAGAACGCAGCTAGAGTAGGTAGGTGAACCGCCAGGAAGACTCTCAGCATAAACTGCATAAGTGTGTACTTGTAGTACAGGCAGTAGAGAAGAGCGGACGTCCACATGAACTAAAAACAAACATTTTTTTCAGTTGTCCTTCTGGTGGGTGTTAGCGGTCCCTCTGGTCGGGGTTCCTCGGTTGGCACAGCTTCCAGGCTCCCGGTTCCAATGATGAAGGCAGCCATCTTCCAAGTAGAGAACGCAGCTAGAGTAGGTAGGTGAACCGCCAGGAAGACTCTCAGCATAAACTGCATAAGTGTGTACCGGTAGTACAGGCAGTAGAGAAGAGCGGACGTCCACATGAACTAAAAACAAACATTTTTTTCAGTTGTCCTTCTGGTGGGTGTTAGCGGTCCCTCTGGTCGGGGTTCCTCGGTTGGCACAGCTTCCAGGCTCCCGGTTCCAATGATGAAGGCAGCCATCTTCCAAGTAGAGAACGCAGCTAGAGTAGGTAGGTGAACCGCCAGGAAGACTCTCAGCATAAACTGCATAAGTGTGTACCGGTAGTACAGGCAGTAGAGAAGAGCGGACGTCCACATGAACTAAAAACAAACATTTTTTTTCAGTTGTCCTTCTGGTGGGTGTTAGCGGTCCCTCTGGTCGGGGTTCCTCGGTTGGCACAGCTTCCAGGCTCCCGGTTCCAATGATGAAGGCAGCCATCTTCCAAGTATAGAACGCAGCTAGAGTAGGTAGGTGAACCGCCAGGAAGACTCTCAGCATAAACTGCATAAGTGTGTACTGGTAGTACAGGCAGTAGAGAAGAGCGGACGTCCACATGAACTAAAAACAAACATTTTTTTTCAGTTGTCTTTCTGGTGGGTGTTAGCGGTCCCTCTGGTCGGGGTTCCTCGGTTGGCACAGCTTCCAGGCTCCCGGTTCCAATGATGAAGGCAGCCATCTTCCAAGTAGAGAACGCAGCTAGAGTAGGTAGGTGAACCGCCAGGAAGACTCTCAGCATAAACTGCATAAGTGTGTACTGGTAGTACAGGCAGTAGAGAAGAGCGGACGTCCACATGAACTAAAAACAAACATTTTTTTCAGTTGTCCTTCTGGTGGGTGTTAGCGGTCCCTCTGGTCGGGGTTCCTCGGTTGGCACAGCTTCCAGGCTCCCGGTTCCAATGATGAAGGCAGCCATCTTCCAAGTAGAGAACGCAGCTAGAGTAGGTAGGTGAACCGCCAGGAAGACTCTCAGCATAAACTGCATAAGTGTGTACTTGTAGTACAGGCAGTAGAGAAGAGCGGACGTCCACATGAACTAAAAACAAACATTTTTCTCAGTTGTCCTTCTGGTGGGTGTTAGCGGTCCCTCTGGTCGGGGTTCCTCAGTTTGCACAGCTTCCAGGCTCCCGGTTCCAATGAGGAAGGCAGCCATCTTCCAAGTAGAGAACGCAGCTAGAGTAGGTAGGTGAACCGCCAGGAAGACTCTCAGCATAAACTGCATAAGTGTGTACTGGTAGTACAGGCAGTAGAGAAGAGCGGACGTCCACATGAACTAAAAACAAACATTTTTTTCAGTTGTCCTTCTGGTGGGTGTTAGCGGTCCCTCTGGTCGGGGTTCCTCGGTTGGCACAGCTTCCAGGCTCCCGGTTCCAATGATGAAGGCAGCCATCTTCCAAGTAGAGAACGCAGCTAGAGTAGGTAGGTGAACCGCCAGGAAGACTCTCAGCATAAACTGCATAAGTGTGTACTGGTAGTACAGGCAGTAGAGAAGAGCGGACGTCCACATGAACTAAAAACAAACATTTTTTTTAGTTTTCGAGAAATACTCTTATTTAATTATCATTTATAGAAAAAAAAGTTGTTATGTAGTTTTAAAATACATTGCATTTTTAAAAGTAGCTTTATTTATTAGCACACTTTGAAGTGTTGACGTTAATTATCAAACAACACAAGTATCATGCCCAAATATTTATACATGCAATGTATGCAAATCGGTGGGTTAAAAAATAAACCCTCCTGTCGTAGTGCTTGGCGATCTTGTCCCCCCACGAAGAAAGTCATAAGTCATTGTAAAACGGCTTCTTGGGAAAATATTGGTTAGTAAGCCAAACAAGTGCAATATGTTAAAATGAGCATCATGGGTGTTTACTTTGGTAAATCATATATTTTGGGTCTTCATTAATAAAAACTGTTGAGGAGAAGACATGAAACAACTAAACTCCTACTTGTTCTTGAAAATAAATCCGTCCTGCTGTTGTTATTGTTCTTAGCTGCCTCTTTTATTTCTGCTTAATTTATTGATATTTATATCAGGTTATGGGGCTCTTCATGCTTTATTTTGCGTAAAAATAGTACTTGCTCCTTGTGAAGTTAGGTAGAACTGATTAGAAATTGATCTGATTCTTTTGAATTGAAAGTTCGTTTGGCCTAGTCATCATGTCTGATCCGAAAATACAAGTTGAAAAACTGTGTGGAAAAGAAAACTGGAGTAAGTGGAAGTGGCAGATGCAGATGGAATTTGAACAATATGACTTGACAGCGATTGTACAAGGAAGTCGAAAGTGTCCCGAAGAAAACACGACGGAAGCAGAACAGAAGAAGGTGAGCGAATGGCGCCGCGATAACGCCAAAGCGGCAGCGTTGATAGCGTCCTCCTTAAGTTCCGCAGTAGCTGATCTTGTAATAAATTATTCAAGTGCTAAAGAAATTTGGGACAAGCTTGTTAGTGTGTATGAGCAGAGTAGTATTCAGAGACTGAATCTTCTCATGACACAGTTCTTTCAAGTGAGTAAAGATGATGCAGATAGCGTCGCAACACATGCTGCCAAAGTTGAGAGAATATTTACGGATATGAACAATGAACTAAAACGCATTGGTTCGGGTTCAATTCCAGTTGAACTGTTACATGGAAAAATCCTGCTCACTGTTGGTCAAGAATATCAAGAATTCAACAATGTCTGGGAATCCTTGGATTCTGAAAAACGCACAACCAACAATCTAGTTGAAAAACTGTGTACGATCGAACAACGTGTTACATCTTCTACCACTGTGGACTATGGTGCATTTGCAGCTCGAGCTCCTGCTGTGAAGAAGAATGAACCTAGTCGTGGTGCTCCTCCAAAAGGTAACCTTGGAGGTGAAGGAACCAAGAAGAAGGTAAAATGCTTCAAATGCGGTGGTGGACATTTCTGTAAAGACTGTCCAAAGAAGAAGAAGGCACAAAATGAGTACTTTCCCTCAAGAAACGACAAGGGAGCATTTTCGGCTTTTGTCAAAGGTACTCAGTCAGACATATGGATTTGCGACTCTGGTGCTTCACATCATATGGCAGCAAACAAGCAGTACTTTGTTACCTATGAACACTTTCCTGCACCAGTGGAAATTTCTCTTGCTGATGTAAACAAGATCTATGCATATGGATCAGGAAGAATAAACATCGAAGTATATATCCATGGAAAATGGTATGAAGCTCACATGGAAAATGTTTGGTATGTTCCAGATGTTCGAAGACATCTCTTTTCTGTTCAACAAGCATCGAAGCATGATGTTGAAGTGATAATGAATGACAAAACTGTGGAATTTCATAGAAATGGAGAGCTTGTTGCAGTCGGTTCCTGGAAGGATGGCACATACGTGATGGCCATGCGTGTAGTGCTGGGGCGCAACTAGAAAAAAATTCTGGGGGGGGGTTTCGATTTTTTAAATACTTTTTTTTAATTAAAATAATTTTTAATTGAAAAAATATTTAATCAAAATTATTTTTAATTGAAAATATTTACTTTAAAGAAAATTAATTAAAATGTTTAATAAAAATAATTTTTTAATTAAAATTGTTTCCATTAAAATTATTTTAATTACAAATATTTAAATTAATATTTATTTTAATGAAATATCTTAATTAAATTTCTTTTTTTGAGATATTTCACAAATATTAGTTAGTTACAAATATTTTTAAGTAAAATTATTTCTTAATTTTAAAATTCTCCAAAGAAATAATATTTTTACTATTGTTATTTTTTACTGATTACTATTTTCGAACAAACATTACCTTTTATTTAACATAGTAATGTTTTTATAACAACGTGCAATAAAGTTCACTTTTTTTATATCATATTCATTCATAAATCGTTACGAAAATGACACTTTACGTGCTTACGTTACAGACAGAGCCGAAAATAAGACTTTTGGTACTAGTGCGGTGAAAGTAAATAAGAGTATCTGATTGGTAGAAAAACAAAATAAGGGCATGAATATCTCCATGGAAACTAAATGGTCATGAAACTCACTTATTTTTATTGGTACATTACTTATGCAATTTCTAATATCTCCATGGAAACTTCAAGTCAATAAAAATTATTAAAGGAAAGGACCATTTTTGAAGATGCAAAGTAGCTTACATATAAACAAGGTAAACAATAAATTAAATACAACATGCTAAAGTTCACCAATAAAACATTTAATTAATTTAATATTTTAAACTTTACCGAAACTGATTCTTATTTTAATTCATTTCACAACATCGTACAGGCGCGAAGCGCCGATGTGAAATAATTTTAAAATTGCGTGCATTTATGTCGGTAAAAATAACAACTTATTTTCATAAGACATGGTTTAAATATTGAACTGCAATTAAAATTAAAAGAAAACAGAACTAAACAGCTCTTCCTAGAATTGTATCAATCACTAAGACAAAACAGTAAAAAGAGGGGGGGAAACTCAAGTTCCTTACAATCCAGAAGCATTTTTGCAATGTTTACAGCGATTGTTCCACTTAAACAGTTACTTTTTTTTGATACATTAAAATGAAACAAGATTCTTACCAAAAACTTGAAATTGCGAACTTCTTTCAATCACACAAGCATATTTCTTATCCCTAGTGCTGAGGCAATTGTATTGAGTTATTTCGCCAGTCTCGAATTTGGCGGGGAAACGCCAGAAATATTTTCGGAAGGTCATTAATTTATCGAAATGTATAAACTGCATGATATTTATGTCTATGACTCAACAAGCTGTCAAGTCTAGTAGACGCCTGGTAGACGCCATCGTACAAAATTTTTATTCTCTTCTTGTTCCCTTGTATTTCTGAATTATTATGGTTATTGGTAACCCACTAAGTAAAAAAAAATATACAAAAATTGGAGCCACTTTCGATTCAAACATCACAAAAATAACTGCCGATCCGACCTATTATGACTGGTCACTTAACTTACGTCGCCCGTCGCGACGGGCGACGTAAGTTAAGTCGCCAAGTCCATTGTGTACACCAAAACCGACCTTAAGTTTGCAGTATACAAATTATAGTTCTCTTTTTTGAGTGCGAGAATCGAATACAAAAAGGCATTTCACATTCAATAAACAAATTTAGTTGTTATTTCAAGACTTAAATTTATTATTTTTATTGGTTTAGCTTCAGTTAGAGTTTTTTTTAATTATTTTTTTCCTTCGATTTTGACGTAACACGGCTTACGAATATCAGGGTCGAAGGAGCAGCCAATAGCAGCAGGCGAAATTTCGGCGGCAGCGGCGTTGTTTACGCAGATTCCTCCGCCTAGTACATTTCTCTGCTGCAAACTTAAGCTCGGTTTTGGTGTAGCTTTAGTGCGATGATAATTTAATCTAAACTAACCACATAAATAAAATAAAAAATCGTTTAAAATGCCACCTGCACAAATATTATAAGTCAGTCAACAAAAATTGTAACGTATTTTTTTTTTTTTTGTCATTGGGGTAATTGCAAGTTTAGTTTAGATAGAATTATCGTCGCACAAGAGGGCAATTTACGACGGGCTTCGTATTTTAGAACCACAGTCGAGTGACGATCCGACACTTGAGTACGCGGCATCCAACGCTATCGTTAAGGGAGACATCGTAGCAGCGATGGGGCATAATTAACGTGCACTCCCTCTACACGGGACATTATTCGTCGGACATTTTTGCTTGCACGGGCCGTTTGTAGGTCGGCAGTTATTTTGGCGTTGCCCGAACTTGGGACCTTTCGCATGCTAGGTGAACGCCTAACCGATTGGGCTCCCCAGCCAAGGTAATTGCAAGAAAATTTTATAAATAACTTACTTAGCTCATCTTTTTTCTTTTTTTTAAGGCTCGAAAAACTACTCTAAGTTGAAGTACATTAATTTAAACTTGGATAATATAAGATTAAATTAATGTACTTCAACTTAGAGTAGACTAACTTGGATAATATAAGATAACTAAAAAAAAACTTAAAAATAAACCGTTTACAGAAACATTCATCCTATAGCACGTGTGGAATATAAGCGGCACCTCTCACTAAATAAATAAAAATGAAAAAATTATTTCCGAGATCTTATGCACGGTATTTTTTTATTGACTAGTTTTTGTTCTTTCTTTTTTTAAAACATTGCCACAATACAATAACCTTTACAGATTTGCGAACCCATACAAAAGCGTCAAAAATAAAAGTACAAAAAAATCGGCTCCAGACATCATATCATCAGATTTGACACGCTTTTTTTTGATCCCACTACGACAATTTAACGAGTTTCGCTTTTGTTTTACGCAGATTTAAAAAACGATCATTCCTTATGGATTTTTTTTTCACTTAAGATTTTTTTTTATCCTTAATGCAATAAATCTTAGTATAATACGGGTTCTGGGGGGGGTTCTGACCCTAAAAACCCCCCCCCCGTGGTTGCGCGCCTGGTGTAGTGGTACCTACATGTCCAGCTGAAATAAGTGTAGCAACAGCATCTGAAACTATGCAACTGTGGCACGAGCGTCTGGGTCACCAGAACAAACGTCATGTTCGAAAATTTTTGGATAAAATGGACATTTGTGTGCCTTATGCTTCAACAAGTGACTTTTGCGATGGATGTGCTCTTGGTAAAGCTCACAGAAAGCCTTTCAAACCCCGACCATACCGAGCTGAGTCGGTGGGTGAAGTAATAAATGCCGATGTAAATGGACCTATGTCAGTTGAGTCTTTGAATGGTGCAAAATATTTTGTGTGCTTTAAAGATGACTACAGCAAATTTCGTAAAACTTTCTTTCTTAAACAGAAAAATGAAGTCAGTTCTTGCCTGCGCAAGTTTCTCAATGAAGCTTCTAATCTTGGCCATGTTGTGAAAACCTTGCGTTGTGATGGTGGAAGGGAGTTTGACTGTAGTGAAGTTCGCGAAGTTCTTGCTGAAAAAGGAATTGCTCTAACCCTAAGCGTACCATATACACCAGAGCAGAATGGGGCTGCGGAGAGGGAAAATAGATCGATTGTGGAACTTGCTCGCTCTATGCTCTCAGTGTCTGAGCTTCCTCGATCCCTGTGGGCTCATGCATGTGAAACAGCAGCTTATCTGCTTAACCGAACTGGTGTATCTTCAGAAGAAGGTACTAGTCCACAAGAGCTCTGGACTGGCAAGTTGATCCCTAGCTTGAATCATTTACGAGTGTTTGGAACACAGTGCTATGCTCACATAACCAAGAACTTCAGACGCAAGTTCGACAACAAAAGTGTTCCAGGTCATTTTGTGGGCTATGTAAATAAAAAGGATGGATATCAAGTATATGTACCATCTATGAATAAGGTAATCAAATCACGAGATGTGGATTTCAAGCCAGAACGACTGTGCACGACTAATGTTTCAGTGGAGGTAAACTTCCGAGGGTCAACCGAAGTGGAGGAAGACACGAGAAGTTCAGCTGAAATGGAGGAAGACTCGAATGCAGAAGATGATGTGCTTGAAGACAGATCTTCGGATGTTCTCAGCGATGAGGCAACAGTTCGACAATCTGAAAGAAAGCGAGATGTACCTGCTTGGATGAAGACAGGAGAATTTCTTTTGGCAAGTGCTGCTACTGTAGAAGAATCAGAAAATCCATCTACATACTCAGAAGCTGTTTCCTCTGATGAAAAGAACTTGTGGCTAGCTGCCATGAGGGAAGAAATGGATGCTTTGCATGAGAATAAAACTTGGGAACTGGTCAACCGACCAAATGGTTCTAAAGTCATCAACTGTAGGTGGGTGCTTAGAAAGAAATTCAAACCTGATGGAAATGTTGATCGGTATCGTGCTCGTCTGGTAGCAAAAGGCTATGCACAGAAAGCTGGTTTCGACTATGACGAGACATTCAGTCCGGTAGCTCGATACGTCACAGTAAGGTCTGTTCTGTCTATAACTGCAAAGGAAGGGTTGCATCTACAGCAGTTTGATGTGAAAACTGCATTCCTGTATGGCACTCTTCAGGAGGAAGTGTTCATGCTGCAACCAGAAGGATTTGATGACGGTAGTGGGAAAGTGTGCAAGCTTCAAAAGAGCTTGTATGGTCTTAAACAAGCTCCCCGTTGCTGGAATCAGTGTTTTGTTGACTTTATGAAGAAGCAAGGATTGAAAGCCAGTGAAGCGGATCCATGTTTGTTTGTGAGACAACAGGAAGGCACAAAACTAATCGTTGTCATCTATGTTGATGATGGACTAGTTGCTGGGACTAACGAGGTTGAAGTGGAGGAGTTCGTGAATCAACTTCGTCAGTAATTCAAAATTACAACAAGCGACTTAAGTCAATTTCTCGGAATGAACATATCCAGACTGAGTGATGGTTCAGTTTTTGTGAATCAGAGTGTCTATGCCAAAAAGGTGCTTTCGAAATTCAACATGGATAGTTGTAATCCTGTGTCAACACCGTCTGACAAAAGTTACCTATCTAGTGATGGAGATGATCCTGTCATTGGACATGAAGTTCCTTATCGTCAAGCCGTAGGCAGCCTGATGTACTTGGCTACAGTCACGAGACCAGACTTGGCATATGCTGTGAGTATTGTGTCTGAGAGTCTGGAAAATCCAAAGGCTTCAGATTGGTGTGCAGTGAAAAGGATTTTCAAGTACTTAAAGGGAACTGTTCAATTTGGGATGCTCTATCAGGCAGATAAGCAGTCAGAGGAGTTGGAAGCATACAGTGATGCTGACTTTGCTGGAGATACCAAGACAAGACGTTCGAGGTCAGGAGTAGTGTCCAAGTATTCGGGTGCCGCTGTGAGTTGGTTAAGAAAAAAGCAAAGAAGTGTTGTTCTATCAACTACCGAAGCAGAATACATTGCTGCGAGTGAAGCTGCGAAGGAAGCTGTTTGGCTGAAACGACTGTTTAAGGACATCATTGACATCGAAGGCTGTCCTTCTCTTTTCGTTGACAGTGCCAGTGCTGTGAAGTTAGCTCGGAATCCTGAGTTTCACAAGAGATCAAAGCACGTTGATGTCCGATACCATTTTGTTCGAGAAAAGGTTCTTGGGGGTGAACTCAACATCGTTCATGTTCCAGGAGAAGAGCAAATCGCGGACATAATGACAAAACCCTTGCCTGCTGCGAGGTTCAATAAACTGAGAAAAATGTTGGGACTGATTTCTATGTCTTAATGTATTTTTCTTTGTCTTAATGTGTTTTTATATATCTTCATTAAGTGTTAGTTGTGACATGTGAAGGAAGTGTTGAGGAGAAGACATGAAACAACTAAACTCCTACTTGTTCTTGAAAATAAATCCGTCCTGCTGTTGTTATTGTTCTTAGCTGCCTCTTTTATTTCTGCTTAATTTATTGATATTTATATCAAAAACCACAAAACTAAATTTAAGATATTTATTTTCACACAGATAGTTCAAAGTTCGTGAACAAATGCATAACTAGAATATATAGGTAACACATTGTATTATTTATGTGCATTATTTTTTTTTCGATTCCATTTATAAATCCAATCATACTTTTACAAAACAATCAACATTCAAACATATTTTAGTTTTGGGAAACGTAGGCTTATGCTGGTACATTTGGTAATGAATTTCGACAAATATGCCGACATGAAACATGATGTACATCATGCATTGTTGATGTCCAAAGAAATTTTAGGTTTCATTTTTCGCGTTGTCCTTTTATCTAAGAAATGGGTTAAGGTGTTACAACGAATTCATTGTTAGAATGTAGAAATAAATACGGATTTATTTTTTAAAACTCATTTTACATTTTAAACAAGTGGGCGATTGGAACGACCACGCCTACAGTGACGTCAATCGTTGTCTTCAATTCTGCAAACAAACTATCAAGCAGGCAGCTAATTCTTCTAAAGCAGAGCGGGCAGGCCTACATTGACTCCACTGTTACTTCATTGTCTTCTTCCCTATAAACATGTTCCGCCCTGTTCGAATCGTCCATTAATATATAATTTTAAACTAAATCTGAAAATCTTGCTGTTTTAGCTACATGGAAAGGAACTGAGATAAGAGCAGAAGCGGAAACACTACTTAAACTTCGCCTAAACAGCGGCCCCAACATAATCCACGTGATAGAGAAAGAAAGCATGTCATACTTAATGGCCCAAAATACCATAGAGATCTTAATTAAAGTATCAAAATACCTTAAAATATCTAGACTAATAAGAAATTCCCTCTTTGAAATCAGTTTTCGGCATAAATGTACAAATGTTAAAGTTGGATCCACCTATTGGCCCATCTCTATTTTTGCATTTAACTCAGTCTTCTAATTCTAAAGACGTTAACTTAAAACGGTCTTTTACCAAACTATAGAATGTCTATTTACTATGCGAGCCTCGAAAAGACTTTCTTCCCCCATCTATTCGCTTGGTTTTCTAGAAAACGGGGGGAGCATCGCTTTTCTAAACCTAACGCAATTGAGGTTCTGTTGCGAGGTTTCACAATCCGAACAGTTCAAACCCAAGTAGAAGAGGGGAAAACACGCTCACGCCGTTTCGAAGAAAACCACATCGGGGATTTGGGAGGAAAATGCTTTCAAGGCTCGCATACTAGATAGACAAGGTATAAGCTAATCCCTGAAGTACTTTTTAAACCTTTAACTGACATTTGTAATGCTTTTGTAGAAATCAATTTATTTAACAATCAGTCAAACTTTTCATACCAGGGCCTTAGTAAAGAAATCACCAAATATTTACATTGCGGATTGCGCGGCACAGTAGCGATAGTTACTCTTACGAAGAAGCCGAAATATTTTCCTTCTCAAACTGATCAAAGTGTGTAGCTTAAGTTCAATGTAAGTATTAAGTACCCATTTTATCAAAAAATAAGAACTTATAAAGTAACACAAATACGCAAATGAACGACTTATAATAAAAAATCACCGACGTTTAAAATTATAATATTATAACAAAAAATATATGCGTGCCACAAGATAATCATTTCTAAATTGGTTTTATTCAATTATAAGGCTAGATATTTTGGCAAATGGGGAGATTGTTAAAAAAAAAATTACATGAAAAACTTAAGTATAAAGTTAGGTCAATCCATATGAATTAAAAAAAAAAAACGATTTAACTGCGGCCCAAAAATTTTTTATATACATATATATCTCTTATTTTATATGCTATTATTTTTGGTTTACAGACGCTCTGGTGCCATTTTTCTTAACCCTTTCAGTCCCAAAAATTTACTACACTACAGAAACATCTGATATTCACAAAATAAGCTCATTTTAGTTCAAAAATAAGAGTCCCATATGAAAAAAAAATTATTTTAATTTTTTTATATGGTTTTTGAAATAATGCCACAATTTTTTAACTTTGGAAAACAACAAAATAAAAAAATATATATCACCTAAAAACACTTCGAGTTATATATTTTAAGGTATCTGGCCATATTATTAAAAAAAATAGTAATTATTTTAACCGAAATCGTTTAAATTGTGTTTTAAATATGTGGAACTGAAGTGAACTTTTCAAAAATCAGGTGAAATGCTTGTTAGCTATTTTCTGAATAAAAAAAAATAGTAGTTCTGACTTCTATTGAGATTATTGTAAAATATTGTCTAATAGAACAAAGTGTGAAGAATCGAATGATGTGTGTTTGGATGTCATAAAGGGACATAAACATTTGAAAAAAAATTATATATATTGAATGTGACGATTCCAAATGGCATCACTGGGACTAGAAGGGATTCTTTATAGTTTAGTGAATGGAGGCTCAAAAAAGGGGGTTTACCATACAAACGGTCCGGTATCGCTGATTTTTTTATATGTTATGTGTGACCCCTAGGTTGTAATAAATGTGCGTTTTCGTCATCTTTGTCTCGTTCGATTGCTTTTTCCAATTTATACCCTTTTTGCTCTGCTTCTTACTCGAAATACTCGATTTTATACGTTTTTGCAGCTTCTTATCTTAGCTCTTTAACTAGTTTTCGTAGAAAAACACTTTTAAAAACCAATTTTGAAGAAAATTTTGTTTTCTACAACTTTGTATCGAAAAGTTCTATTTAAAAATGCTTAGGCGAAAAGTTATAAGTATAGGCCAAAAACTGGAAAATGGGCGAAATTTCGAACGTTTTTTCAAGATGGCGAAAAAGCAATAGAACGAGGATGAGAAAAACTCACATTTATTACTACACCTAGGGTAATCTAGTAGGGGTCACCACACAACATATAAAAAAATCAACGATACCGGACCGTTTGTATGGTAAAACTCCTTTATTCACTTTACTATTAAGGGAATTTAGCGGATCATTAAATTAAAAAGTCACGAACCAACCATTAGTAACAAAATGCTAAATGTTGAAAAAAACATTTAAGCACCTCTAATCACTCTGTTAATAATAAATCAAAGGAAAATGGAGTAACAACAACAACAATAGTGTTTAGTACGGATTCTCGCGCACGTAGAAACCGTTTAACGCCAGGGGACGTCACCACCCTTCAAATTCTGCCGGAGATCACAACAATAATGGTGTGGAATATTTCATTTAAATGAAGAATGAAATCAACTATTAGGGGTATAGGGGAGAGAAGGGGAATGGCGCCACCTTAAGGGAAATTGAATTTTCATGCAGAATTGTGTTGCAATTAATGTAAATTGTAATGAGCATAGCATACTACAGTTCATAACCTATCTTGTAGTGATTTTTTTAAATTTAAATCTTTAAAAGAAACTAAATAAAATTGTATTTTTCTAATGCTCGCACAGTGGCGGGATTACCCCGGTATCTGGGGTAATGCCGCCACACCACTGGGGTTATGCCGCCACATCAATAAACAAAGCAAATAATCTATAAATAATGGAAAATTACATAAAAAAGCAATACATATAGAACTAAAATAGGTTTAATTAACTTTGGAATGGTAAATTGTACAGGATACAGCTCTTTTATTAACTTTCTATGTGCAACTAACTATGCAGGATTTTTTTAAAGTTTCGTTGGTCTATTTGACCAGTTCAGTTATTCTTTTTCGGAAAAGTGGCATCTCTAACGAAAACTAATAAGTTGTAGGGCCAATATATGAAATTTCTATTTTACGGATTATGCCGCCATCCTTTTGCATGTGGCGGCATAACCCCAGAATGATGTGGCGGCATTACCCCAGTAAGACAAAATGGCATAGACGGCTTGTTTAAAGAAAGGTAGTTAGCCTAGCGTCCAAACGAACGACGTGATAAAATAGCCAATTAATACTCTTTTAAATGATATATAACTGATCAATCTAACTTAGAGATAGCAGTCACTTATCGCTTAATTTCAGAAGGCTCGAGATTAGATGAAAATCACTAAAAAACGTATTTTTTAGATAACTTTACACCAACTCACCGCACGGCCATTAGCGTCTACACTACAAATTACTTTGTTTCCTGCTACAGGTCAGCGCTCAAAGCCCCCCTCCCACACACACCACTGGCGAGATACAAGGGGTGGCGGCATTACCCGAGGTGGCGGGATTCCCCTTCTCTCCCCTACCTATGAAATGACCCTTTTTTTAAGAAAACGTACCGGTGAATTTTGCATCACTGGATGAGGGTAATAAGTCGAAGTATGTACCATTAAAATCAGTAACTTTTGCTTATCTTTTTGGTAAATTATGGATCCACCAAAAAAAAAGATTCGTAAAAGTAAACAAACGCCAATCTCAAAAAAAAAAAAAAAAAAAACTATTTATTTTTTATAAAAAAAGGTCATTATGAGAATTGTGGCTAAAAAAGCCGTGATATAAAATGAATGCCAATCTCTTGTGTAAAACTTCCTGGTCATAATAAATAGTATAATTTAAGTTTTACTGCTATAAAAAAATTGCACTGTTTGAGGTTGGTGCCCATCTTAATCCCCGTAAAAAAAATTAAATCACGCAAATGAACTTGAATTACTAAATCAGAATAACGAAGGATACTTAAAAAAAAACTTGAACAAATGTATGATCGCAACACATTTATATAGAGGTATAGAGGGTGGTTAAGATGGGCACCAACCTCAAACAGTGCAATTTTTTTATAGCAGCAAAACTTAAATTATACTATTTATTATGACCAGGAAGTTTTACACAAGAGATTGGCATTCATTTTATATCACGGCTTTTTTAGCCACAATTCTCATAATGACTTTTTTTTATAAAATAAATAGTTTTTTTTTTTTTTTGAGATTGGCGTTTGTTTACTTTTACGAAGTTTTTTTTTGTGGATATCAGTAGCTTTTTTTAAAATTTATTTCATGAGATTCTTTTTTATATAGGGAGGATTACCAACATGTACTATGAATTAGTTCAAAGGATACAAAGGCAATAGGACTACAAAATAGAATACACAATTTCAATGTCTATGGAAAGTTGTATAACCACCGGGAACAATGCCGAAGGGAAGCTAAAACGGTTCAGCATCAATATTGTAAATGGTGAAAGTGAACTGCACATCGATGAAATTAAATTAAAACGTCATCGTCATCTAGAAATAAATTTCTAGATGACTTTTTTTCTCTGATGGCGCTGAAACGCTGGCGTACAAGCCTTTGCAGACTCGGCATATTCCCCAGAACTGAGAGCCATTTTTTGTGGCACCATCTAGGAGACACTCGCTACCAATGACGCCCAGATTACAATGAATCTGTGCTCTCTGTGGATGCCGAGATTTAGTTTTTCCGAGAGAACCCAGGCCAAATGGGCCCTCCAGGGATCTTTTACATGCCACATAAGCATTTGAGATGCGCGCCGAGAATTTTCCCACCCAGAAAATCCGACGACTCAGCCGGGGCTCGAACCCGCGATCACAAGGCGGACGCGTTTAACTTCTCAGTCACTGAGCCGCTTGGATGACGTTTTTTCCCGATCATTGTTTTCAACACATTTCGAGCTTACATCGCAGTTTTTATTTTTTGTTTACCGCAACCGTCTGTTATGCCTTGTTTCATACACTTTTGAAGGCATATTTATTTCAATTTTCTTTTATTAAAACTAAAAAAATATAAAGCCTATTCAACGAAAAACAATAACCAAGTACAATTCTCTTAAAAAAAAACCTAAACCGACATTAAGTTTGCAGTATACAAATGTTCTACGAGAAAAAGGGTAAATAGTTCCCATTTTCGAGTGCGAGAATTGAATAAAAAAAGGTGTTCCACATTCAATAAACAATTTTATTTGTTATTTCAAGATATAAATTTATTATTTTTATTAGTTTAGCTTCAGTTAGAGTATTATTTTGATTATTTTTTTCTTCGATTTTGACGTAACAGTGCGCACGAATATCATTGTCAAAGGAGCAACCAATGGGAGCGGGCGAAATGTCGGCGCCAGCAGCGTTGTTTACGCAGTTTCCTCCGCCTAGTACATTTCTCTGCCGCAAACTTAAGGTCGGTTTTGGTATTGGTTACGGTTATGTTTTATAATGCTAACATTTAGTAACAGCTCATTGTAAAAAAATTCACTTTAAAATATAACTTTAGCATAATAAAATATTCCTGAATAAATTTTAGATAAAACATATTTTTATTCACAAAAGATATTATTGTTTTCATAAAATAATAAACAAAGATTACTTTATCATAATTAAATATTCCTCAATAAGTTTTAAGCGAAAAAAATCTTTCTTACTTTTTATATAAAAAAAGATTAATTTCTTGAATGGTATTGGTAACTGAATATGGCAACCAAATCGGCAAATATGATTGTTAACATTCAGAAATCAATTAGTCCATCCATTCATTAACTCGCGTTAATCATAAGTTTTCTAATAAAAATGCCAAAAAGTTTAAATGACAGACATTTTTTTCAATCTGTTTATTTAGATATTTGGTTAATCATATATTTTACAAGCTATTATAATCCCTCCAATAGTGAACGGCGCTACTAACTGCTCTTCGCCGAAAATATAGCAAACCTTTGCGCGTTTTAGGAGATACATGGCCGCTAGGATGGCTTGTTTATCGTGCAACCATACCGCCAAAGGTAATATAGATTATAATTAATTAAAAATAGAAAGAAGTATTTTTGAAACTTCAAACTTACGCAGAATGTGAATTGTGGCATTCTTAATCGTTTAGTAAATACCGCTTCGAGATTCATGGTCTAGTAATAGCTGTAGGTCTCAGCAAAAATTAGGTCAAAATTTGACTAAAACTGCTCGAAAGATTTCATTTTCGAAAATTTCCATAATTTTTTTCTCCTCTGTTTTTTATTCTAGAATAACCAATTTTTTTTTATTTAAAGTAATCCACGAAACCTCTCTACAGTCTACTGTATTTTTTAAGTTGTTCTAGGAAGTTTAGTTTGGCTGGTAAAAAATAAAATCGATTTCGCTGTTAACATAGCGAAATATTTCCTGTATATATACATAACTGCCGTTTGCCCTTGGCGTCATTTTGAGATTGGCGGGCGGAACGACCGTTCCGTCTGATTCCTTCGTGATAGAATTTTGCGTCCTGGGAGGTAAAACACGAATATGCTTATTTTTCAACTTCATCAAAAGTAGCGAAGTGCTGCTCAGCCATACCATGTTCCATGGATCTGAGCAAGTGATAGTCTGAAAGAGCAATGTCTGGAGAATATAGCGTTGACAATAAAACACCCCATGTCAGGTTTTTTTTTTTTTGATAAATTCCTTGTTTACATCGGTTAATTGTTGTTGATATTGATCAGAAGTAACTATTTCACCAGGTTTAAGCAGCTCATACTTAAGAAGGCCTTTTTGATCCTACCAAACACAAAGAACTGTCTCTTTCAAAGCGATTTTCTGTTTAGAGCCAATGTTGAGGGTTGGCCTGGAATCAACTAGCATTTTTTTCGTTCAGGATTGTCAAAAAATATCCATTTTTCATCACCTGAAGCAATTCGATGCAGGAAACACTTTATTTGATGTCGATTCAAAAGTTGTTCGCAAGTGACTTTTTTGTTCTCCATCTGTAACTCTGTTAAAGCAAAATTTTTCAAACACGCCAAATGAGCAAAAATGTTTTTATTCGGGAAATTACTTTGACATTATCTATTAATTTTATAGCATTTTTTAAATTTTGAATTTTTAATGTAATATAAGTAGCGGGATTTTGTACTTTAACAACGAACGATATCAGCAACATAAGCTTATTAAAAAGCAAATAAACTTATAAAAAATGCAAATCGTTTGCTGTTTGCTGGAGTAGCTTATTTTTAATTCTTACTGGTTATTTTTTTACTTAAATATGTATTCTCTTTAATTTGAGCTTCTTAAAAGGTATTTTTGAAACTAATATTAATTATTACTATATCCAAGATGGGTAATTAAATGGAAAAAATTACTGGGTAATCTTCCTATCTTATGAAACTCAATTGAAAGAAAATATAGTTAAATTGACTAAAAAATTATTTTTTCACCTCTACCCGTGCAACGTCGGATATAACAGCTAGTATATGTATATTTTTAAGCAAGCTCTGTCTGTTTTTTTTTAGCTTCTACACTATGTTTTTAATTACACAATCTAAACAGGATATTGCGGTAATTTCCCATTTTCGGACATACAGCAGACAATTTTTGTTGACTGGGTTTTAAGATAGAAAAACAGATTATAACTACAAATACTACAGGCATGTGTGATACGTTAAAAACTCAACATTTAAAAACTAGAAGGCATGGAAAATCATAGAAAATAGTAAAATAGAAGTCGTGAAGTGAGTTTTACAAAGGTCCACGAATGTGTACCTGTAAGGCGAAAGATTTGGAATTGGGAAGATTTGTTGTTTTTGGATAAGAATTTATCAATTTAATATTTTAATCAGTGTAAAATGAACTTTTACGCACTCGAAAAGGATTCAGAGGCATACACTCTTAAAACAAAAGAGTGAAATCCACTCCAGTTGGAGAAGTGCATTTTCGACACCGTAAAGGCATGCATATTTACTCAGACTGAGTTAAAATCACTCGTTTGGAGTGATCCTGTCGGAGGTTTAACACTCAAAGGATCCACTCCAAAAGGAGAAGTGCATTTTCCAGTCTGGAGGAGTGAAATCCACTCAGACTGAGTTAAATTAGGAGTGTTTGTTTTAAGAGTGTACTCCCTCTTACCTTACCAGTAACGGGCCGATATAATGAACGCTTTTTATAGTTAAAAACACACAAAAATATGATATTAAAAACAGCTACACTCTTAAAACAAACGAATTTAACTCAATCTGAGTAATTTTCACTCCTCCAGTCTTAAAAATGCACTTCTCCGAAAGGAGTGGATCCTTTGTGTGTTAAACCTCCAACAGGATCACTCCAAATGAGTGATTTCAACTCAGTCTGAGTTAATATTCACTCCTTTCCTGTGTCGAAAATGCACTTCTCCAACCGGAGTGGATTTCACTCTTTTGTTTTAAGAGTGTACATTAACTAAATATATTTATAATATTAATTAAGTATTTTAATAAATTATTTACAATAGTTTGGTTTAATTTAATTTCGATGTTGTTTAATTTTCGATTTGCATTTTTAAAACTGAACGTTTATATGATGCGGCTATAAAATTAGTTGGTCGTAATATTAGGATACTATGGGTTTATGTTTGAATCAAAAATTAAATGGGGAACACAAACATTGTTTACCAACTTGAGAAAATTTGCTTCCGAACCTAAAAAAATCCCCACTCAAATATGATATTGAAGAAAATTTCTTGATTAAAAAGTTAACTACTGTGTAATAGTAAATAGTAAAATTTAATAAAAAAATAACCTTTCCAAAAACAATATTATTTCAATTCTTAAAAGTATACACAAAGAAAAAAAAAATTCTTAGTCCGTACAACATATAGAAAATACTTTTCAAACAATGTAAATTTACATGTGTTATAGAGGAATAGCTATTTCTTAAGAACTAAAAATAAATGTCCTGTGTCATAGGGAAGGAGAATAAGTCAGTTTTCTTGTTTCTTCTCTACATTTTCTACATAAAAATTTTGTTTAATGAAAGTAATGTTTATTTTCTATAATATCAACTTGATGACGATGTCAGCTGACCTCAATGGTTGCGTTATCTGATCTTCGTTGCCCTTATTCTAGTTCTAATATGTAATTAATTTTCGGAAAATAATAATTACTATTATGATGTACGTCCTCCTCACATAAGTTTCGGTTTTGGTGGATTTTTTCACATTTCTTGAAACCTGTTCAAAAATCTTTACCTCATCACTGATGTTATCAAAGGTTGTACATTTTCTTGGTGAGGTCTAACATAAGGTTTGTCAATGAACGGATTTGTTTTCAATACGTTTTTAGCAAAATATGTTATACAGAAAAAGTAAGGTTGCGGCTAGGCTAATGTAGTGTTAAAATTAAGAAAGTGTGTTGACGCTGATACAAAATTTCAGTGGTTTCAATGTATAATATCTAAGTTTTTCTCTCGAAAAAACACTTAAGGTAGGCGAATACCCTAAATTCCCCAAAATTCTAAAAATTTTACTACTACTTTAATCTTTTCCAAATTTGGCATAGTGATTTCAAATATTATGAATAATACTATTTAGGCATTTTTTCGATTTAAATATAATTTATTTATTTTAAACGAATTTTTTTATACTAAAAAAAGAGGTTTACGCTAACAAGTCTACCACATTGAATTTTCATCCTATAGACATTAATTATGTGTTAAATTCTTCGTTTTGAACTGATACATGCAATGACCCTCTAGAGCAGGGGTTCCCAACCTTTTTGCACCAGCGTACCACTTGACTTTTTGAGAAATTTTGGCGTACCACCAACCTAAATATTTTAATAAACGTATAATATTTGTTCAAAGGCTTTTTTAATTAAATTATTGAGAAATCTTCATATTTGATAGTTATATATTTGTTTATTTTTAACATGTTTATAAAAAAATAGAAATAAAAAGATTAAAAGGGTATTAATTTACAGTTTTGTTAATAGGTCTAAAAACATACAAATAAAAAGTATACAAACTCAGCAAAAAAATTAATCATCATACAAAATATAATTTTTTAGTCTTGATGCGAAACTTGTTGTTTGCTGCAAAGCTGCAATACAAATATGAACATTAGGAATAGTAATGGACCATATCTTCTCTCTTAGATCCTCTTCAACGCTTATTCTGCCTCTACATTTTTTATGAACAAGAGTTCATAAAATCCGCTCTCACACAGGTAACTCTTAATAAATATCATCAAAAATGGCAGAGCTTGCAGTAAGATCAAAGAGTAGTAGATTTTACATCCGATCCAGAAGTTAAAGATTTCTCTTTGAAATAACGTTAATGTTTAAAATAATGAGTAATATGTTTGCTTCCTTACTGCTCATGCGTACTGAAACTATTAATAGCATCATGCAGCTCACATCATTCACGCGTACCATCCAAAAATTCCCCGCGTACCACCAGTGGTACGCGTACCACCGGATGGGAAACCCTGCTCCAGAGTTACGTACAAATTACAAAAAAAGAAGTTATTAAGAAAATTTTTATAAATTAACCACACAAAAAAGATTTTTTTCGATTAGCTACTTGGACATTAAAAAAAACCTTGTATATGTACACCAGATGTTAGAGGTTCATGGTACAGATATATATTGAAATAGAATCTGTAAAAAATTTCAGGTAAATTAATGTACAACTTTTTATGTGTCAACTAAAGTGTTAGCGTAAACTCCTTTTTTTATTCCACACATTGGGATTAGGCTTGCGCGGCAAATTTTGAAGTCAAATATGAAAAAATGACCAAGAAAATGACTTTATATTGTACAAATATGTACAAACTAGGACTTATACCTAAATTCTCAGCTCAATTTTAATTAGAAATTATTTTAAGAACTTTTTTCTAAAAGAATTAATAATTTTTTTTTAATTTTGATTTTAATTTTTTTAAAAATAATTTCTAATTAAAATTGAGACGAGAATTTAGGTATAAGTATTTGTTTGTACATATTAGGGGTATGCCTATGAAATGACCTTTTTTTAAAGAAAAGTTACCGGGGAATTTTGCATCACTTTATGAGGGTAATAAATCGAAGTATGTACCATCAAAATCAGTAACTTTTGCTTATCTTTTTAGTAAATTATATATTCCCATTCCTTCGTGATAGAACCTTGCGTCCTATGAGGTAAAAACCGAATATGCCCATTTTTCGTCTTCATCAAAAGTAGCGAAGTGCTGCTCAGCCAGACCATATTCCATGTATCTGAACAAGGGTTGGAATGGAATGGAATGGAATGTAAAAATGCGCCCTCTAGAAGGGAAGGGCGTAGGCTATGTAGCCCATTACCCCGCTCGCCAGAAGGAACAGTCACAGGAGACACACAAAGAAAGGACGACACAAACACATAGACAAATAACAACATTTATTGACAAGTACAAATATCCATGCCTGCCGGGATTCAAACCCGACCTCAGCAGCTCCAAAGGCCAGAACACTAACCATTCAGCCACCGAGGCGGCCTGAACAAGGGTTAGTCTGAAAGAGCAATGTCTGAAGAATATAGCGGGGATAATAAAACCAAATTCAGGTTTTTTTAGGTGTTTTTAGGATTATTTGTGGTGAAGGCGGCGCATTGTCATGGAGTAAAATAACTTTTTCTTGTCTGCGAGCCCATTCTGGCCGTTTGTTCATACATTTTCTGTTTAAATTGGTTAATTGCGGTTGATATCGGTCAGAAGTAACTATTTCACCAGGTTAAAGCAGCTCATACAAAAGAATGCCCCTTTTGGTCCCATCAAACGCAGAGCATTGTCTTTTTTCCAAAGTGATTCCTCTTTGGTGTCGATGTAAAGGGTTGGCCTGGATCAACCCACGATTTTTTGCATTTAGGTTTGTCAAAATATATTCATTTTCATCACCTGTGATATTTCAATGCAGAAAACTCTTTCTTTGATGTCGATTCAAAAGTTGTTCTCAAGTGACTTTTTGGATCTTCATCTGTTTTTCACTTAAAGCATGTGGTGCCCATTTTCCTTCCTTGCGAATTTTTCCCAAGGCATGCAAACGGGGGGGTTCACTAATACATTTCTGAGTTGCATTTAAAATTTCTGAAATATGTAAACGAGTCATTATTGGGTTTTCATCCAAAATTGTTTGCAATTCTTCATCTTCACATTTTTTTGGTAGTTTTTCCTTATCTTTGTCTGCCACATCAAAATCGGCATTTTTAAATCCACCAAACCCTCATTTTCAAATAAATTCAGTTAGATTATTGTCTCCATAAGCATTCTCAACCATTTGAAAAGCTTCAGCAGCATTTTTTTTTCACAATAAAGTAATGGATTTAAATTTCCCGCAAATGACCCTTTGTTGGCATCAAACACGACATCTTCAAAACCGAGAATGACTATGAAAAAAAACACAGTAGTAACTACTGACCCCTGTCTGGTGAAAGGTTAAAAGTAGTCTGACGAATTGCTAGTAGGGCAATTCCACACTTTTATTAACCCGGGTGCAGTGCCATCTGTTCATTCAAGGTCATTTCATAGGTATACCCCTAATATTTGTACAATATAAAGTCATTTTCTTGGTCATTTTTTCAATTTTGATCTAAGGGGGAATGGGTGCGCTGGACCGGGGGCCACCAAAGCGAAGTGCATCAGTGTTAATCCAATGGAGAAAAAAATATTTTCACTGCCACATATTTCTCCGGCTGTATTGAATATTTTTACAAACTGATTTTTTATGTGATAAATGTAGCTGACTTACATGTTCCGACAATCCATATTTTTAAAATTGGTTCGAATTTTTTTAAAAAAGTTTTGTATAAATAATTTCACAAATGTATTTGAAGCAATAAAAAAAAGTGGGATTGTAGAGACTTGTAATTTATCTACATTTATTGTTTAAAATAACCCGTTTGTAAAAATATTCAATGCAGCGTGGCAGAGAAAAATATAGATAGGAAATAGTTTATAATGGAATGAATGGAAATAGTTTATTTTGGCGTTTAAAATTTTGAATGAGATATTTTCTTTCTGAGATGCATAAATTGGTGTTTCCAGTGAGTACATATCTGCCGTGATAAGGTAAACTGAGTATCTTCCATAGTGACTTGGACCTTTGTTGCAAGCACTCAATTACTTTAACCGGTAAGAAAACATACTGGAACTTTTTTTTTTATTTTAGAGCAAAAGTGGTGCAACTCATTGTGGCGATTACTGCAGTTTACCTTATCACGGCAGATATATTGTGTGGAAGCGGTTTAAGTGACAAATTCTGTAACAAACCTGCTTGTTTATACGATAAATATAGCTGGCTTGAATGTTTCTCCAACTTCATGGGAATGGGAGCCCAGAAGGTAAGGCATTCGCCTAGCATGCGGAAGGTCCCTTGTTCGGTTCTGGGCATAGCCAAGCATAGCCAAAATAACTGCCGACCTATAAAAGGCCCGTGCAGCCAAAAACGTCCAATGAATACCCCATGTGGAGGAAGTGCACGTTAAATATCCTTCAAAGTCCTGACGATGCATACGATGCCACCCGTAACGGTTGCGTTGGGTGCCCATTCAGGTGTCGGCTCGTCACTTAACTGTGGTTCTAAAATACGACGTCTGTCACCCATAGAACTCGTGTAGCTCTAGTGCGACGATAATTCAAACCTAACCTCACCAATAGAATTCCTTGTTTAGTCGATAGCTCAGTGTTAGGTTAGGTTTGAATTATCGTCGCACTAGAGCTCACGAGGGCTATTGGCGACGGACGTCGTATTTTAGAACCACAGTCAGGTGACGAGCCGACACCTGAATAGGCACCCAACGCAACCAATAAGGGCGACATCGCACGCAGCGTTAGGACTTTGAAGGATATTTAACGTACACCCCCTCAACACGGTTTATTTTTCGTCAGACAATTTTGGCTGAACGGGCCGTTTATAGGTCGGCAGCTATTTTAGCGATGCCCGGATCCGAACCTGGGACCTTCCGCATGCTAAGCGAGTGCTTAAGGTGGTCTAGTACCTTCCCAAACTTTTCTTTATTTATGAGCTTATACAATTCAGATTTTATACACTGGTGCATCTTGATTTAATAAAACCTATTAGCAAAAAAATTCTTTACACATTTTTATTTTTTCCATCGTTTAAATTTAAACATGCTCAAAAAACATTAATATAGGTCATGAACTAAAATCATTAAGATATCAGCGACCAATTTTTTTATAGGCAAAAGTTTGTAGCATCATATCAAAAACACATAGAAACAAGAGAGTAAAAAGCATATAAATAGTTTTAAAGTATCCAATTCTTAATAGTTTTACACGACTATAGTTCAAAACCTTCTTCATAGTGTTACAAAATTACTGTGGAGTGAGTAATGCGTTTTGAAATGCATGCAAAAAAAAAAAAGCAAAAAAAGATTTAAAGTGCTATAACTTCGGTTCTATTAAAAACAAGAAACTAAAATGAAACAGATTTAGAAAGCTAAACGTTTATTTTATATTAAAATGCAAAAAAACAAATGTTTGATATTTAGTCGATATTTGCTGAAAAAATGTGATCGGAAAGAAACTTTTATTTCTAGGCAAGTTTTCTTAAATAAATGATTAAAAGATCCAACAGCAAAGCAAGAAGTTGACATTAAAAAAAATAGCAAGTAAAATATTCTTAAAAAAGAAAACTCACGTTCGAATACCAAAACAAAAGTAATTCGCGAAAAATGAAAACACAACCGCGGAGCTGTTGCCAGATCCGACATTTGTTCCTATAACACTAATTTTCTATTTAAAAAATAAAACATTATTTTTCTATTAAATAATACAATTATTAGTTTTGTAAAATGAAAACTACACTCCCTCAACACGGTTTATTTTTCGTCAGTCAATTTTGGCTGAATGGGCCGTTTATAGGTCGGCAGCTATTTTAGCGATGCCCGGACCCGAACCGGGGACCTTCAGCATGCCAAGCGAGTGCTTAAGGTGGTCTAGTACCTTCCCCAACTTTTCTTTATTTATGAGCTTATACTATTCAGATTTTATACACTGGTACATCTTGATTTAATAAAACCTATTAGCAAAAAAAATTCTTTACACATTTTTATTTTTTTAAATCGTTTAAATTTAAGTATGCTCAAAAAACATTTATATAGGTCATGAACTAAAATCATTAAGGTATCATTGCCCAATTTTTTATAGGCAGAAGTTTGTAGCATCATATCAAAAACCCATAGAAACAAGAGAGTAAAAAGCATATAAATAGTTTTAAAGTATCTAATTCTTAATAGTTTTACACGACTATAGTTCAAAACCTTCTTCATACTGTTACAAAATTACTGTAAAAATTTGGAAGCAATTGATAATAAAGAACTTTAGTTTTTATGTTTTGTGTAATGAGTAATGCGTTTTGAAATACATGCAAAAAAAAAAACAAGCAAAAAAAGATTTAAAGTGCTATAACTTCGGTTCTATTAAAAACAAGAAACTAAAATGAAACAGATTTAAAAAGCTAAACGTTTATTTTATATTAAAATGCAAAACACAAATGTTTGATATTTAGTCGATATTTGCTGAGAAAATGTGATCGGAAAGAAACTTTTATTTCCGATCACATATATAATTAACCGATAACATATATAATTTTCCGACATCACAATTTATAATTAATTAATAGTAAAAAATGTAATATTTCAAAATAATTATAATTAAATAATAAGTTTTAATTAAATAATTAATTCAAATTAAATAATTAATTTTAATCATAAATTTAACTGAAAAATAATATTGATAAGTTGAACCCCCCCCCCCCCCCCCAGAAATTTTTTCTAGTTGCGCCCCAGTAACGAAATTTTAAAAATTCGATGGCTTTTTCGTAGTTGGCGCCGGTTGGCGGAAAAATTTCTACCGCTTCTCGAGCTCGCGACTTGCTAACAGTACACTGTATCAAATATTGAAATTTGTTTTCTGGCGCAATATCTACATCATTATTACATGTTCGAATTGACTCCAAAACGGAAGCCAGTCCTTTAAATCTCCAGAAAATTGTCGTAATTCTAATTTAGGCAAATTGAATTTCTTTTTAACGTTACCTGTAAACTCGGTAGTTTCATCTGGAGCATCCAACGCTCTTCGGCCATTTATCCTGGCCAACTCAAATTCATGTTGACTTTGACGTTCTTCTATTTGCTATCTTTCAGCAACAGCTGTTAAAGCATTTAACTACTTGAAACAATTTGAATTCGCATACCGGATCCTGTCGCTGACGCCAGATGTGGAGATTTCTTAATAGAATTTCAGTCCTCACTTTACAAAAATAACTTTTATTATAGCCTACTTATACAACGTCGCTTTATAAACTAATTTTACTAATTTTAACACTTGAACCACAGGTTCACCAAGTATCAAAAATTTTATAGTAAATAAAACGCAGTTTCTCACACAAAATTCTTTCATGGAATGTCACTTTTTCGAAAAACAAGTCTCCATGGCAACCGTTTAGCCACGCGATATAAAATATTTTTTAATTGTTCGTGCTAAAAATAAATAAAGATGATCAGACGATCTCACTGATACCTTAATTCTTAATTTCAATTTTCAATATTTTGTTTTGTTTAAATAGCTAAAATTATGTTTTACTGGAATTTTTAATACAACGGATGAAAAAAAACCCATTTCATTACGCTGCAAATATTTGATATTGTCAAAGCTACTTTTTATAAGCAATTTATTATTATTTATGAAAAGTTTATTCGTGAAGTTTTTTTTCGATCCAGTAAACTATACCATAAATTTAGATTTGATCATCACTTTTGCTATAGAAAGTGAAGTTTTTACTTTGACAATCTGTTTCATAGGCACAAAAAAAAAATACCTGTGCAATATTTTATACTTTACGATCATACTCAAAAATTTACCTGATTTAAAAGGCAAACAAAAAACCCTTAAATGAAACCCTAAAAACTCACTTTTCAATACTTCCCTATCCTTTCTTCAAGGAGATCCTGGTTAGATTATCGGCAATTTTCCTATGTGTCGCCAAATGCACTTCCAATCAGCGTTATCAAAGACTTCTTAAATTTTGAATTTCTTTTTTTTTAATTAATGGAGGAGAAAGAATTGGATATATCATGTGCAATAAGAGTAACATTAACGGGAATTAAACAACAAAAAAAGGACACACAAAAAAAGGACAACACAAACACATAGACAAATAAAAACATTTATTGACGGTCACAAACATTCATGCCTGACCGGGATTCGAACCCAACCCCAACAGCTCCTAACTGCCGTGATAAGGTAAACTGCAGTATCTTCCATAGTGACTTGGACCTTTTTTGCAAGCACTCAATTACTTTAACCGGTAAGAAAACATACTGGAACTTTTTATTTTTTATTTTAGAGCAAAAATGGTGCAACCAAATCGTTTGCTCTTAGCTTGAGTAGCTTATTTTTTTAATTCTTACCAATTATTTTTTACTTAAATGTGTATTCTTTTTATTTGAGCTTCTTATCAAAGTTTTTTTTTTTAAATTAATATTAATCATTACTATATCCAAGATGGGTAATTAAATGGAAAATTACCCGGGTAATCTTCATATCTTATAAAACTCAAATGAAAGGGAAAAAAATAGTTAAATTGACTATTAAATTATTTTTTTCACCTCTTCCCGTGCAACGTCGGGTATAACAGCTAGTGTTCTTGTATAACACAAATAAATCTTTTTGAGTTACACCTGTTTTGTCAACAATGTATATATCCTGTGGCTCATAGGTGTGTATGTACATAACAATTTGCATATTGTCATAAAAATATTGTACATTTGAAGTTTGTATCGATGCAAATGTATCGTAACAAAGACATACGATTAATTTGGTGATTTTTCGCAGCTCTTCGTAATGAAATCCCGCTTTTTACTTCTATAAAAGCTTCTTCATATTTCCTTAGGTCCCACTGTGCCCTTTCTGCCTTCCTCAGGCGTTTTATAGGCATCCAAAATAAATGAATTTTACTGTGTTGTCACAACCGTACCAAGCCTACTCTTTTGCAAAAAAAAACAATCGCCATGACAATACAAAATAATTTTCATTCAAAGTAATCACTGGTATTTCATCAATAAAGTCTAACTTATAACGAGGAAAAAATTCATTGCTCTATCTGTACACATATAATAACAGTTATGAAAAGAAATGTAATACAAATAGTTACTTCTGACAGTCAAAAACTAATTGAGGCCTCTGGTAGGGTTAATGTCGTGCGATGACTGATGGTATACTGTGGCACATGTTCGGGCAGGCAAGCTGCTCCTTACCCCTTACACCCAACCCGGTATTCCTTATGGTTTCGCTAATATGGCGACTGGCACAACCGTACCCAGTCTTCCCTATGCTTGTTTCAATACTTTGTCAAAGAAAACAAAACAGCAAATGAAATCAAAGTTTAAAGAGCGCGACGCCATAAGAAATATTCCCATTATTTTCTTCGCTATAGTTTTAAATTCGTTAACTTTTCCTTTTGGTCATAAAAGTAATACAGGAAAAAGGGGGGGAAACGCATTAGGCGAAATATTTCAACAATTGCTTACTTTCGAAATAAATTTACATTAATTTAAAACAAGTAAAAATACGATAAAATGTATGAATATGACACTTGTTGGCCTGTGAACAACTCCAAATAGGGTTATTTCACGTCGTGAATAGCAACAACTCTAACGGTTGTTTTCATTTGTTGTCTGCAATTCCGTTTGGCATTCGAATATGAGTTTTCGAAGAATATTTTTACTTTTTAAATTTTTCAAATGCCAATTTCTTGCTGTGCTGTCTTTTGTTAAAAAATTTTTTTAAAGAAAACTTCATAGAAAAAAGAGTTTTTCCCTCATTTCTATCGGTCATTGTAAGAGTGAAGCAACCAATAAAATCGCAATACGTAGAAGAAAAAAAAAGAAAACAAGAGCGTTACATCACCTGAAACATTCCCATTTAAATGCGCATGTTTTCGTCTTGAGTGGCATTTGAAATGAGGAATGAAAATAAATTATTCATTATTCTACTCATGGGCCCGGTTGGCCTAGCGGTTAAGATCGCTGACCATTACATTAAGGCTGCTCATCACCCCCATACCCCGTCCTCCTTCGATCGGGCTTGCAAATGTTAAGTCTATGGGGAGAAAATGGTTTTTGTTCCAAAAAAAGTCAAGAAATTATAGGAATATTTTGATGCGGTTTTTTTAAATTCATAAAAATCCAATAAAGTAGTGCTCTCAGAGGTTATTTTTTTAAAAACGTTATTTACTTTTTTTAATCTAATTTTTTTTTCTATTAAAAAAAGGAAAGTAACGTTTTTAAAAAAATAACCTCTAAAAGCACTACTTTATTGGAGTTTTATGAACAGAAAAAAAAAACCGCATCAAAATATTCCTACAATTTCTTGACTTTTTTTGGAACAAAATTCATTTTTTCCCCATAGATTAACATTAGCAAGCCCGATCGAAGAAGGACGGGGTATGGGGGTGATGAGCAGCCTTAACATTCTGCGCACTGTTCCGGGTGCCGGTCCGCCTTCGCCGTAGGTAATTTCTCTTACCAAACAACCGTATTTCGCTGATACTTGTGGTGCTGCCATCTAATGGCGATGACCGTATTGAAAATCCGACCCGTTGTTTTGATGAAACCGTGGAAGATCCGTAAATGGACAATTCCCACATTTTTTTATTATTTTTTTATTCGATGCAGGATGTCGAAAAAAAAATATTAGTCCAAGCAAAAAAAATTTCCGATGCGTATTTATTTTTTTATTCAATTTCAAAGTCGGGCTTTCGAGAAGCGCGCGAAAATCACTCAAAAGCGCGCGGAAGCGCTGTGACGTCAGCTTTTACAAAACAGTCACGTTGACATGGCCGATCAGCTCTGCTCTGATTGATATTGACATTTGTGTGAAACTGTGAAGAATGCGATGCAATTAGTTTCGTTTGCTAAAACTATTTAAACATGTCATATCGGTATTGCATAGTTCCTGAGTGCCATAATACTACGGTTACTACCCCAGAAAATATTTTTTTTTTATATTCCATGTTGTCCTGAAAGAAGAAAACAATGGATAAAGGCTATAACGTGATCCTGTTTCGCCTAAATCGTAAGCTGTAAACAACTTGCTTTACAGAAAGTATAGATAATAGCTCATTGTAAAAGTTTAGAAACAAAAGGTTTTTTTTAGTTTTCAGCTACTTTTCTTTAATGTTTGAGTTATTAATTTCATAATTGTTTGTTGTTCAAAAAGTTATAGTAAAAAGCGACAGTTTAAATATCTAAATAATAGATGGCAGCACGAGTGCTTTGGAATCAATGTTCTAAATACATAAAGTAATTAATTAATAGCTTATATTTAGTTATTTTTGGGTTTTTCAATTGGAATTAAATTGAAAAAAAGAATGTATAAATGGTACATGCATTTGAGTTGTTAAATAAAATTATAAACTTAGATACAATGATTTTACAAAACTTCAATTGTGTTAGATAATAACGCAGCTTTTGGGTAAGTTGTCGCTCTGCGCTTTGAAAAAGCCTGGTTCCATCGAAATAAATTGAAGAAAAAAGACAATTAGAGCAAAAAATAATAGTAAATTAAAAATAAAGAATAAAAATCCGAACGTTTAAGAAATAAAATAAATTTAATAAGAAATCAATTGAAAACTCTAGATAGGTCGTCTGCACGCCGTTGTAAACTTCAGTAAACAAATCCAGGGAACATAAATGGTGACGTCACAACCACTCCAACCAATAGCAGAACGGTTAAAACAAGAACTAATTTCTGCGAGTTTTTAAAATTAAATATTAAATTAAACAAATTTTTTTCGATGTTTTAACGAGGATATTTGGAATCAGCGTTGTTTTGTCTATTAAGAAAAATAGTTTGAAGTGTTTTTAAAAAATACGGGAATTGTCCATTGGAATTATAATTCTTCACTCATTTACTGTGCCAATAAAAGTTTGGATTTTATTTGGTAGTTTATCAGTTTATATTATTTATACGATTTAAGAATGAAAGAATTTTTCTGAAACGTATCGAAAACATCATTTGCCAACAATATTTGAGATTGCGAATTTCCAAAATAAGGGCATATGTTCATTGAGTTTATTGCAGTGTCACTCGACATTTTTATACTGCCTTAGAAAGAGTCGCTATAACCTTGTCTATGCCGATCCAGAGCGTGGCGGCGAATGGTTTAGGTGTTAGCCTTTGGAGCTTCTGGGTCCGGGTTCGAATCCCGTTAAGTCATGGATGTCTGTGTTTGTCGAGTATATGAGGAGTACGTGCGCGTTAAATCTGTTGGGTTCGAAGGTCCTGTGGGTGGCCATCGCGCAGTTTCCCCCGGATACAGGTTCCTGGAGACTATTTCCCTCCCTTTTAGAAAAAGTTGATAATGGGGGAACTCCATTGACACTCAAAGTCTAAGGAAGTTAAGATGTATTTGGGTGAGATGGTAGTTTTGGCTCTTCCATACTACGTTGATAACGTAAAAATTGCCTCCCCAGTGGCGCAATCGTTAGGACGCTAGCCTTTGGGGCTGCTGGGGTTGGGTTCGAATCCCGTTCAGGCATGGATGTTTGTGACAGTCAATAAATGTTGTTATTTGTCTATGTGTCATTCCTATCTTTGTGACTGTTAATATTCTTTCTGTGTCTGTCCCACTTGACGAAATCTTATAAGCGGTTCTCTGAACAAGTACACAAGCTGGAATATATACAGTGATGGAAATTGATTTATGAACTGACAGTTTTTTAACTGTATTTCTTTATTAAATGCATTTTTATCGATTTAAATTTTATATACTATACAGGCTTTGTATTATAAATTATACACTTAAATAAAATTTAATATAAATTCGTAAACAATTTATTTTGTTGATATTTTAGTTTTAGCATAGGGAAATTGATTTATGAACTTTTACATTCAATCTCCATTAATAATTGCTAAAACTATTTTTTGTCGCTAATGCTTCCTTGATTTTGATTTTCATAGACAACACAAAACTTTGAGTCAAGTTTTGGTCAAGCAATTTGCAGTCTTTAATGATTAAGTCCTTCTATTCCATAACTGATGCACACTTCATTAAAACCATACTCCATTTGAGTAAATTATTCAAACCAATTGATCTCAGACATTATTCTTGGGGTTTAAGTCATGGCTATTGGCTGGATGATTTAAATGAACAACACTTAGTTCATTTAATCAGTCTTCCATTTCGTTTGAAATGTTTATACCAATTGATCTCAGACATTATTCTTGGGGTTTAAGTCATGGCTATTGGCTGGATGATTTAAATGAACAACACTTAGTTCATTTAATCAGTCTTCCATTTCGTTTGAAATGTGGATACTTGCATTATCATGCATAAAAATCTAATCAAAAGCATAGTTTTGCCATGCAAAAAGGAATTCAAGAATTTTCTAGAACTAATCTGCAATAAAGTGATGTTTGTCAGCCCTTCAGAAACATAACCTTGTTTCTTCAATAATAAGATATCGAGATCAAAAGATAAACCAATAAGATAAACCATCAAACTTCCACCACTAACATTTCTGCTGAAGACAGATCTTGGTTATTTCCGAAGATCCTTTCAAAAACATTTTAAACCATCACGTCCATCCAAATTTAACTTTTTTTCATCAGCAAATGTCACTTTTTTCCCATTTCTCTCCCTCCACCCTCACCCAATCCATTTTCATGTAGTTACGACTATATTTTAATAGCCTGTTCTTATGGTGAAGAGTAAGCTTTGGACCAGCCTTCATTTTGGAACATTTCAAGTTCGACGACGATATCAATATTTGTCCTACTCTTCTGGGAGTTACAGGACGTGATTGTTCTTAACAATTTCGTCCTGTAATGCACAAATGCTGACACAAATGGTAACTTTTTGGGATACAAGTCCAATAATCCTGCTTTTCTCCCTCGTCCCACGAGGGTTACACCTTTTTTAATGATGGTTTTTGCAGAAGTCAGAATGATTCTACAAATATTTATGAATTATATTTATTGATCTTTTAATTAATATGCTAATTTCTCCAACAGATTTGTTACAATATTATATAAGGGTCATTTTTTACCTTTTTGGCTTCAGGCAGTCCCGCAAGCTTTCCTATTTAGTAAAATGGGAATAAAACAGATAAATTTCAACAGATTTGGCCTTAATCTTATTTATAAACACTGATAGTAACCTCCCCTGAAGTTCAAATGAAGAACTAGTTAAAATATTTGGTATCTGGGTTCAAAATAAATTTGAGTTCATCAATCAATTTCCATCATTTGACATGCTTAAAAACTAAAATTAGATATATTTTTATTTAATATCATTTTTTGAAAAAAATTAAGTGTGAAATTCCTTTATTGTGCTCTGAATATCCAACACACAAAATTTGAATTGTTAGCACTTAATACAAAGCGATATCTGGTGAAAAGAATGTTAGTTCATAAATCAATTTCCACCACTGTATGTACCATACCATACCATAACGTAAAAATAGGAAGAGACTATGAGAAAACGAAATTTCTGGTTAGTATCTTGAAAATGCAAAATATAAGACGTTGTTGGGTTGTTAAATCAATTGTATTCAAAGAAAATTATATAAAAGATTCATATTTTAGAATTACTTTATTGCACGGTGTTTGAGGTTTAAATTTATCAATGTCAATGTAAATTATAACACGTATGATAATTAATTGGGTAAAAAACTCAGGTTCCACCGAGATTTGAACTCGGATCGCTGGATTCAAAGTCCAGAGTGCTAACCATTACACCATGGAACCACCGTAGGCAAGTCTAACCCAAAAGTAAAGTTTGTTAAACGTGACCGTTACTGATCACGTGATTTACTCGTTATTATTTAAACAGAGGTCTACGAAATTCACCATTGTTATTTAGTCAAGTTGTACGCTGCACGAACTGAATAAGCTATGGTTGATGCATTGTGATGTTAAAAATGTATGTCTCTTGCGCATAATTAATTATTTACTGTTTATTTATTTTGAGTTATCTATGTCTTAGTGAGTTGATGTATAAAAATTACGCGATTTTACTTGTTAGCCAAAAAAAAAATCTATAAAAACCTTGGCCTACATTTCGAAAACTAAATTTTTAAAATGTTGACTCTAGAACAAAAAATATTAAATGCCTTCTAGTGATATTTAGTTTTTAGGTAGTTACTGATTAAATGCCTATAAAAACATATAATTCGCCACCTAAATGATGAGTATAACGGTCACAGAAGCAGAAATATACATGCAAAACGAAATCGGCGTCCGCCATTTTGGAAAATAAATTTCTTAATAAATTTTTTCACCATATGGTGATGTGTACCCAAGTTGTTTTTACTCTCCTATAAGTGCTTAACCCGATTCTGTTGATAAACCTAATCAGAACAAATTTTTTTACGGGACTCCATTACAGGGACTGTATTAAAAGGTTGCTACCAAAAAGTAATCTTGTTAACGTTAACATGGTCGCATAGTGACATTATTAAGAGCAAGTTTTGAAAACTGTAAACGAGTTTTAGAAGACGGTTTTCAAGGGATCACTCCTCAATCCTTGTTTTCAAAATGTCAGAAATTGAGAGCCGGACTATAAGTTTTTTAAAAACGCGATTTGCATTATTTTTTATGATTTTAGTAAGACAATTTTTATGTATTAAGGTCATGCAAAAAATTTAATACACGTACGATTCCTGTTAAATGTATCGTTAAAGGTTGGAAAAAAACCTTAAAATAGCTGAAAGTTGAAAAGAAGCAAAACAATATAATAACGAACATAAAATTTATTTAACAAAATGAACATTTTTAACAGTACATTAAAGAAAAACAGTTAAGAAAAATAAACCAAATGAAAACTCATTTTAATCAAAAAGGTTGTACCGAGAAAACGTTACCAAAGTGTATTAAATAATTCCTAAACTGATGAAGATTAGAGATGTGGAACTAATTAAAGTAACAGATTTGTAGTAATTAACAAATAAATTGCAAATACTATACAACTTCTCAGTTGTTTTTTAATATTATACTCAAAGCTATGCTAGGATCTTTTACATATTGTAAAAGATGCTATATTACTACATTTGTTGGGTAAACGCACATCTTTAATGTATATTTCCATTTTTTTATTGGGTTTACAAATTGTTACATAAATATCTAGTGCTTGGCCTTTACCTGTTTATGTACCTAGTTACCACGGTTTTTATGAAATAAAAATGTGTTATATGTACTTTCAGTATATATAATTTTGTATTGATACTAATGTTGTACTTTTCAAACTTTTTAAGTTTTAAGTTTTGGATTTAAAGTAGGGTTTTGTTATGGCATGTAAGGAAAAAAAGTGAACATCATTTTGTATGAAACGAGAATTTAGTCCGTTTCAAGCCCAGTTATTTCTGTTATCCATTTCAGATTGGCGTGCACGGCTGAAAAAACCCTTGGCGCCCCAGGCACGGCGCAGCCATCTTTGCTCGCCCAAGAAGACATGCCAGCCAAGTAGTACCTTCCGTAGTACAGTCTCATCAATGGCGCCCCATTGTCGCCCTGTAATAAAAAATATTGGTACAGTGATATAGGGTCCGGCACGTTCAATAGTGACAATTGTTGGTCAAGAACAATTTAAATAGTGTTGGCGAAATCGAAAATTGTATTAAAGTTAAAGTGGAATGTTTATCAAATTCATGTTATCTTTGATTTAGCATGTAATGGAAATCGTCAATTGAAACTCACTAACTTGAGTTTTCCGTTTCCAAAAAGAAGTAATTGTTTGGTAATATTACCACAAGCAATAACTCTCCAAAGTTGTCCATTGACTGATCGAGTACCGAGCAAACTTCTGGAGGCATTGGAGACTGAGTTAATTACGTTATGGAAATATAATGGGGATCAAGAGTACCCTATTTCAGTCAGATGCTGAATGTTCATCAAAAGAATTGTTTTGATAGGTCTGAAATAACTTTTTTCAAATTATCCAGTTTATTTGGTTGAATGTTATGACATACACTCTTAAAACAAAAGAGTGAAATCTACTCCAGTTGGAGAAGTGCATTTTCGACACCCTAAAGGCATGCATATTTTCTCAGACTGAGTTAAAATCACTCGTTTGGAGTGATCCTGTCGGAGGTTTAACACACAAAGGATCCACTCCAAAAGGAGAAGTGCATTTTCCAGTCTGGAGGAGTGAAATCCACTCAGACTGAGGTAAATTGGGAGTGTTTGTTTTAAGAGTGTAGTATAAATGTCTTACAAAAGTGTGCGTGGAAAAAAACGCACTGTTTTATTAGATGGTACTAACCTATCAGAAAAGTTGAACTAAATCTATTTTTGAATAGGCCATAAAATCAAAGTTTTTTTTTTACCTCACAAGTGTCAATTCCACCTTTGTAAGCACATATCATCTTGTCAGTGAACCATCCTGGATATCTATTGTTGCAAGATTCATCAGGCCAAACGGACATGTCAGCTTTCAGTAACACTTCGCTACCAGGACCAGCTTAAGTTTAAAGAAAAACTTCAACTATAAGTAAACATTGAACAAACCTCGAACGTTTTAAGTGATTAAATACAATTATGTTCTTGAAATAGAACTCTCAATTAAAGAACTCTCAGTGATAAAAATAAATCGAAATTTAAAGTATCTGTTATTTGAATTTAACCTTCAGTCAATCGCTAACCGTCAGTCAATCGCTATTCAATATTACACTATCTGCAGATGCCCTATTACCCCAAAAGTCGCTAATTATAAATAAGAAATAGAATAAAATAACGATACGAAAACGAACAATTCCAAATGAAAAGTCTCCACTCCAATTACTTCTTCAAACCTGACCAGAGAATATTTTGCTACTTAACGATGTCTTCAATTCGTACTGTTTAAAACTTTATACTTGGTTTAACGATAAAAGTTGTTCCGATTTTGTACAACGGCTGTGTATGGTGAAACATTTCACCATATTTTTGGTTTTAAGTTGAAACATTTAGCAATCATAATTTTAAATTTCGGAAACCAAAACCTGACAAATGGTTTAAGCGCATTCTAGAAATATGGTGGAACATTTCGCAACACAGCCGTTGCATTTACTAGGATGGAACCAATATTTTGCTGAAACCTAGCACAAAACTTTTAACAGGGTACATCCATTCCACTACTGAAATTAGAACCCGTGCCCACTATAAAAACGAGGCTAATGTCTAGATCTAGAAGACGTAATAATCATGGCAGCTTTGCTTTTTGAAATGTCTCTTGCCCATTTCTCAAATGAAGAGTACAGGAGAAAAACAACTTCATTGCGTATTAATCTTCCCGTATTCTTTTTCGTTCAGTGGACATTGGCGATAGGAAACCGCTTTTTTTCGGTTCTTCTCCTTGTAAAGTAGTCTCCTTGTCAAGTCTCCTTGTAAAACTAATATTATCAAAGTTTTGCTAAGATATAAGGCCAAGCTTTGGCGAGTTCGTACAATCAAAGTAACGATTGCTAAAACGTCGCCATCAATGAATAAACCTAACTCTATGTCTTGGTTTTATTTTGGAAAAAGTGGATTTTGCAGCTAAAACCCTTCAATCAATGTAGAATTACTGATATTGTTGATGAAGTAATGAGATAGTGTTGACATAGGCTGTTGTTAATAGCTGATAAAAATATCTCTGAAACACAAAGCAGAGAAGGAACTATTTATTTGATATTAGAAAAGAATTAAAATATGTATTTCATTACTGTTTGTTAAACAATTCATTTAAATTTATAAAATAGAGGCCCAGTTGCTAAGATGAATCACTTCAAGCACTATGCGCAATAAGTCTAAATCCCTGCTTAGGCATAAGGTTCATCCGGTTTCAACACTACCGCTTGTTGATGAAATGAGAACAAATCTTGCTTAGGAACTAATTACTAGAGGTTTCGCGTCAGTCTGAATGCTGGCCTTGGTCACGGCCGACTCAACTAATAAGGCTAGAGAAGCTCTCTGTGACGTCGGGCCCAGTCGGTTAGGCGCACGCCTTATGCATGCGAAAGGTCCTAGGTTCGGGTCCGAGCATGGCCAAAATAGCTGCCGACCTATAAACGGCCCGTGCAGCCCAAAAATGTCCGACGAATAAGCACGTAAGATATGCTCCAAATCCCCAGCGCTGCGTACGATGTCGCCCTTAACGGTTGCGTTGGGTCCCTGCTCAGGTGTCGGCTCGTCACTTGAATGTGGCTTTAATTTACGACGCCCGGTGTCAACAGCCCTCGTGTAGCTCTAGTGCGACGATAATACTAATCTACCTACCTACATATATATATGACCGCTCCGGGTCGTCGGCTATCCCTAAAGAGAGGAACGAAACCTGTTCGTCACCGGAATAATATATAGGTTAAAAGATGACAATCGGAACTGGACAATAGAGTGACGCCGTGAACTACTTCTGTAGTTTTAAAGTTGAATCGACCGTCTTGGTTCTGTGTGGTCTGTCAAAGCCAAAGATTTTCATATTCGTTTTGATTTACAAAATTTATCTAATTAATAATCTATCTTACCAATTATCAAAAATGCTGGCAACAGTTAGAACATAGTAAGGGCTAATCAAAGCCCCAGCGCCAACCACAGTCCGATTGTAAACGATCATTGCCTGCAAGAGAAACTCAATTTTCAATATATTTACAATTTAGAAACTATTAATTCAGAATTTTAAACTTATAAATCTTATTCTTAGTACGAAAAAGGCTTATGTAGAATGTATAAATACTTCTGTATTTAATGTTAAGTTACATTACCATCCATGGAAATTCGAAGGGTTCGGTCTCCACACCTCCCGCGATTCTGCTCTCTTCCTTTTGGTTGGGTTCTCCACAATCTGGAACAGAAAATACGATTTGGCAGTCTATCTACCCTTATGTCAATTACAATAATTATTTCAAACGTTTGTTAGTTAATGAGTCTATGAAAGGATTTTTTAAATTAACATGCGCATGTATTTGCAAAAGGGAAGAAACAACTTTATATGGGGAAAAAAAACCTAAATAAAAAATACTTTTTTTTTTATAATTTTGATCTTATGATGGGTCAATAATAAAGGATTTCTTCAATGCTTATTTCATTTTTTGAAGGATTTGGGAACTATTGATACTCAATAGGATTGGTAAATGAAATTCTTCGTGCCTTAGAATCTTAGATGACAAAAAACACTCATATTGGTGTTGATATAGAAATTAAGTACAAATACGAAATAAATACAAAAAATGACGACCAGCTATAGGACAGAAGTTCCGCAAGGTTGGTCTAAAAGTTTACAAGCAAAAAAAAAAAAACAATAATAAAAGTTCACAAACAAAAAAAAAAAGTCACGAAGTAATAGTTTTAAGAATTTTTTTTCTGAAAAACTTATTTCTAAGCCACATTTCTCCGGCTGTATTGGATATTTTTACAATTTTTTTAAAAAATTTAATTACATTTTTTTAAATGATAAATGCAGATAACTTAATGGTCCCTATAATCAAGCTTTTTGAAATTGTTTGAAATATTTTGGGTTAAGTTATTACAGTGTATTTAAAATATATTCAAATCAATTTCAAAAAGTGAGATTGTTTGGACTTGTAAAAGTCACATACATTTATCACATGAAAAAGTCAGTAAAAATATGCAATACAGCCGGAGAAATATGGCTTAGAAATTTTTTTTCTCCATAGGAATAACACTGAGGCATTTGGATTTGGAGACCAAGGGCTCATTTGCCCTTAATTCGGCATATGGGCAATTCTACCATAATTTTTAATTTTATGTCCCTTGGGCATAACTTTTGAAAAAATTAATATTTATTTACCATTTTTTCTTATTATATTAAAAGACTGGTCCTTTTACAATTGCAAAGCGCAATTTTAAAGCAAAGAGACTCCAAAAAAAAATTTAGAACACAAAGAATGCAGAAAAGTCCTTACCATCGTGTGTCCCGATTGTCAAATTTTTAGTTTAGGGCTCAATCTAATACTTTTTTTTTAGCTAAAAATTACATTCACTTGGAATCTAAATTGAACTAATACTGTAGCTTAACGATTTCCTTCCATTGAATTTTGGCTTTTAACATTTATAATGCTCTCGTTTTTCTCGTCTCCTAACTTTGTCCCTGGGTTTTGGTACATTCACTGACCTTATTCCTAAAGTGGTGAAGAGAGGCACTGGATTGAGCTACAGTGATTCTTCAAACATGCAAACTGTATTGCAGAAAACTAATATTTCAGTTAGTAGCCACATATTTTTGCTAAAATTCACCAATAAGCCCAAAATTAAAAAAAAAACTCAGTGAAATTGGCTGCGAGGCTTTATTGCTTTCCTTACAGTCTCCCAGGTTTAAGGTTAATTTTTGCTTGATAATTGAATTTTTTTTCTATAAATATGTTTAAGTAGAGTACAAGAAGTAAAAAAATCCATTTTTATTAAACTGGAGTTAGTTTCAACACAAAAAAGACCCGAAAACAGCGTGAGTGTCCTTTCCTTCCGTTCCTGACCTTCCGATCCTTTCCGTCGTAATGATCTAGGGATGGAAAACCGAAACCAGTTTTACGACTAACCGTTTTTTTGAGATTTCGGTTTCATTGAAAAATAGTTAGTTTCGTAAGGCCGGTTTAGACTGGTTTCTTCAGAATCGGTGTTTTTAAAAAACTGCCGTCCCTTATTATAATTTTTTGTTTTTTACAAATGAGCTTTTTGCTAAACTTTTTTTCGTAATTCTAGAACCCTTATAAACCTTTTGATAAACATTTAAAGTGATTTTGAAAAAATAAATTTTACAAGTTTTTAATATCTGAAATTAAAAATTATGGTAGAAATGCCCATATACACTGTTAAAAAGTTAGGTCAAGGATTGCACCAGAATCCTAGAATATTCTAGCTGCCACCACTATTTGGAGCGTGAATTTACCAATTTTGTGGTGAAGCCATGACTTCGGTACACCGCAAAAGTGGTGAATCCATGCCCCAAATATTGGTGGCAGATAGAAAGTTCCAGGATTCCGGTGCAATGCTGTGCCAAATTTTTTACAGTGTATACGGGACAACTAAGGCTTACTTACATCTTTTTTTATATATATAAAGACAACTCCTCTAAATGCCACGTTAGAGTGACTCTATCAAGTTTAAATTTAGATAAATCTTCTTTTTCAGTTACGTGAAATAAAAGTTGAATTTTTTTCAAGATATATATCACTGTAGAGTAACTTTAAAATACACTCTTAAAACAAAAGAGTGGAATCCACTCCAGTTGGAGAAGTGCATTTTCGACACCGTAAAGGCATACATATTTACTCAGACTGAGTTAAAATCACTCGTTTGGAGTGATCCTGTCGGAGGTTTAACACACAAAGGATCCACTCCAAAAGGAGAAGTGCATTTTCCAGTCTGGAGGAGTGAAATCCACTCAGACTGAGTTAAATTAGGAGTGTTTGTTTTAAGAGTGTACAATTTCATTTATTTAATCAATATATAAAATTTCATAGACAGCTTTTAGAATGTAGGCAAACGTAGTTCCTGCCTTACCGTCTAAATTCGGCTTTATTGGCGGTGGAACCTCATCTTTGCAAGGTGGGGAATCCTTAATATTGTCACCAATCCAGTCCAAATATTCGGAAACTCGGGTGTAAACTCCAGGATATCCCTCTACACCACACCCCATTCCCCAAGACACGACGCCGACTGAATACCATTTGCCGTCGTATTTGCTCACCAATGGTCCACCAGAATCACCCTAAAATGTTAGGTTAGGTTTTTAAATTGTCGTCGCCCTAAACGCGATGGCAACGGGTGTCGTAATTTAGAACCACAGTCAAAGACGAGCCGGCACCTGATTAGACACCCAATGGACTTTGGCGCATATTTAACGTGCACTTCCTCCACACGAGATATTATTCGTCTGACATTTTCGGCTGCACTGGCTGTTTATATGTCTGCAGTTGTTTTGGCGATTACTTTGTCAGAGTACAGTCCTTTTAATTAACAGAAGCAGGTACTAAAAATGGGAACAATTAACTTGTTATCAAAAACGATAGAAAATGGTACATTAGAAATTAAACGGTTATAATAAAAATTATTTTAAAGATGTCACTTTTTTGCAGGTAATTTTCCAGTTGGTTTCACCTCAATCGTCAATCCAATTTTCTGGTGAATGACTGGAAAGTTAAATTTTGTAAATTTCAAGTTAATGAATATGACGGGGGGAACAATTCCCGAAGTTATATCGTACATCAGACCAAACAGTACAAACTTCAGTATACTTAAAACTTTGTTTTATTTCTGGCAGTACGAAGAACCGGTATTTTATTTCTAGTCATTCAATAAAAGTGCCTAGTTACCGAACAAGCATCCTTTCCTTTCTCTCCACCAGCGCAGATATTTGTATCCAGAATAACTCCTCCGTACTTTGACTGGCAATATGCATTGGTTCCAATTGAAATTTCTAACTCTTGAAGTTCTTTACTGTACTTGCCTTCTGTTGGAATTAAATACAAATAGCATATTGTACTAAAAGAAACAAAATAATAAAATAATTATTTTGGAAACTCCTTCACCAACACAAATAAGTGCATAATTGATAGTAGAGTAATAAAAACTTAAAAGGTTTATTAAAATTTAAAATTACAGCATTAATTCGCTACAATGATAATTAGGTTACCGTTATATCTAATTCTAGGATAATATTATGGCTGTCGACCCTAAATAATTAGTTCTACAAGCTATTTACGTCTAGCTAACAAATAAACGTGTTTTCAAAACTAAATTAACTCCGTTGAATTGTTTCGGATATTATTATAACAACAGCATAAATCAGGCTTTTGGAAACCTCGTACGAAATTTTAGTCAGTACACACCTACAAAGTTCTATACACTCTCAAAACAAAAGATTGAAATCCACTCCAGTTGGAGAAGTGCATTTTCGACACCCTAAAGGCATGCATATTTTCTCAGACTGAGTTAAAATCACTCATTTGGAGTGATCCTGTCGGAGGTTTAACACACAAAGGATCCACTCCAAAAGGAGAAGTGCATTTTCCAGTCTGCAGGAGTGAAATCCACTCAGACTGAGTTAAATTGGGAGTGTTTGTTTTAAGAGTGTATAGCTTCAAGCATACAAAGCACATTACTTACGATGAAACCTCTGCCAGCCCCATCCAGCTACCAAAGCCAAGTCTTCGGGCTTGCTGAATTCCTGTGCTGTGGGCAGACAAACCAGGTTGACTGTGGCCTCCAGAGTTACTGGATGCTCTAGTTTTACCAGGGCGATGTCGTTGGTCTGCGTCCGGTTGAAATATTGCGGATGCAGGATGAATTCTGACACTGGAACAGGATCGGGACTGGTGTCCGAATTGTGGGCTCCCAATGCCACGCGAACACCAGGCACTGTTTCTCTAGAAAAGTACTTGGACTAATATTCTTTTGAGGGGTCATAGGAGTCTTAAAAATGTGCAAAGAAGGTACTACAAAGCATAGTTTGATCTTTCATGTCATTTTTTAACTACTCAATATATAAGTATAATTTTTTATATGTAATTCTACAAGATTTATTTAATATAAAACAAATTTTAATATTAATGAAACTTTAAACAAAACTAAAATAAATGATATTAAACATAAAGCTATTTGAACACATTGTGATTAGGCTTTCGCGGCAAATTGTGAGGTCAAAATTAAAAAAAATGACCATGAAAATGACTTTCTATTGTAGAAATATGTACAAACAAAGACTTATACCTAAATTCTCAGCTCAATTTGAATTAGAAATTATTTAAAGAACTTTTTTCTAAAAAAATTATTAAATTTTTTTAAAATTTTGATTTAAAATTTTTTAAAAAATAATTTCTAATTAAAATTGAGCTGAGAATTTAGGTATAAGTCTTTGTTTGTACATATTTGTACAATATAAAGTCATTTTCATGGTCACTTTTTAAATTTTGACCTCACAATTTGCCGCGCAAGCCGAATCCCAATCTGTTCAAATAGCTTTATGTTTAATATCATTTATTTTAGTTTTGGCTAAAGTTTCATAAATATTAAAATTTGTTTTATAATTAATAAATCTTGTAGAATTACATATCAAAAAAATTATACTTGTATATTGAGTAGTTAAAAACTTACATGAAAGATCAAAATATGCTTTGTAGTACCTTCTTTGCACATTTTTAAGACTCCTATGACCCCTTAAGTACACTGTTAAAACTAAAAATGACCCTAGGTGAAAAGGCGGTCCTATTTGGCTCCTTAAGGCTTTGAATCACCTTTGGTCGATGAATCTTGGGCTTGTGAGTCGCGTAGGGGTGCCACCCTGGTACCCATAGGCCATTCCACTCTCTGGGTGCCAAGCGTCACTTTGAATTTTAACAGTGTATACTATAATTGTAATGAACATTTCAGGGCTCTTAGCTCTAATTGCAAAATTTAGTCTCTATGTCTCCAGTTTTGGAAATAGCTGTAATATGAAATCTGGTTTCAATTTGGGGATTTATACGTTATGTTGCTTAGCAAATGAACAAGCCATTCATGGCAACAAACCATCATGAAACAAGACAGGAGAACAGTCGCCAAGAACATATTTGCCTGGAGGAGACTTCTAGAGAAAGCCAGGGCCTACCCAGTAGGCTGGGCCGAAACAGGGGGTCAAAAACAAAATATTTTGTTTTCGCTTAGCGATAGTGCGGAAAAGTTGTATTTTTCTTCCAAATTAAAGATCTCAAAATTTAAAAGCGATCAAAAAATAATTTCATGGGGCGCCAGCGGCATGAAAATTGGGGGTCATAAGACCGGGGGTCAAAAATACAATTAGTTTTTTTGGCTTAGTGATAGAGTGGAAAAGTTATATTTTCGCTTCAAATAAAATTCCCTAAAATTTAGAAGCAATAAAACAATTCCTTCATGGAGCGCCGGCCACCAGATATTGGTTTTTCTCAATAAAAAAAAGGCTTTTTTAAGAACTGTTCCCTTAGAAAAGGGCAATTTATAAAAATCATCGATATAAAATAAATGAAAGTAAAAACAGATACTAATTTTGAAAACAAATTATCATTAGATTTATTAAAATAGAAATTTTCCTCTATGTAATCTGTAAGGTTAAATTTTTTAGGAAATCTTCACTAAAAAAAACTCCAAACGCAAATATACACGATAAAAACATTTCAATTCATTTTTACTCATATTTTTCAATTTTGAAATCTTTTTACTTCCAAATGCACAGAAATAAACAGAAATAAAGAGACAATGATTTTTTTTTTAGTAGATGAAACAATCCCTCGCAGCTTAGCACCAAACTACTGTTTCCGTGATAAGCTTTACTATTCTCTCAACAGGATATGACATGAAAATTTGGGAACTCTATGATAGACCATCCATCACTCATTATTGATAGATGACTCTTCAATTAATTGCTTGAGTTTTTCGTCCTTAATTTCTAATTCACGGCACCAATATGTGACTTTTGCCATGAAATCATCTCCACAGAATCAATAGCTTAGAATTTTAGCAAGGATGGCGAAATGTTTATATGTATTGTTGACTGAATATTTACTTTTCCTTACTTTTAAGTATTCTTGGTATAACTAATTCTTGAATAAATTTCAATTCATCTAGAAACTTAAGCGGGAAAATATTCTTTGGAGAGGCAAAATATCCATTAGTCTGTATAACAGGATCAACTACTTTTTGGAGTTGTACTGGAAGGTAACTAGAAAGTTAGATCAGCTTGAATAGATGACTGGAACCATCGTCACAAGAGGGCTTTAGTTTAATATAAGAGTATATTAGTTCATATACCTTTACTTAATACGTAGACAATATCTTAAGAGTTTCCGTAGGATATTTTTGGCTGATCTATAACCAAAGAATGAGGTTTACTGTTGTAAGCGATCTTGAATGGGACAGCTTGCCTGGGTTCTGCGCAGCTAAATCAGGGGTGCAAATACCGCTTGATACTGGCCAAACATGCATCCAGAAGATACTTTTGATCACTACTGAGATCTGAAAATGCTCGCAATCGAGCCGGAAAACTTCGATGAACCCGTTGAAAGTCAATAAATGGTTGTTTTCACAGTTCTGTAAGTTGCTAATCGGCCCTGCAGTCTTTCCATCTATAAATTTATGGAGATGTCTCAAAGTTAATTTCCATGAAACAAACAAGTAAGCCATTGTAGAGGTTTTCTTGCTTCTTTTTCCAACAATGTAATATTACCATTCTTATTACCTGTATTGATAACACTTCAATCACATATAATGGCTACGAGATTTGTAATATTTTTTTTGTCTTGAAAAAAAAAAGAAGAATTCCTTGGGTGCGATGTTCAGAGAGCTTCTCGATTTCAAAGTCACGTAACCTAAATACTTTGATGCAGTATTTTTAATTAAATAGATGTTCTCCTGCTCTTCTGAAACCGTTTAGTGGTAGAATTTATGAGTGCAGATCAACCAGGTGCGATCTCGCTGCTGAGACAGGCTTGCGCTTGCAACTCCCCTCTTCGCTCCCCCCCCCCCCCATGTTCCACACTCTACCTACTTTTTTTAAAAATACATATAAATATTAAAAAATGACCATTTGATAATATATGTATATATATTTTTAGAAGCTATTCAAAGGTGTTCGACATCTTATTTTGAACACTTTTCCGTTGAAAAATAAAATGCTGAAAAATACGACAAAATTCTAAAATTTGGCGCCGTGGCGCCCCATGAAAAAAAATTTTGATTGGAAAAATATTTTTAGTACTTGATCTAGATGAGAAAATACAACTTTTTTTCACTATCGCTAACGATTTTACGAACTTTAATTTTTTCGGCCCACCCTACTACCCAGGGCTGTCGTGCAATTGAATGAATGCTAGACAATGAAAATTTATGAATTTGATAAATATCATACCATTGAAGCTGGATAGACATAACAAATGTACGTTAATGTTTTTATGATTGCCAGGGATCGGTATATGAACGGAGAATCCCGTATATACCATAGTCGTACCTTGTGAATAATGTGATTTTACCAAATTGTGGAGAATGTGATTTTTGATCTGTTAGAACCCTTATATAGTTTACTTAAATTTAACATTTTGTGCACTTAAATTAACCATTTGAAATATTAAACTTGTTGAGACACCAGACAAACTGTTAAGTAAATAAAAATGAATATATATCACTTATCGGGGAGACCCAGTCCCTTTGTCCCCCCAAAAAAATTACGATCTCTTTTGGATTTTGCAGCTTTAATTCTTCACGCAATGAAATCTTTAAGAAGTTTCATAGTAATATGTTTGACGATAAAACTCATTTTTGTACCAAAGAAGATGCTTTTTTTCTGTTGGAATATGAATTTTCGAAGACTCAGCACCCCCACCCCCTCACTAGTTCTCGACTTGAGTTCCCGAGGAGCAAGGAGAAGTCAACCTTCAAAAGAACCTTGCCTGATTTCGCCAGACAACTGGAGGATTGGCCAAAACTATAACAGCAGATCTATAATAATAAAAGAAATAGTCTGTCTGTGTGTCTGTCTGTCTGTGTGTATGTCTGTGGATCGCAAAAGACCTACTTAGACTGCTCTAAAAAATTGGAAATTTTTAATAGGGATTCCTTTTAATACTTACGTGTGCACCTGAAGCTTAGTTTTTTCATATTTGATTGTGATTTTTAATTAATATAATTAGATTAAAAAAAAAGTCATCCACGTGGGATTGCGGGACCATAACAGGGCTTGAAAATACATGGACCGGGCCGAAACGGGGGCTTGACGCCATCCTCTATTAGTTTGATTGATTGAGTTTGGTTGAGATATGCGCTCGCCCTAAAGCTGCTTCATTCTCTATTAGTGTTTGATTTTTTAAGTGCGCATGCGCCAACATGAATTTATTTTGTTTTTGAGTGTATTTTCACAAGTAAGCATGCCTCTAAAAGGAAGCAATGCGAAGTTAACGGGTTCCCAGTAAGGCGGGACCACAGACAATCAACGTAAACAGACATTCCAATCGGAACTTTTTTTTTCAGAGAATGACGTCACCAGCCATCCAGCGACTAAACTTCGAACCAATGATCGCGCCACCAAGTGACTAAACTTCGAACCAACCAATGATCGCGCCACCAAGTGACTAAACTTCGAAGCAACCAATGATCGCGCTACCAAGTGACTAAAGTTAGAACTAATTATCACGTGACTGGTTGAAAACTGCGTGCGACTCCAAGCAGCGCGCGCATCTTGTACTAATTATGCTCAAACTTGGATAAATTAATGCGCGCTACTTTTGAAAAGTAATGTATTGCGCATTGCGGAGAAGAAAATTGCGACTCGAGAGAGGCCTGGAGTGGAGACAAATGTTTTTGTTGTGTTTTTTTCTCATCAAAACACATTTTTTAATGTATTTTATGAAACTGTTTTACGTTCATAAGGATATTGATAGGTAAGTGTTTTTGAAGGTAAGGTAAGATAGGTTAGTGTTTAATTTATTCAAATATTCTTGTTTTCTTGATCAGAGCTAAATGCTCGATCACTTAAGAATGGTTGGTTATTTTTGTAGTGAAAAGTTTCGATATATGTAGCTTAACACACTTAAAACATCTGTGTTTTTTTTTTTTGGTCTTCGGTCATTAATTTTTTATTTAAAGTAATTAAATGTTATTAGACTAACTGAGTTACACTTTTCTTTCGTGTACCTTTATTAAATAAGATATATATAGAGTTATAATATTATTGCTGTTAGTTTTTAAAACTATGTTTTAAACAAATGACCTAACTGCCGACCTAAAAGCGGACCGTGCAGCTTAAAATGTTAGTCGAATGTCCCGGTGTAGAGAGAGTGCATGTTAAATATGATATGGTTGTGTTGGGTGCAGGGCCGTGTGGTATGTTTTTTTCATATGATGCAAATCATTAAAATGCCGCCCTTGATTTTTTAAAAAAGTTTTCATACTAATTATATTTTAACTTAAAAACTGAAAAAATTTCTATCCATCGCCCATATGAAAGATATTTTTAATCATTTTACATTATTCACAACTGTTGGGTAAAAACGCATATTTCGTTTTTTTTTAATCCAAGTTATTTAAATTATAAACTTTGTTCTTTGGAAATGGGGTAATGCCTGCATATTACATCTTCATTCGACATAAATACTTATTTTGAATAAATTAGTTAATTAATTCTATTATTATTTACTTTTTCATGTAAATTAATTAATAATGATATAATTTTTTATTTAATATAAAAACATTTTTATTAATACATTATAAATATAAACTATGCGTATTTAGTGCTTTAATATTAGTTAAATAAAAAAAAATATTTGATGTTTTATACATTTTTCAATAATAATTAAATATCTACATGATTGTACAAAACAAAAATTAATTGACTTCATAAAATTATGGAAAAGTATCTTTGACATGCAATTCCAATTGTAAATTTAGGGTCTGGGACATAATCCCGACAGCCGAAATCCCGACAAGCCAGAATCCCGAAAGCCGAAATCCCGACAAGCCAAAATCCCGAATAGGTCGAAATCCCGAATGGGTCAGAATCCCGACTAGGTCGAAATCCCGAATGGGTCGAAATCCCGAAAATAGATTTTTTGTCCATTTTTCGATTTTTTAAAAAAAAATTAGATATATTGGTTTATTTTAAATGAAATATAAACTGTTTGTTGTAAAAAAAAATACTATCGGCTGTCTTCTGTTTATTGAAATTGTGCCATTATAAAAAAATGTGCTGCTAATTATTTCATTGTTTTGTGGAGTTTTTAATTGTCTCTTTGTATAGTAATGTACGGTCTGGTATTTATTTTAGTACATGGATGATTCGTTTCCGGTGGTTCAATTTTGTCCATAAAAATAAATGTTGTTAATACGTATTACTGCTTCAATTATCATTCTGTTGTGGGATAAATGTACTGGAATCAGTATTATTTAAACTCTGGATCGTTAAAGTTTTCGTAAGTCTTTTAGTTTGGCGCCGTTATCGCTGTACTTGGCTAGTTTAGGGGTGTGGTCGTAAATTAAACAGTAGGGCGGGGGGGCGCAGTAACAAATGGCTACAAATTTGGGGGGTTTTCGGAGGGAGAAGGGAGGTGAAAGTTTTCAAAAATTGAGTACAAGCGTACATTAAAAAAAATATATATTCCTCTACGCGAACGGCCAAAAAAGAGGATGAGAGAGATGATGCAGGTTTTGAAATTTATCTACTTATTTTGTATTTTTAGCAATGAACACTTAAAGGGATAAAACATAGGGTTACTGATTTTTATGGTTTGTAAGGTTATTGATTATAAGGTTATTGAATTTATTATGTTAGTTAATGTATATAACAGTAATAAAAAAAATCAAAATTTATTGTGTCCATTTTTTATGTATTGATTGCTGCAATCGATTGATTATTAGGGGAGACCAGGGAAATTTTCTTTGATCTTAATTTTTAACTAAGATGAAAGGGGGAAAATTGGAATAATAACTTTTAAATAAATTGTAACACTAATTTTTTAAATTTTTATTTGTAAAAAAAGGTAAATTCAATTTTTAAACATCTTGGAATGTAGGCGTTTATAATTTAGGGTTAATTTATTTCATAAATCTTCTTGGGAGTGAATTTTATTTTACCATGTTTTTCATATGTTCATTTAATTAAAACAAACATTGTTTAATTCTTCAAAAGACATGATTCTTCCATCTAACGATAAATAAGTGAGATCTTAACTTAGTGAGAAAAATCTCAAGCTGATGATTATAAATCGAATCATTGGGGGTGAAAACGTTTAAACCATGCGCGCTCCCCTAATTGTTTTGAACAGTGTATATTCAAAAATACAGTCGAATCACGCTGTTATGAAACTTTTTGGAGGTCCCTTCTGAACATGTTATTTTATATGGATACATATAGTGAACCGCTTAGAAAATGAGAGTTCGCTTATAGTGAACCCAAATTTCCCTTCTTATTTTTTTCTTCGTATCGCTATATTTTAAGTTATACAAGTGGCAAGCGAGAAGACAATTTTTCACAACAGGTCAAATTTCACTAAAACTAGACCTTTTTCATAGTAAATAAGAACCATGCTTATCTTCAGTCCCTCTAAAAATTCCAGGAACAACCCTTTCTTTTCAAACCATTCATCTCACCCCCCTCAACTCACACACAATTCTAAGGGGCGTGTCAGCAGTACTTCTGTGTAACCTACCCTACCCCTTCTGGAGTACAATGAAGCCATTCATCTTCCGGTCCCCAACTGCAATGTACATATTTCATATTCTTTACCAATACCTCTTGAAAACTTGACCCAAGTGGAACTGTTCAATACTTCGCCTTTTAACATGTACTCTTTAGTCACTCATTTCTTATGAAAGAGTTTAAACACATTTTAAATTAGAGACAACAGTTTTGAAAAATAAAGGACTTCTGCAATTAAAAAAAGCCATCAGAATGAAGATGGTGCCAGTCAATTAAATATATGTAAAGATTTGTCCGTTATACAAATACACAGTTTCCAATATACGGATTCTTCGGAATTCGGCTATTCCGAAATGTTCGACATTCTTTAATAATTTCGAAAATTATTCAATTTAATCGTATTTTTTTAAATATTTTTTTATATAAATTCGATTTATTTATTCAATATATTAAAGATGGGCAAAACAATTATTATAATTTTCATTTAGAAGCCTTATATCGTACAAAAAAAATTCAACAAAGTTGGCTATAGTGGACCATGGGATATGGTGAACCAAATGTTGGTTACGTTGAAGTTTAACTATAGCGGGGTTCGACTGTAATTGCATTTTTGGAACATTATAAAGGTTGAAGCACGTTTTATACACGGCATTGCTAGAATTCTCTTGCCTCGTGACATTTTGGTAAACCTGGCCGTCGCCATTTTTCGACTTTAATATTTCATTGACTTTTAGAGATTTCAGTTATTTTTAAGACAAATACATATTTATTTAGAACGAGAAACCTTCTTTTATTGTACTCGATGATAAAACTGTGAGTTAAATGGAAGGACGCTTAATTTAGGTGTGAATGTAAGCATACAAAAATTACTCAATGTTGAAAAAATCATTAAACAGCTCTAACTAAAATATAACAAGCCGACCGTTCACTTCCACCCCCCCCCCTCCCTCAAATAATTTATTTCCAACTCGAGGCATGGTGAAAACTTACCCCATGGGAAAACCAGCCCCCCCCCCCCTTATTTCGTAAAAGGTAAAAAAATAGACTTAGAAATGGCTATTAAGCTATCCCATAAGTTAAACTTTTAAATTTACTTTATTAATTGAATAAAATTATTTGGTAATTTATCATTTATTGATAACAAGCAACTATGTGGATTTTTTGCTAATAATTAGTAGTAATAATTATTTTCCTTAGCTATATGATTTAAATTTTATATTTCTTGATAGGTTATTAATTAATTTCAATTAGTTGATCCTTGTGATTAGACTTATATGATTCTCTTTTAATATCTAGGATTTCCCCTAAATGACACTCCAGGGTAAGATTTAAACTTTAAAAAAATATTTTTAAAAAACACAAAAGGAAAGCATTCAAAAGGGAGAAAAATTAATTATTCCATAAAATCTTATGCATATACAAACTAAAATTTATTGTAAAAACATCATTCTTGAGAACTATATCTGATAATTATTTTATCTGATTATATCTGATTAATATTTTTTTAAGTTGTAACTTTTTTCACTTTCCAAAATAAATTTCTCTGAGTTAAAAAATAATAATAGATTTCCGAGAACGAAACGCGTGCAAAGAAATTTCTAACGTATAGGTGCTTTTATTTTAATAAAACTAAAAACTAGGTAAGCCTCTTACCTCATTCCGGAAGTTATAACAATTAACAAAAATAATAATTACTTTTACCAAATTATTACAAGGTAACATTTAATAATAAATTAACAACTGTTATTAAAGGCAATTAATAATAATTCATAATGTCCAAATTTTTATGTTTCTCGTTCCTAAAACAGTGGAATAGGTCAATTCTCGTTCAATGATAGTTATTAAGACATAACTTCTTTATATATAAAAATCTAACTTTGCTGGATTACTATAGTTGACCAACACCAGGGGCAAATAAAAATAACAAAACAGGCGGGAAAACCAGTTTTAGTTACGCTTTTCTAGGGTTGCTATAAATACTCCTATGCGTAGATAAAGGTACCCTACTATTTACAAAAACATACTTTCGTCTAAAGGCCTTCATCTACACGTACAAAAGCCTCAACATTCATCTCATTCTGTGAATTACTTTCACCCCCAAAGCTATATCTACTGTACTATTAACAGACACACCTTTCATTGTTGACAGGTAAACGACATTCATCGTAAAATTTCAAACATGTCTGAAGGCCATACTACAGTTCCCTTCAATGACATGTATAGGTTTTTTTCTTCAACTTTTAAATAATGCAATTACAATTTTTGGTGTTTTATTTCCATTTATTGCTGATTTAATCCTAAGTAAAACGTGATTTTGACAATTCAAAAGAAACTTATTAATCACACGTATCTTATTAAATATTTGAACTCAGCGTTAAAACACAATTAACTTACTACATAACCTATTATAAGAAAAATTATATCAATCTAGACCACACCACATAATGAATAAGTCCGAATTATGAAACGAAAACACTTAAAAAGATAAACAATAGACTATTAAATAGTATACTCCGATTAATTATATATGTGATTTCCATACAAAAATGCATTTTGATTAAAACACACCTTTTTTTTTAACCAAAAACATTTTATGGTTAAATAGCAATAATAGAGATATCACTCTTCCCAAATGTAAAAATATTAAAGCAAAAATTAACAAGTAAATTGCCCGTAATCAAGCATGACGGCTTAATTTATAGATTTGTCGGGATTTCAACCCATTCGGGATTTCGTCCTTGTCGGGATTTCGACCCATTCGGGATTTCGTCCTTGTCGGGATTATGGCCTTTCGGGATTCTGGCTTTCGGGATTCTGGCTTGTCGGGATTTCGGCTGTCGGGATTGTGTCCGGAACCCGTAAATTTACGTTTAACTTTTTTTATATATAATTATAAATTATGGTTATTTTTATTAATTTATATTCTTTTAAATACAAATTTTTTTAATAAAAAATATGTAATTTATCTTCCTAAAATGATAATACATTTAATTAGTTTATTAACTTATATAATAATTAAAAAAAATAGTAAATTCTTACCTCATTTCCAAAGAACAATTAAAGTTTCATCTCGATATTCTAGGTGTTCAAGTTTAAAAAAGCATTATTTTTTTTCCGATATGCTCTTGTTCATTTTTTTTTTGTTAGCCGCAACATTCATAAAGTATAAATCAAGAGTATTTGATTTTAAATTTTAAAAGATATGTTAAAAATAAAGGTAGATAAGTTGAGTGATTGTTTAAATAATGATAATGATAATCATACGAGTATCATCGCATCTACGAAATAAAACAAAAACAGTGGACACCGATAAGTTTTGTCTCTCAAGCTCCTCTTAAGAAAGTAAGTTAAAAAAACAAAACAAAATAAAAGTACAAGGTTTCTAGAGATCATGAAGTGGCCTCCGCAAGTGGCCTGTGAAAGTAATGAAATTGAAAGGTAAAATGAGCGAGCAGTTTAACAACAAAAAGCAACCACCCAATTGGACCCAACCCAATGTACGCCCCCCTTATGTGACCCGACCGTGTCGCCATGTGTGGTCATCACTACTTTTATTACTAAAAAACACATCTGGACGTCTGCGTAAACTTATCCTACAAAAGGCTGGTATGTAGAGGTTCCGACAAAAGAAAAGATCTTGAAAGCCTCATCTACGATCTACGGTTCCTTGAAAGACTTTCCCCTTTTCGGAACAATCAATAGAAAATTTCGTGGGAAGCTATACGAAGTCAATCCTATTCCCAATAAGGTTGTAAAGTCATTTAGATTTGTTATCTGACTTCAGAGTGGAAGGGACAAGTCTTCCCCGAAACCTTATTCCTTCAGGGGTACCCTTTGTAGAAAAGATGCTCCTTTCAAGCTTTGGGGGAAGGGAAAAAGGGGACAATTGGACCACCCACTTCTGGAACAAGCGCGTCATGTGTTTGAGCTTTTGGTGTGTTTCAGGATAGATTTTTAAGTCTCTATCTGGTGAACCAAGGTCTAGTGTGAATAGCTGCTATTTTTAATTATTATTTCGGATGTCGATTGTCTATGCAAAAGCTATCCCCAATATCATAATTTTCAACCAATCATTAATGGATTTTTTAAAACTGTTATAAAATTGGTGTTTTTGAGTCACAGATCTCCAAATTGGTACATTTTTGATAAACTTTTAATGAATGTGCTCTATCAGTCCCTAATGATTAATTATTCCCAATTATTTCATATATTTTTTTACATTAATGATGCTCATTATATATACATATAATTTGAAAAGTTTAATATTAAAAAAAAATTGTGTTGTGCTGAGTAGAACCTAGAAGAGTAAAACCTGGGCTTTGAAGATACATGTTGTCTTCAATTTGTTTTTTAAAAAAAATCAAATTAAGTCAATAATAGTTTGATGTTCAAAGTAGTAGATTCTAATTATCTGTTTTAGTCATAAATTGAAACGAAGTGATTGACATCAGTTGCATTTTAGTTGGTTTCCCAATGCGACGAGAACCACTGATAATGATAATTTCGGCTCACTGAAAGCAGGGAGCACCAAAGTCCAGATCCTCCAGCTTTGACTTAAACCACTTTTATTTATATGGTTCGCGAAGCTAACTAAATACTGTATGTTAAAGTTTGAGTGGGCAAAAGTAACTTAAGTTTTAAGTTGGAGATATTGGGCTTTAAATGTTTGCCCTTCAAATGTAAACCTCAATTATCAATACTATTTATACAAAAAAAAGCATTTTCTTTTAAATTTAAATTTTTAAACGCATTTATTTTAGGGGAAAACTTTTTATCTGGTATAAGTAATCTCATAGGGTTACCCTCCCCCCCTCCATCAAACCGTTAATGCATATCCTCATAGATAAAAGAATAAAATAGATAGAAGGCCATCTAACAGCGAGCAATTTAATTTAAATTATTTGAAAGCATTGTGAACATTAATAAACAAATATTAACAAACTTTTGTGATATAATGTCTAAATTTTCTATTAATGTCTTACTAATTATTATTAAAATATAAATACCAGTTGCCAGCCATTTCTAAAATTTACCGAATGACTTTATGATTTATCAGGAGTTTTGCGAGTCTGCATTTGCGTCGTGTCCGGATTTTAATAGGTGTACACATTTCACTAAATAATTTCGCAATTCAGTATTAAAATATAAATAACAAACATTTCTAAAGTTTGCCGAATGACTTTATGGTATGTCAGGAGTTTTGAGAGTAGGCATTTGCGTTGTGTTCCGATTTTGATTGGTGTACACATTTCACTAAATAATTACACCCCCTCCCTGTCCGGTATTAAAATATAAATGTACCTATCTCTAAATGGACTTGTTCGGTATGGTAGTAGTAAATAAATAAGTAAATAACATTTCTTAAATTTGCTGAATGACTTTAAGGTATGTCAAGAGTTTCGTAGAGAGTCGGCATTTGCGTTGAGTCCCGATTTTAATCGGTACACACATTCCACTAAATAATTTCACTGTCCGCTATTAAAATAAAAATGATAATCATAGTTTGATGAATGAGCTGCTTTGTCAGTCGGCATTTGCGTTGTGTTCGGATTTGTGTGCACATTTCACTGAAATTTACACTTCGGTATCAAAATAAAAATTACGAAAATTTGCCGAATGACCATTTTTCAAAAAAACTTGGAGGGCGAGACGCCCCCTTCGCCCCCCGCTCGCGACGGCCCTGGTTGCAAGTTGTGTACAACTGTACAAGACAACCCAAATAAAAACAACAACATGCAGTCTCCTTGCAGTGGCTTTTTTGTAGATCGCCCTCTCTCTGTTGAAGCCTTGTATTAGATCTATTTTCCTTCTCACTATTTCGGATATTCATTAGAATTGCCGCTCTTTTTCTTCCTATATTTGAAGATTTAGAAGCATTTATTTTACACAGATTTAGCAAATACTAAGTTAATTTTTTTGAAGCAGTATTTGAAAAAAAAATGAAGGTTAGAAACTCGAATTTTGCCGCCCCCTACTCAATTGCCGCCTGATGCGGCCGCCTCTTTGCATCATAGCACCACACGGCCCTGGTTGGGTGCCTACTCAGGTGCTCCCTAATGATCTCTTCTAAATATCTATATGAATGGACCAGTTACCACCAGATTTGTAGGAATTTCTACACCTAAAATAATAAATTTTTCAGGCAGGATATATTTAGTTTCCAAAAATAATTTGACACTTCCTTCTTTAAAATTCATTAAATTGTTCAATTTTTAATTTATGTCACATGCTAGGTGTTTTTAGCATCTAATTATTATTATTATTTTAAAAAAACTAATTTAATAGTTAGAGCTGATATTTTCATACAATATCGGAACTTTTTGATTCAAAACTTACTATTTCATTTCACTAAAAATTAATTTGAAATCTTGGCTAGTAAAATTTAAGGTCTAACAATATATTGTAAATTAATCGCTTCGTTTAATGAGCATTTTAAAATTTTTGTGGATTTTTATTCATAATTTTGATGTGATGTATATTAGAAAGGCTTTTTCTACATAGGATGAAGAAATAGATGGGCTTATTTGTGTGAAAACTCATTCCATAACCTGTATCTCTAAGGGGCCAAATAACACCAGATTTGTTGGAACACCTACTCAAGTACACCAACTTGGCCATTAGAATTATTCCTTGAATTGTACAAAATTACTTGCATGCCTCTCTTCCTATCTATAAATTTATTTTTAAATACTATATTGCTCTGAGTAAAAAAATGCAACATACAGTGTGGGTACCTACTAATAAAATTTTGCTTTAGATTATTAAGAGCTTAATATAAAAATACTTAACAGATATATTGGTTTTATGATGTTGTTCTAGAATTGAGATGTTGTTAACATATGTTCCTTTAGTTGACTTTTTTGGATAGGTAGTTATTTTTTATTGGGTTATTATTTTTTGTAAATATATCTCCTTTATTTTATTTAAAAAAATATTTTGCATTTATTTTCTTACATTGTGTGTTTGTGATTACAAAAGTCCAGCACTACATAAACTAATGATTAAACAATGTTTTGATAAATTTATGAGAAATTATGAATTATTTTCCTTACAGAACTTGTAGGCTGTAAATTATTATTATATTTTATAAATTAATATTTATATTTTCCCCCTTAATCATTAGATTATTTAGAGAAATTGAGTTATTTTTACTTGCTCTAGAAGCAAACTCTAATTTATTTGAGGAAAAAAAAATTATAATCAAACACTTTATTTGTAACAACATTATTTCTAGCTTCTTGTATGTTCTGATATTATACAAACTATAATTGGCTGTGTTATAAAATAATTAGCAAAGGAATTGATGTTTTTGTATCAAGGAAAAGCCATTTAAAGAAAAGCTATATTTACCATTTCAAAACTTGTAAACACCTAATTAAAAACTTATAAATATTTAATTGTCTTTCAAACTTGATAATTAATTGTAAATTTATCTACATACTTATTATTTTGACATGCAGTCTCATTATTACTGATTCCTTTCTTCTGAAAAACATGTTATAATAATATTTGAAAAAGTTAAATTGATATGCCAAATATATATATATATATGCCTGAAGTTAATTTATATGTATAATTTGGTTATACAAAAAATCCTTTTACAAATGTAAATTTTGGAATTGTAAATTAAAGGTTTAAGGTTCTTTTTCAATGTTTTGTGGTAATTTCTGTTTGCATATTTACTTAGATTTTTATAAAGTTTTTAATTTTTTTTATCATATATAAAAACATTATAACAATAGTTATCATGTTCAGTAAATAATAATAATAATATATTCACTGTTTAAATTAAATAACCAGGGGGTTTCACGTGGGAACTAGCAACACCTCTGCTTCACGTGGGAACTAGCAACAGCTCTGCAATTTTGTTTTCATTTTTCTCGAATTACTTTTGCATTCTATTTGCCAAATCGAATTTTCTAAGAATATTATAGTTGTTAAAATTAAAACTTCTTTCGATGCAAGTTTTCCTTGATAAATGATTAAAACAACCAACAGCACAGCAAGATTTTGTAATTTTTAAAAATAACTAAATTAACTTATTCTTAGAAAACACAATTTCGAATAAAAACAAAAGTAATTCGAGAAAAAAGAAAACTAGACCGCGGAGCTGTTGCCAGACCCCCGTGAAATAAGCCCATTAATAATGTAATGATTTCCGGGTGTCTATTTCTAGCCACCCTTTGGAGCTTTAACACAGTCAATAACGCCTCGTAGTTTAGAACTCTGGTCAAGTGCCGCAGTCCGTTAAGAAAAGCGAAAATTACATGGGTTACGAAACTTTTATAGCTGTGTTAAAATCCGTTTTGGTGGTTAAAAGTAGGCAGTTAAAAACGTTCCAAACCAGGCAAAAAAGTAAAAAATTTCATCACTTGACTAGGGTTTTAAATTACGAGGCGCTATTAGCTACGTTAAAGCTCCTAAATAGAGCTAAAAATAGGCAGCTGATTTGTAGCGCTCCTAGTGACTAAACTTGTTACTACGCTCAGGGGGCGGAGGCTTTTCGCCCTATTCACCTACGTAAATGCGCAGTCTGTTTAGATTATTGTCTGTGGGCGGGACCATACTGCTAGTTTTTAAATAATAAAAAAGCTCACCTCTGAAGGCAATGTGCAGCTGTAAGAACATATTGTCTACTTATGAGAGCTGCACCACAAAAATATTCGTCTTCACCTTTTGTCTTCTTAACTAAAGCGACCTTTTAATCAAAGAAAAAAATACAGAATCATACCATAGAAAGAATAAACTAATAATTATCACTTTCAGCACTAAACTTGTGCTTTTTCGTTTGTCTATAAGTTTTAAATATGAAGACCCTCTTGGCAAATCGAAGGTCCTGGTGTTTAACCCTTTCAGTCCCAAAAATTTACTACACTACAGAAACATCTGATATTCCCAAAATAAGCTTGTTTTAGGTCAGAAATAAGAGTTCCATAAGAAAAAAATTTAATTTTAATTTTTTATACGGTTTTTGAAATATTGCCAAAATTTTTTAAGGGGGGATCATAGTTAGCGACAGCAAAAATGAGCAATTCTTAGTATTGATTTCGGAAGGCTCTAAATTATTTAAAAATTATGGTACAATAAAAAAAAATTGCACCAGACTATAAATTTTACTTTTATTATTATATTTACATCATAAAATCTTATTAAAAAAAATATTTTTAAGGAAAAAAGACATCTTTTGAAACGTACAATTACGAATTTTCAAAAGTATAAGTATTTTTTAGGTACACTTTTCTCTAAATCTATTTAATATTTCTTAATAATTTTTTTGTGTCATAAAATCATTTTAGATCTATTTAAGTCATCTATTTTTTTTTTTGTCCAAAATACTTTTTAAGTTTTATTTTAAAAACATTATATTCTACATTCATAAAAATTCTGATTTTCAACGAAGAAAAGTGTAAAATAATAAAATATTTATTTTAATTTGTAAGACTAAATTAGGTGACTTAAATATATCTAAAATGGTTTTATAACGCACAAAAAAATTATTAAGAAATATTTAATAGATTTGGAGAAAAATGTACCTATGTGTTGAAAATTATAGTTTTGGGAAAAATGCAAATACAGTCGAACACCTTTAACACGAACTTGAATGAACCACCAAAACATTTCTTGTTAACCGAATTTCAGGAAAATCGTCAGGATTTTTTTTACATTGAGCCAGTGAATAGTTTTCAAATATCAACACAAAAAATTATATTTTATAATGTAATACATAAATAATACAAGTATACAATTAGTAATTCAAAGGGGGCGTGACGCGTGTGTTTATTTTTACAATTTTAATTTTTTATAAGAAATAATTAACCAATCGATACAAAATTGGTCTCATTCAATAGATCGGACTTACATCTATCAGAAAATACTGGTTTCAAAAATTCAATTTTTTGGTCATTTTTAACTATGATCTCCCCTTAACTGTGGAAAACGACAAAATAAAAAAACATAAACGTAAAAAAACACTTCGAGTTATATATTTTAAGGTATCTGACCATATTATTAAAAAAAAATTAGTAATTATTTTAACCAAAATAGTAAGCTCCCGATTATCCGCGGAATTGGGTGGCGCGGCATCCGCGGATAAGCGAATTCGCGGATAATCCGCAAAAGTGAAGAAAATACATATCCGCGAAATTCTTTCTGGGTTTTATAAAAGTAAATTACAGCAATCGTATAGTATGTACAAATTTACTTACTTCAAAATGTCTCTTACTGTCGTTTCTCCTATTCCACGCTGCAAACACAATTGATTTTTAAAAGGATCCGTTTTTCATCTTTTTGATGAGTACTAGTTCGTCTTGAATTCTCAAGACAACTTTTTTTCGTTTCTCGCGCATTTTACTACAGTAAACTCCCGATTATCCGCGGGTAGATTATCCGCTTTGCGGATTATCCGCGGGTACTATTCAACCCCTCTCCCCTCCCATTTTTCAGTTTATATTTAAAAATTACAGAAAAAAAACGTGACAAATTAATTTTATTTGTTTCAAAACTCTTTGGAAGAATGCATTCGAAAAACAACGAATTCCTTTCTAGAACGACGAACACATTCAAATAACCTGGTGTTCAGCAGCCAGGTGCACATTACGAACAGGTTTTTGTCAAAAAGCGACACTTGTAAAATAAACTTCTCGCTATTTTAATTAAATTGCTTTGTGATTTTGATACTAGCGAAATGCATGAAAAACTAAAAAAAAAGTTGTCTGGACAATACAAGACGAACTACTCCGTTAAAAAGATGGAAAACGTATCCACTATAAATCAAATGTGCTTGTAGTATGACAGAGGAGAAATGACAGCAATAGACAATTTAAAGTAAGCAAATTTGTACATACTATATTCGATACTGTAATTTACTTTAATAAAACCCAGAAGAAATTTTGTTTATAGGCATTTTTTTCGTTTTTGCGGATTATCCGCGAATTCGCTTATCCGCGGAAGCCGCGCCACCAAATTCCGCGGATAATCGGGAGTTTACTGTATTATCAAAATCACGTTAAGAATTCAATTAAAATAGCGGAAAGTTTATTTTGCAAATGACGCTTTTTGACAAAAATCTGTTCGTGATAAGCACCTTTTGGCACCCACCAGGTTTCTTACAGTCATTCTTATTTTAATGCATTTGGTGTTATTTTTGTTAAGTGTATTCGTCGTTCTTTGAAAGTGTTCGTCGTTCTGAAAAGGAATTCGTTGTTCTTGGAATGCCTTCTTCCAAAAAGTTTTGGAAAAAAAAATAGAATTCATTTATCGCGTTTTATTAAATTTTTATATTTGCACTGAAAAAAAGGAATGGATAGTATCCCGCGGATAAACCGCAAAGCGGATAATCCACCCGCGGATAATCGGGAGTTTACTGTAGTTTAAATTTTGTTTTAAATATGTGGAACTGAAGTGAACGTTTCAAAAATCAGGTGTTTGTTAGCTATTTTCTAAATAAAAAAAAATAGTAATTCTGACTTCTATTGAGATTTATGTAAAATATTGTCTAATAGAACAAAGTGTGAAGTATCGAATGATGTGTGTTTGGATGTCAGAGCGGGACACAAACATTAGGGAAAAAAATATTGAAAGTGATGATTCCAAATGGCATCACTGGGACTGAAAGGGTTAATTAATTCGCGAATTAGAACATCTGATGATAGCTGGATTGATGGCCTAAATTTATAAACAAGGCTTTTTATAATCATAAATATCACACTGTAGACTAACGTAAATCAAACCCAATCAAGCCCCCCTCGGCAGTTCGAAGGTTTTTTGTCATTTAATGCTTCGTCGGATTGCTGCATATCGAAATGAAGTTTGATATAAAATTAAAGCAGAGATTAACTTTTAAAGAGAGTCTTATACATACCATCCACGGATACCTGTTAGGAGGATTTACTACTTTGCCACCCATAATCCTTTCATCTTCTGCTAGATTTTCTGTACCACATTCTGAAAATATAAAGTAAGTTTAAAATAAATCATGCTGCTTCTTTATAAGTATTTTCCATTATGTGCATAATTTTTAAAGATTAATGATATTTTTTTTAGTAAAAGTAAGCAAAGTATCAATAATTATTTGTACAGAATTATTTGCCCTACTAAAAATGGACCATAGAGATCAATACAAAAATCTATAGACATAAGTACAGTTTTATTGATGTGTACTTACTTCTACGGATGTCCCTATTGTTATCAGTAGAAGCTACTGATAATATTTCGTATTGATATCAATAGAGCTCTAACGACACCAGTAAAGAAAATATCAGTAAGCTACTGATCTCAAATGACATCAATAGGTCTGTACTGATATCTATAGAGATCAGTAGAGATTTGTATGGATATCAATAGAGATCAGTAGAGATTTGTATAGATATCAATAGAGATTTCTATTGGTACCAGTTGGCCATTTCCACATACAAATTTTCTATTGATCTCTACTGACCATTTTTAGTAGGGTGGATTACCTTATACATGAAATACAGTCTTAAAATGCAACTGCAAATATGCTATTCCTATTTTTTTTTTGTACTTACTGCATGTTTGTGGTTTAGGTTCAGGAGGCTCGGTTGGAGTAATGTCATCTGGAAAGCATAATTACAAATATAAATTTGATTGTAGAGGTAAAGAATCTAACTTTCGTCGAATTCTCCAAAAATTAGAGAGACAGATGATTGTTTTTAAACATAATTTGAGTAATTATTAATTTTATTGAAATTAACTGTGTCATACACTGTGAAAAAAAATCTGTAACCATTACAAAACATTTTTTTGTAAAAAACTTTTCCTAGAAAGTTTCTAGTAAATAATTACTAAAAATAGTGCTGTAAAAACACATAATATATTTTTGTTAGCATTACATGTATATATCATGTAGATTTACAGGACTATTTTATGTGTCCCACACAAGTAATGTTTCAGTAGGTATACAAGAAAATTTTATGGATACCACATTTTCCGTGCAATTGCAAAGAAAAACAAAATATCTACTTTCCTACTACGTGGGATCGAACCCCGGTCTCCCGCTCGGTCTCATGACAGGCGTGGGTACTGACCACTATAATACCGAGGAATAGACTGTCGAAACCCGGGATCGAACCAGGAACCTTTAGATGAACAGTCTGACGCTTTCCCAACTGTGCTATTTCGGCACATAGATCGCTAGGAAATTAGAACTTAAATTCATTTGAAACAACCAACTAAAGTATAAATTTAAAATGGCGATTGGCTAATTGAATCACGATCGATTAGATTAGGTTAGGTTTGAATTATCTTCGCACTAGAGCTACACGAGGGCTATCCAAATCAAGATCGAGGCTAAAATACTAGAAATTATTTTGTAACTTCAGAAATGAAGATTTCTGTTCAGAATTACAAAAACTTTTTTTGTAAAATTGGTTATTTCTGTAACATTACTAAAAAAAATTCTGTATGCTTACAGTATTTTTTTCTCAGTGTAATAACACCCCGCGCGCAAGCACGTATAGTTAGGGCTTCGAATTAGTTTACGTTCCCGAAATTGAATTCCTTCTTAGGCAAAAAGAACTTGTATTAGATTATTACTTAACCCAAAAAAATTAATAAAGGTGAACGATACTTGGAATTGTTGCATGACAAATCCCTTCGCGGCCCAAACAGCTACGGAAATTCAGGTACTTTGTAGGCCAGATAAAACTTTTATTCCATGGCTATGCTATGTGTGTGTTATACTATAGACGATATATTTGAACAAGCTTGTGTCTTCCGTATATCGTTCCAAATGATATGGTTCTTATTAGTTGTGTATACTCTGTAAAGATAATCGGCATAACTACAGGGTGGTTATAAAATAACGCTCCCTATTCGGAGTGGCCTGTAGCTTGAATGAATAATCCAAATGCAAAAAACTTTGAGACACTTACTAATCAAGAAGGGGGAAAAATAATGGCATCATAAAAAACAAACTCGTAACAAACTCGTCTCTTGACCAGGGTTCTAAATTACGAGGCTTAATTGGATGTGTTGGCCGTAATTAGCCATAATTGGCTACTCCTCGTAATTATACCCTTGGTCAAGAAACGAGTTTCTGTGTCACAATTCCATTCTTTTTCGTTATAAAGAAACTCGTCTCTTGACCAGGGTTCTAAATTACGAGGCGTAATTAGCTGTGTTGGTAGTAATTGGAAATAATTGACGACGCCTCGTAATTTAGAATCTGGTCAAAAGACGAGTTTGTTTTTTATGATTATTCTTTTTTATGATTATTCTTTGGGATTCTGCCTTTTTTTATAATTCCATTCTTTTCCCCCCTTCTTGAATAGCAAGTGTCTCAATTTTTGATGCATTTGGATTATTCATTCAAGCTACAGACCACTCCGAATAGGGAGCGTTATTTTATAACCATCCTGTACATTGTAAAACGTTGCGAATAGCCTTACTCCTTAAAAGCGGAAGGTTACGGAATTACTTCGGATTAGGACAACCGTCACCAATTGCCCTCGTGAATATCTAGTGCGATAGCGGCTCAGTGGCTGAGAGGTTAAACGTGTCCGCCTAGTAAGCCCAATATCGCGGGTTCGAGCCCTGGTTGAGTCGTCGGATTTTCTGGATGGGAAGATTCAGGGCACGCATGTCATATGATTATGTGGCATGCAAAAGATCGCTTGAGGGTCCATTTGACCTGGGTTCTCTCGGCAAAATTAAAATCTCGGCATACTTTAACATCCACAGAGAGCTCGGATTCATTGTAATCTGCGCGTCAAAATTGGTAGCGAGAGTCGCCTAGATGGTGCCACAAAAAAATTGTTCTCATTTCTGGGGAATGTGCCGAGTCTGCAAAAGGCTTGACTGCCAATGTTACAGCCCCATTAGAGAGAAAAAATATCTAGTGCGATAATTCAAACAAACTCTAAAAGCGATGACAGCAAGTACCGCCTCTAGTTTTACAGAGTAAAGTTAAGCATGTAAAGGTGTAAATTAACATCAAAGTTGAGTAACCTTACACCACAAAAACGGATTTAGGTTACACTGCAAAGACGGAGTAAGGTTTCACACACCAGTGGAGTAAAAAATAAGTGTCACCAAATATGGGGGTGAAATTTGTCTTATTTTATGGTAGTATAATAACATTATACATACAAGAGAAACTTTGTGGCGATATTTTTTAAATGTTTTATAAACCAAGTGAAAGTTAGCCATAAGGCCGTGCTCACCTGATAATCCTTTGGCAACAAAAACGTCTCTTTACCTATTACTGATAAATCTACCTTAGGTACAGAAAGACCGAATATTTAATGCTGTCTTGACAGAATACGCTATTTTGTATAATTATTTTGTGTCGCAAAATGTTTAACTTTTTTTTGTCCCAATGACAAATTTGACATCATCATTTTAGAATTTTTTTTTATCGTCTATAGCCATTTCTGATATTAAAAAACACATCATTTGATTACTCAAACTTTTTTCTATTGGAAAATATTTTTAATTGACTCAATAGATGTCAGCCCTATTACTTTTTTTAAAAACTATTATCAGAAACATGATGATGCCAAATGGCATCACTGTGACTGAAAGGGTTAATGCGCTTATGATCCGTTGGAGGTTACGCACAGCATTTGGCCGAACGTTCCTCGCATATATGGAGCTCAGCAAGCTTACTCCAAAATTAATGAAACGTTACGCATTTTTTTTTTACAGTGTGTATACCAAATTAAGGTAGGCGAATATCCAAAATTTCCCAAAATTCTAAAATTTTTACTATTGCTTTAATCTTTTCCAAATTTGGCATAGTGATTTCAAATATGATGAATAATACTATTTAGGCTTTTGTTTTTATTTAAATATAAATTATTTATTTTAAACGGTGTTTTTCTACTAAAAAAAAGAGGTTTACGCCAACAAGTCTACCACATTGAATTTTCATCCTATGAACATTTATTATGTGTTAAATTCTTCGTTTTGAACTGATACATGCAATGACCCTCTAGAGTTACATACAAATTACAAGAAAAAAAGTTATTAACAAAAATGTTATAAATTAACCACACACAAAAAAAGGATTTTTTTCGATTAACTTACACTTGGACATTTTTTTAAAAAAAAACTTGTATACTTAGACCAGATGTTAGAGGTTCATGGCACAGATATTGAAATAGCATCTGTGAAAAATTTCAGGTAAATTAATGTAAAACTTTTTATGCTAGAAGTGTTGGCGTAAACCCCTTTTTTTAGTTGAAAAACACCGTTTAAAATAAATCAATTATATTTAAATAAAAAAATGCCAAAAAAGCATTGTTCATTATATTTGAAATCACTATGCCAAATTTGGAAAAGATTAAAGTAATAGTAAAAATTTTAGAATTTTGGGTATTCGCCTACCTTAAGCAATATTAAATATGATACCTGAATCAACGACGGCAAAAGATGCGCTAAAACCTTTTCCTTCAAAACAGCAATCAGTTCGGAACTTGAATAGCATAGAGTTAGTCGTAGATATCAAAGTGTCAGGCTTCGAACCGTGACAGTATCTGAAATTTCAATAGTTTGTTATAAAATAATACATTACTTAGATAATTATTTAGATTTTCGTATTAGGCGGACTCGTGACGTACAATTTCGGAAATAATTATTAAATTCCATAATTCTTCAGCCTCGTTTCATATTATTTTTGGCGATTGATCGTTACAAGCCATTTTGTTTTCAAGCAAAATTTTTACGATATATCAAATAGACCGAGAGCCCAGGGCCCCCAGACTTAAGTCATTTTGGCAAGTTTGAAATGTACGTGATTAGGTTCGGTTTTCATTTACTTTTAGTGTATGCATACCCGTTAGAGTGGACCGACGGCCAATTTAGATGTATCAGGTACAAAAAGTAGGTAAAATATAAGTTAACCTAAGTCATTTTGGAAAGGCTGATTTTTAGAGAACGAGTTTTTTATTTCCATTCTTTTGCTCGATTCGGGTGTATTTCGAGTATTTACCGAAGAGCTAATTTTCCAATAACAAACATTTGTTGGAAAATTATAGGAGATTCCCAAATTGAGAGCCCCATTCATGCTGTGCCTTCGTTTCCAAATGCCTCAATTTTCTCCCACGGCCCTCTTAATCATGCTGTGCCAATTGAGAGGGCCGTGGGAGAAAAAAGAAAACAGAGAAAATATAACTAAAGAAATCATTTAATCTAAACCATTAAATATTTTAAAAAGCCACTAAGCTCTGCCAATGTCACTAACTAGCTAGCTCGCTGTCAAAAAAAAAATGATATAGTATTTATGATCAAAAGAACAATTTTGTGACCTACATAACTATATTTTTAGGCTTACACCATTTAGAGAAAGCAATATCTTCAATTTGACCAAATTTTCAAATGGTTTTTGGGAAACTTTTCATCAAAGTAAAGAAACTTATGTAAAATTTGACTGTGCATTTTTAAAAGTGTACTAAAGCACTTTACGAACTAAAATATCGCAACATTTAACTGACTAATTTTATTATATTGTTACCTTTTAACGTGTGTACTGATATCGCCTGTCAAACTGACTGAAAGGTAGTCCTGGACGCATAAAGGCTCATACGCACGAATATCAAAAGTATCACTGAATTTAACTTTAACTCTTTTCCCCTCAGGAGCCTGTAAAGATAAGTTTTTTTGTGATATTTATGTTTTTTTTAATATAATTAAATATTAATGTATCTTTCATATGAATAAAGTCGAAACATTTTCAGAAAAATTACTTAGAACTAAAAAAAAATGGATTTTGAAATCTTTAAGACATCTGCTTATGCATATATATCATTTCAAGTAAAATTACTGTTTACCAAGAAATGCAACATTTAAACAATAACTAGGAATATTGAACTTTCTAAAGTTTATTGAACTGATAATAGACTAAGGAAGTTTAAATTTTTATCAAAAAAAGTTCATTATATACAATCAGTGAGGCAAGAGAATCTTTCTATGGCGTCAAACAAACGGTTTGTTGGCTGTTCCGAAAGTTAGGAACGAAACCTATCCGGAACCTGAAAATTATAGTCGGGCATTGGCGAATAGGTTTCGCACTGTTTACCAAATTTTGGGAAAAATCAAGAAGAGTTGGTGAGTATCTCATAAACTGGTTTAAATAAGGTTGGACAAATATCCCCTTTCGGAAAATAGCCCTGACTGCCCTAAAAATTAGTTTAACATAAATTCTATAGTTGACCAGTCGGGTAAACATGCACTATTTTTACTAAGAGTTATACCAATTAACATTAAAAGGTTGTTCCATTAAATAAAAAAAAATTACCAAATTAAAATAAAAATTCAATTAAATTAAAATAAATATTCTTACGTCAATTTTCCAAACGCAAATATCTTCTGCATAATAACGCCCCGGATGGTTGGGGGAAGAGAATGTTCCACTGTTGACCCCAGTGAAATGCTGAGAACACTGTGTGTTGTACATTCCTACGAGGATACTGTATCCTCTGGATTCTACAATGGAATTTGACACAAAACGAAGTCTAATATTTGAGCCTTCTGCTAAAATGGTACGGCCAACCTGGGAACCGCAATACCTGTAGTAATGGTATACAGTTAGTTTTGTTTAAGAGGACTCCCTCGGAATTCCACATCTTGAAAATCGTAATGTTATTCCTATGGAAAACATTCGCAAGTCAATTACCGCCGCAATTTTATTAAAAGGTGACTAGTTTTTGGTATCATTGCAAAGAACGAATGGAGTAGATTTTGTAAAATTAATTTGTTTTGTGAAAATCACATATTTAGTATTTTTAGTAATTTTTTGAAGTCAGAACTTAATGCGTGCTCCATTTTTTACTTGCTTCAAAAAAGTATTAAAAATACTAAATATGTGATTTTCACAAAACAAATTAATGTTACGAAATCTACTCCTTTCGTTCTTTACAATGATACCAGAAACTAGTAACCTTTTATTAAAATTGTGGCGGTAATTGACTTGCGAATGTTTTCCATAGAAATACCATTACGATTTTCAAGATGTGGAATTCCGAGGGAGTCCTCTTAATGCGGGATTATTTTTAAGAATATTTTGTTTTCAGTAATCCCATTTTAAACCATGAGAATTTTATAGAAATATTAGTACTTTTATTTAGTAACACTATAGTAATCATAAAAAGCAACAACGATGATTTAAAAAAATTAATTTGTCTCAGGAAAAATAATGTAGTTGACGCTAGCAATTTAAAAAATAACCGGTAAGATTTCAATTAAAATTATTTTAAAAAAAATAAGAATATAAATATTTAGATTTTGAAAGACAATGTTTTGGAGAAAAAAGCTTTTAAAGAATAAATATGACAACAAACATAATGAAATTTTTTAAGTATTTAAAGTATATTTTAATTATTATTATTTAAGTATATTTTAGTAAAGCATAAAAGTTAAATTATGTTATGATAAGTATATTAAGTATTGGTAATTTAATTAAAGTATTTTGTTAGATTTGTTTTTGAAATTCGGGATTATATAAAATTAAAATTACGGTTCTACCTACACTCTTCAAACAAACGAGCGATTTTAATTCAGTCTGAGTTAATTTTCACACCTCCTGTCTTGAAAATGCAATTCCCCGAAAGGAGTGGATTCTTTGTGTGTTAAACCTCCGGCAGGATCATTCCAAACGAGTGATTTTAACTCAGTCTGATTTAATAATCACTCCTTTCCAGTGTCGAAAATGCACTTCTCCTACTGGAGTGGATTCCACTCTTTTGTTTTAAGAGTGTAGGGTGGTCGGTACACTGCTCAAAATTTCAGTTAAACGTTGAACCAAATATTGGTGAAAAATCAAGAACTTCTTGTAGATACACCATAAAATGATGCAACCAAATATCACATTCTGTGAACAGACCTGCTTTCACGAAAAATTGGTTCAACTTCTACTAACTACAACCGATAATTTAATTGTTTACTCAACGCAGGCAACATTACTAGCATTGCTTCAGCTTAAGAATTGTTGTCAGTTCGTGGCCGAGTGGTTATGGAATCAGCCAAGAGATTTAACCTGCTCAGGAGTGCGGGTTTTCGAATACCATCTACTGCCAATTATCCTATAAATCTGATCTCTGTTCTGGAAATAGTAGAAATAATCCTCAATTGGGAGACCCTTTTTATGGTTCAACCTTTTACTATAGTTATGCGTTGGGAAAATCCCGTATATGGTTCAACCTCTCACCATAGTTACGCAATTTGAAAATGCCGTTTTATGGTTCAACAGTCTTCCAAATCATGGTTGCAGCAACTTTGAACCGTAATTTGGTTCAACCTTGAACTATTATTTTTAACAGTGTGGAGTGGATTCCGCTCTTTTGTTTTAAGAGTGTAGGGTGGTCGGTAAGGTATACAGTTACTACTCTGCAGGATTTTGTTTCATTTTTATTGACTTACAACTTACACTATAACTTGATTATCAGAATCTTCTACTTCCACAAAATCGTTGGTGCAAAATTCCCCGGGTTCAATCTCAAACATTTCGAAAGTCAATAATATTCTTGTGCTTAACTGCATTACTTCCTCATCAAGTTTTATCTGAAACAATCCAAATCATTCATGTAATATTGGTATGATATTAATATTTAAAAAAAAGATCTGAAGCATCTAGCAAATATCGTGTTCAGATTTTTGATTAAAATTAAAATAATATCCAAATCGGAAAAACTCTTGAAAATTGCATTTCCCCCTAAAAGTATTTTGTTGTCTATAAATAATTATACATGACCCAAGAAATTTTAAGTAATTACTCGCTGAAATGCAAATATATTTAGCAAACGATAGAAATATTAAGGTAGGCGAATACCCAAAATTCCCCCAAATTCTAAAATTTTTACTATTACTGTAATCTTTTCCAAATTTGGTATAGTGAATTCAAATATAATGAATAATACTATTTAATCATTTTTTAAATTTAAATATAATTTATTTATTTTAAAGGTGTTTTTCTACTAAAAAAAGAGGTTTACGCTAACAAGTCTACCACTTTGAATTTTCATCCTATAAACATTAATTATGTGTTAAATTCTTCGTTTTGAACTGATGCATGCAATGACCCTTTAGTTAGAGCTACATACAAATTACAAGAAAAGAAGTTATTAAGAAAAATTTCATAAATTAGCCACAAAAAAAGGATTTTTTCCGATTATTTTACACTTGGACATTTTTTTAAAAAAAAACTTATATATTTACACCAGATGTTAGAGGTTCATGGCACAGATATATATTGAAATAGCATCTGTAAAAATTTTCAGGTATAAATTAATGTAAAACTTTTTATACTAGAACTGTTGGCGTAAACCCCTGTTTTTAGGTGAGAAACACTGTTTAAAATAAATCAATTATATTTAAATAAAAAAAATTGCCTAAAAAGCATTGTTCATTATATTTGAAACCACTATGCCAAATTTGGAAAAGATTAAAGTAATAGTAAAATTTTTAGAATTTTGGGTATTCGCCTACCTTAATTGAACAAACGACAGAAAATAAATTAAAATAGCCAATTTCGGCTTATAAAAGTATAAACTACAACTAAATTATAAGTTACATCAATCTCGAGCTTTAAAACAATCTATGTCTTCAAAATATATCTTCACTAGCTTTATGAACCAGGCGTTGCACGGGTGTACCCTTAACGGTGATTGCTTTTTTTTTAATGTAAACGTTTATTTTATACCAATTGATCCCTTCTCCACTGGTCAGCACTCCATCTGTATATTATAATTTCCTTCATTATAATATCAGCATTAATTAAAAAAAAATCCTATAATATCCAGGCCCTTCTAGAAGTAAGAGGGTTTTCCCATAGGTCCTGTTTAAATTGCCAGAATAGCTTTGATATAACGGCCAGTTTCTGTTTACCCTGCTACAACCGAAAATACCCCAAATGTGGTAAACATTCATATCGAACACTCCATATTCGACCACTCGATAGAGCTGGGAGCCCTGTCGGTCATAATTACCGCATAACATTTATAATTCTAAATGCATATTTAACACCACCAACGTTTTTGTTTTTTTCTTCAAAAGATAATTCACTTTTTGCCTGGTTTAATTTTCATTGCCAATGGGCTTGTTTCAACACTTTGTCAAAGAAAACAAAACATCCAATGAAATCGCAGTATGAAGATTGTGATGTCCTTAGAAATATTCCCATTCAATACATACTTTTTTTGCAGGTTATTATAAAAAATAGTGTATACACATCGAAAATAGTTTTTTTTTAAATTCGGAAATTTATTTCACTCGTTTAAAAAAGCCTTACTTTTTACACTAGCTGCATTAATAAATATGTTATGTTTAATTTTTCTGTAAAATAAAAACTCTTTCTTATCTGTTATTACCGCATTCTTAAATGTTTCAGGTGAACACTGTTCAAACATATTTTTGCTACGTACAAAACAGCTTATAGTTTTAACAAATGTTTGCTCTTTCATATTTTAGAAACTGACGAACAAACCCGAACATGTTTAAATGATAAAAAAAATATTCTTCATGTATTAGTTCCTTTACTCGATAATACGCTTTTCTATTCTAATTTGGACTTGTCTGATTTTGTTTGCTTTCCCTCTATTTTGTTTAAAAAAATATACACTCTTAAATCAAAAGAGTGAAATCCATTCCAGTTGGAGAAGTGCATTTTCGACACTGGAAAGGAGTGAATATTATCTCAGACTGAGTTAAAATCACTCGTTTGGAGTGATCCTGTCGGAGGTTTAACACACAAAGGATCCACTCCAAAAGGAGAAGTGCATTTTCCAGACTGGGGGAGTGAAAATCAATCAGACTGAGTTAAAATCGCTCGTTCGTTTTAAGAGTGTAAGTATCGCAAATTTCAACAAGATATATGGAATTCAAATTACTTCTATGTCATAAATAATTTCCGTGTTCGGCGGGTAGCTTTCATGGGGAAAACCTGGACTTGACAAATGTGCCCGAGGATTGTCTAAAGTAAGAGTAATTTTGTGATCGGCTTCCCTAGAAGAGCCTGAAAATAAATCGAAATAAGTTCTGAAATGTAGTTATAATATTATTTAAGAGTAGATAATCAAACATATTTAAAGGCAAGGCTGAAAGTAAGATTACCAAATAAGACTACAAACAAGGTTATTCAAGGTATATCAAAAAATGCCGTCAAGGGTATTCTCAAAATTTGAAATATGATTATTTAAATAAGGTAGGGTACATATACATTCCGGCTTGTGTGCTTGATCAGAGACCCGATTATATAACCCGCTTTCGTCAAGTAAGACAGACACAGAAAGAATGTTTACCGTCACAGAGAAAGGAAATACACCCAAGGCGAAGACGGGAATCGATACAGCGCGCAGACTGCTAGCCCTTCACCCATGTTATTTCAGTTCGATTATGTACACTCTTATAACAAAAGTGTGAAATCCACTCCAATAGGAGAAGTGTATTTTCGAAACTGGAAGGGAGTTAAAATTAACTCAGACTGAGTTAAAATCGCTCGTTTGTTTCATGTGTGTATGTTGTCTGAATTTACAAGGCAAGAGAAGCTCTTCATAGCGTCACATTTTCCGACCTATTCGAAGTCTCGACCGTTCCGAAGAAGAAACCTGCTTTTTTTTTGGGGGGGGGGGGTTCCGAATAGGTATCTTATTCTTTTTGAGAATAGCCAACACTGTGGAAAGGATGGAAAGTGTGACGTCACGGTGACTTTTTTAACATTATAGATTGAGTAGGCTTTGGTTCATTCTAAAATGAACTCTTTATATATCATAAGTGGTAGAAATTTACAAATGCCTCTACGGATTTTTTAGTTAAAATTATTTTTTTACTACTCTGACTTACTTTTAATAAACTCGATTTAATTAAATAACGGAATGCAGGTATTAACATTGTGGAGATTTCCACCCGTCAGTTTATTGATATTTCTGTTGATAAACACTTTTCCGTTTTAATCGACTAATTTTTTTTAAAGTAGTCGCATTAAGTATCAAAGACACAGGACTTTCATTAAACAAATTTAATTCTCTACTAAACTTGAAAAAATCCATTTATTTTCTCGCTATATTATACAGAAAATTTCTGGCGCACCAGCGGACAATTTTTTTACGCTTGAAAGCAACCATTTCTTTATCGTGTAGTTTTTTCCAGACATTTTTGTTTCATTTTGTAACCGTTATTTCCTTTATAACAGATGCACGATTTTGAAAATTTTTAATACAAAGTACTGCACAGAAAAAAAAAATTGGCGAAATTAAAGAAAAATTTAAAATTATTGCATTAATGAATAGCATAGAATAATACTAAATACGTGAAAAAAATACTAAAATTTAACCCATTCCTGTCTCCGTTAACGATTTCATTACGGAATAAAAAAGTTAATTGTGAGATTTTAAAATTCATTTTTCATAAACTTAATCGTTCCTACATCGATTGTTCAGGACTATAGTCTTTATTTTCTTTGAATACTTTGTTTGATTAAGACAAACTTATAAGAAACAAACAAGCTTGCTAAGAAACAAATTTTACTTGTCATAAAAGGATAGAATTAAACACGTTGACCAAAAAAAAATTCCTTAAGAGGGACCGTCAGTCATTTGCAAAAGAGTGGTTTTCCCATGTTATCAAATTTTCACCAAGTATGATAATCATCCTAACATCAATTTAAAACAAAATTGAAAAGAAAATAACATGCGGTTATTTAATTATTAATTGATAAAGTTTTAAAATAGTGTCACCCTCTGCTAGGTATTTCTTGCAGTTAAAATTTCAAATATATATAATTAAATAAATAGATGACATTTTTGTTTCAAAATTGTTTTATTTCGAAGTTATGTTGATTCCCATTCATGGGGGAAAATGGCTAACATGGTTGTTAACATCATTGAGTAAAATTCTCAGAAAAATCCGCTCATAAATCTGATCGAGCGACCATTGTTAAAAATGCGATTTTATTTTTCAAAATTTTTTTCATGCCAAAATATTAGACGATAGCGAAAAAATATATATATATTCTTAAAACCTGATTTTTCGCACTAAAATCCTTTAGTGCGAAAGAAATTTTACTCATTATTTAAGAAAACTTACTTTCTAATTTTTTTTTTAAACTATCATCTAATATTTTCAAAAACATGAAAAGAATATATATTGTAGATTGATGTTAGAGGAACATGTAGAGACAGAAACTTAAAGTGTACCAAACGATTTAGGTATTAAAAAAATGTTTTGGAGAATAAAATCGCATTTTTAACAATGATCACTCGATCAGATTGATAAGCGGATTTTTCTGAGAATAGTTCGATTGGAATGGGGGCATTTTTCACTGTCTTATCTGGCGAGGGCCTTTCAACTGACGTCGCCGTAGTATGATTTTTTTCAGCCAACACTAACATGCAAAAAAATCCTTTTGTTTAAATTTGTTAAATAAAAGAGGGAAAATATTGAATTCTTAAAAAGGTTTGGAGTAGTATATAAAAAATATTTATTTTGAATTTTCAAAAAAAAAAAAAAGCGATAGATACCTCTAAGAGAAGAATTTGTGTTTGCCTCTGCTCCTCTAACTTCATTGGTTACCTAAAATTAATTACATTTTTGCATGATTTGTTAAAATAAAAAAAAATTATGACATATCATAGTTTAAAATTTTATATACAAATATTTCAACAGTTTTGTTATTGAATAATAAATTATTATAAAATCTGGAATCTTCAGCTTGCGATTTTTTTTTTCACACTAATTTCAGCACGCACTTATTTACCATTAGATGGAAGAATCATGCCTTTTGAAGAATTAAATAATGTTTGTTTTAATTACATGAAAATGTAAAAAAACAGAGTAAAATAAAAATCACTTTCAAAAAACTTTTATGAAATAAATTGACCCGAAATTCTTCTCGCTTGCATTCTTAGATGTTTGAAAATTGACTTTAATTTTTTTAACAAATGAATTTTTGAAAAAATTGTTGTTATAATTTATTCAAAAGTTTTGAATACAATTTGTGCCCCTTGAAATTTCGTTGAAAAATGAGATCCCCCCCCCCCCCCTGTTTTTTACCATTTCATTCTGGATGCATAATGAACCTATTTCACAAATTTTAGATTTTGGCTTCCACCCTACGTTTATAACGTGAAAAGTGGAAGGTTTTATAGTCGTTCTGTCCGTCTGTCTGTCCTTCCGTCACCCACTTTCACAGAACGAAATAAAAGTCTCACAAACAAGTGGGATACGTCATTTTGAAGCAAAAAATCAGTTTAGGCTACATTCCAAATTTCATTAAAAAATTTAAATTAGAAGTTTATTTAAAATTTAAATAACTAAAAATTTAATCTACATTGAAATAACATGCGAATTCCATTTTTATTCAATATTTTCACTGTTGCCATGACATCAAACGTACGAGAAACTTTATTTAAAATAAAAATAAAATACTTGAAAAAATATTTATTTTTGTGCAATAATTCAATTTGGATTGTTGTAATAGCACAATCATATTTTGATGGTCGTTATATTTTTGGTTAGAAAGAAATTTAAATAAAAAAAATCGAAAATCGAAATTTGCATAAAAATACGCAAATTTTCGCTTTTATTTTTAAAGCAACAATTTTAACAATTTATTTTTCGAAATGTAAACTTGTGACTGCAAAAATAAATTTATTAAAAAAATCACCACTATTCTTCTAAGTTCAAAAAAATTAGCAAACGATAAAGATTAATTATCAAATCTGAAAAAGAAGATTAAAGAAAATTATTAGTTTTTGCTTATAAAAGTTTGAATTAGAACTAGCCAAAGCCCTGTTTGGCGAATTTCTTTTTGAGGTATTAGTGAATTTCCTGTTGAGAGTAACATGTTGTGTGGAAGCGGTGTAAGTGACAGATTCTGTTACAAACCAACTTTTTAGAGTTATAAATAAAACATTGGAACTGAAAGTGTTGTCAAGAGAGTGCTCCCCGAATTGTTTGGAACCGTATAGATCCCTATGAAAGTCAACAAAACGCAAAAATGGCTGAACATAAGTCGAACATTAAAAAAATAACCTGGCTATATTAGTCATATTAAATTTTTTATTCCTGACATATACTCACCTCAGCTTTAAATACTTTGATCAGAACAAGCAATAACCAATGTAAAATTACATATTTTTTCATTTTCCCAATATTTTGTGCGTAAATGCAGCAGCCTAAAGGAAATTTTCGAGGCAGCCAATGCTTACTAATGAAACAATAAGACCTTGAAGAGTGGGTTTTAAAGCTTTAATCTACAAAGCACCCCATGGGGTACGCAGCTGTGAACTAAATTTGCTTGTTCGATTATTGTCTTTCAACAATAAAAATGTCATTAACGCTTACTGAACAATTTGTCATTTAGAAATTACCTCAAAGAGAAGTGTTTCGATGAAATTTCTTGACACATAAAAAGATACACTGCACAATTTAATGGCTTTAAAATACTTTTTTTTGTGTTAGATAATAACAATACGAAAATAAACCTTTTTTTTTTATTTTTTAACGTGAAAGAGTTACTTATAAATTTCAACTATTAGTGCACACGCATTTTTAGTTATATGAATGAAGAATTATTTATTTATAGCCATATGCAATGAGTCTTTTTTTTTTCAAGGCAATGTAATGTTTTTTAAGGACTAATTTTACCAATATGAGCATTCTGTATAAAGTTTCAATCTGGAATGAATTTTCTTACAACATTTTTTATATACTATAACTTTTGGGCAATACAGCATTTTTTGCGGATCTCTGTAACATATTCTTAGCAGAGCAAAAGTAAAAATTGTATAAATTAGTTCATAGAGAAACGTATAACGTAAGGCTATTTGTTATTGTCGGCAACTAATTAAAGTGTATTTGGTCCAATTAACTCTTTTTCTCTGTCGCAAAGTGGCTGTGTATATTTATATATGGGATGGGAACCAAAAAAAAACTTCCATATCTAAACAATATGAAGGAATTCAAAAAAAAAAAACAGAAGAATGTATATTTAACCAATAACTCAGGTCAGATATATAATGGTTGGAAATAGGTGAGCACACTGGGGGGGGAGGGACTATTTGTTTATCAGATGCGCTTAATTTTTTAATTCATAGCACGCTAATCATGGATGTTTTGTTTTTATTATTAAATTTGTTAGAATTCCGACCATTAGATTTGAAATATATGAATATAATGATGGTTTTTTTTATTCTTAATGTTTTTTCTTAAACTTGTTGTAATTTACGACCTTTAGAATTAACTATCCTTGTTGAATTTCATTATTAGGCTAATAATATTCAAGATGGTCACAAGCTTGTTTTTAAGGTAAACGACTGCCTTACTCTGATATCATATGCAATTTAAAAAAGTTATTTTTTTTAATTGAAAGGTTAGAAGGAAATCGGAAGAAATATGTACAAATGTACGGGCGGACAAAAAGAATGACTTTACAGACAAACATAATGAGATTTTAACGATGATGTCTTCTCTTTCAAGCGAAAAAAAAAGAATTTTTGAAAGTAGGCCTATTAGCACCGAAAGTGAAAGAGTATGCAGACAAAAGGACAGAAAAGCGTACAGACAGACGAACAAAAAGTTGAAAAGATAGGTATCTGATGCCTTTCAATTAAAATATATATATATTTAGACGGAATTTGAACGGAGAGACGGACGGACGGATCTCCACCTTGACAATGACCAATTTTTCACTTTTGAAATATTCTTTCGAATTAAAGTAGGGTAAGGTGGGGTAAGTGGGCCACCTTTTTGGCATAATTCAACTTTAGACCCTCATACCACTGGATATAATCGGCCTAACAACTTATTTTTTTTTGTGGTCCATTCTTTCATATGTTATTACTGTACCCATGACAACCTTAACACAAATTGGCAAAAAATAAATATAAAAAATACGTTTTTCATTTTGGTCATCCGAGTGGCCCACTTGCCCCACAAGGTGGGGTAAGTGGGCCACCCCCCTTATATATTTTTACACATAACTGGTAGAGATAAGGCTGGGCAAGTGGAATAATCTACATGATTTTTTGAGTGTTTGAAAAAAAAAAGTAATGATGTATTCTCAATAGTTCCCCCATAGCAACTTTTTCTGGCTTGCAAGCTTACTACAAGAAAAAATACATTAATTTTCATCTTGTCATTTTTGCATGTAGTGTAAAAAAATGTTAGGGCTGCAGATTTTAAACTGGCCTATGTCAATGAATAGGTCTATGAATAGTGTATATGACTAACCCTATGAATCAGTAAATATGACTTTTTTTAAGTATATTAAAGAGTTGTGGCTAGTGGGCCAGGGGTGGCCCACTTACCCCGCCATTGTGGTGGCCCACTTACCCCAAACGCGGGGCAACTGGGCCACCCCAATTTTCTTTTAACTTTATCAACATCACAAGTACATGACACTACAAAAAGATACTATGTTTTATACACTTTCAAAATATATAACATTTTGTTTTGTATCATGAACCGTTTGGAAATAAATTTAAAAATAGTATGATGGCGTGAATTACGAAAAGATGCAATTTTAAAAAAATTCACAAAAAGGATTGTACCTTGTTACATACTTAAGTGAAAATGATGCCATAATGTTTCCTGCATCTATTGGGGTAAATACGTAAAAATATTGCAACAGATTTTTTTTTACTTCCATAATTCGGGAAATGCCAGGGGGGTGGCCCACTTGCCCCAATGGCCCACTTACCCCACCTTACCCTACATAAAAAACGTTTATTCTTCCGAAAAATGTCCTACAAGTAGCTTTTGATATTTTTTGCCTACCAAACTCGGTGGCTATCTGCCTGGAATGTGTGTGTGTCCAACAAGACCAAATAAAAATAATTTCGATTTATGAATTCTTGAATGGCAACACGCGCTTTGTTGTCTATTATCGCGGATCGCAGTCTGTCTTGTCGATACCATTTAATTTATTAACTATGTATTATATAAAGTGCATTTATGAAACCTTTTTGGTGATATATATATATTGCTTACTACTGAAGTTTGAAAGCCAAACAATGTAATGGTGCAGTACACTTGTTTAGTTCTCATTGCTTTTGTATTTGTGAGTTGATACACGTCTGTACCTTAGTTTTAAAGCCAAACTACTGTCTTAAACAAGGAATTTTTATCTGATTAGGGTACAATTTATCTCCAATTAACTGATTTGAAAACATAAAATAATAACAGGCATATGATTAAAGGCATTCTAATAGCACCCTTGTAGTACAAAGGTTGGGGTCCAAAACACACTCTCTTTAAATAAATGCCGTAAGAAAGAATTAAGAATAAATGTCTTAATTATGTAAGAAAAAATAGGAAATCCATTTTTATGCAGATGAGAAAACTGTATTTACTTAAATTGATCTTAGCACATTTAATCATACTGTTAATTTTCCAGCATAGTATTGCTAATTTTGAAAAAAAAAAGAAATCCGTTATTTTGGGGTGCTCAAATTAGAAAGCCCCAGAAGATCAACTTTGAAGCATTTAAAAAGAAATTAAATAAAAATTAGGTACAGTTATGATATAAAGGTCTTGATTTGGTTAGCTTGAAATTAGTTTTACGTTGGGTTGCCATATCAAGTTATATTAAATATGAAATATACAATGTTGCCCCATTTATGTTGCTTGGCAAGCTAACACAAATCATCTTTTTGGGACTAAAAATTATATCATAGAAGTTCTAAAAGGCGAATTAACATTGAATTTTTTTTTTTTTTTTTTTTAGATGTAGGACTTCAAGTTTTTGTTTCTGGTTTGAATGAATTGATGACTGTATGTTTGACATAAAAAAGATGCTTTCTTCAAAGAAAAAAGATCTGAAGTACTTAAGTGATGGGGTAGCAGGAAAGTATGTGAAGAAAGATACACCTCCTGAATTGCCAGGTAATAACACTACAGACCTATAATATATAACAGACCAATAGAATGTACTCTAATTATGCCCATAATGGAATCATACCATTAAAAAACGATGACGAATAATAATTAGTATATTTATTAGTTTAAATTTTGTTTAAGAAACCTTTTAATAGTTGTTAGATCAAGTGATTTTTCTAGAAAGATCGTTGCCCTCATTCACTTGTGTGGTCATAGTTAATTGAACTGATCCCATAAAACTTAAGCATCAAATAAAACTTACTTAAGGCTAATTTAATCCTTTTATAGGCTACTAGGTTTTATTTATTTATTAAGTAATAGCTTTTATTTGTGAAGAAAAGCAATGTTAGCTCTTTAAAATTCGCTTAATACATTTTCAAAATCTCTAGAATGGATGAAAGAGTTAGGTAGTTTTCATTAGCATTAATACTATCTAATTCAGAATATTTTTTTTAACAAATATCAAAGAATTTTTTTTTATTATTTACAATGAATGTGATTTTTATGATATAAAACCATAAAATATCTTACAGGTTTTTCTTTGAAATTTATGACTCGTGTAGTATTTATTTACTCGACTTGTTGTAATTTTAGTTTTAAAAAAGTCTGAAATTTGTACCTGTCCAATATAAATATATCCCTTGTTACAGGGATCAATCTGCAGTCGCATTTGTCGCAAAATGCGAGGAGTTTCACGAAAATGCGAGAAAAAAATTATTGGCCGTCGGGAAAATGCGACGACGTAATTCGACGAAACTAAACTTAAATGTCAATAAACAACAAGTTCAAATAACAGATTCTAATAATGAAAATAGAAATTTTAATCAAAATGAGAAGATGAATTCAGATTAGATTACACAAAGATGTCTTCAAATCTTTGCCAGCCAGTGTAACCTCCCATTAGAAAAGGAGTCCAATAATGCTTTCTGATTTACTTATTTCACTGCCTAGTAATTTTAACGTAACCTACCGATGTTGTCACATACGTCAGATGATTGACAGTTCTCTGGCTCTCAGATCGGAAGAGTATCTCGTTACTTTTATAGCTCCGGTTCAGGTCATCTCTGACAACCAGAATATATTTTTTGAGCAACTGCCCAATTCACGATGTCTGTGAGTCATGATCACATTGAATGTTAAAATGTTTTTTGTTGAAGTTTGAACCTTCTATTCTACTTCCGCCTGTACTGGGGTTTCTGATTTTAAAGAATATTTAGTTTTTAAAAAATGGACTAAGATTTTATGTTGCTTGTAAATTTCTAGTCCTTGAATTTTTCTGGAAAAATGCTAGGATTTTTTTCTTAACAAATGGGTGAACTATTTAAAAATGTTTATAAAAAAGTTTTAAGTACTTTTAGTTGTATAGTTTTGTATAATTATTTAAATTTGCCTGGTCGTGATTCATAAAAAACATATATCAATGTATTGTTAAGCTATACTGCTAAACAAAATTAACTGCTAAAAAAAATTGATTTGTGTATAGATTCAAGTGATTTAATTGGTGTGACGTTTATTTATAAGCAACAAAATGTTTCTTTAGCATTTTGTTACAGCTTTTTTCTACATTTTAGCATTTTTGCTACAGCATTTTTTGACCCAGTTGATCCCTGCCTTGTTATGGAAAAGTTCTTTTTCTGCGAGTCCTGTGCATCACACATACCAATTTATATAATATATAAATATATATATTTAATAACTTATTAATTTTATTGAGATGTAGGTTTATGTCTGCCTTACATGACTATCAAGTATTTTCTTCAAATAAAATTTTTGTAAAAAAAAACTGAGTGTAATATTGCTATTTGTCCTGTGCATCACTCAGAGAATTGCCCTAATTCAACTCTATTCCAGTCCTCAACGTATGGACGGCCGTCAACGAACCCCCCGTCAAGAAGGCAATCTCTCTCGTCCGGAGGCTATCCGACAAGAGCACCAAGGAATCTCCCAAAGAGGTGCGACGCCCCGCTCCCCAACCCACTTCCCTGGCCCAGAAATGTGCCAAGGCGTCCCAGAGCCAGATCCCCGCCATCTCCAAAGTGAACCCACAAAGCGTGCCACCAAGTCCCAACATTGGACCTCTGCAAAGGCCTCTGACTGATCAGCACCCGTCGAGCTCCAATATTGGGCCTCTACAGAGGAATCTGACTGATCAGCACCCATTGAGCTCCAATATTGGGCCTCTACAGAGGAATCTGACTGATCAGCACCCATCGAGCTCCAATATTGGGCCTCTACAGAGGAATCTGACTGATCAGCACCCGTCGAGTCCCAATATCGGGCCTTTGACTGTTCAGCACCCATCAAGTCCTGTGGTGTCAATTGGGTCACAAAGAGGGTTGCAGAGTCCGGTGAGGGTGCCATCCTTTTCTGGGAGAGTGCCGTCTGTTTCCAGAGTGGATGTTCAGCCTGCTAGGTAAGATGTTAGTTTTTGCTATCGGCTAGTGTGTAACTTTGGATCCAAGGTTGGGTTATTCCCCCTCCCCACTTCTGTTATTTAACAATTCTTGTACACAATTCTTTTAACAAATTTTAGTTTCTTAGAAGCTGTTCTTTGATGATAATAGTGTATTTTGAACTCTTGCTATGATCCTGCAGTCAGTTCTAGAGTTTTTAGTTCACCGCTGTAATTTTTTTATGAAGTTCAAAGAATTAAATTATCAGACAATAGTGTCTCATTAAGGTATAAAGATTTTACTATACAATGGCATTACCAGGGGTCTGTCCAGAAGAAAATTGGGTCCGTTTTCGGACCCTTCACAAAATTCAATTCTGCAAAAACGGACCCTTCACAAAATTCAAAAGGGGGAAAAGGGACCCTTCACAAAATTAAACTAAGTGAAAACGGATTTTTCACAAAATTCCCACCCTAAACAAAAGAAAATCCCAGTAGAACATCACAAGAACAACTTTTATTTCTATCCCGAATTGCTTGAAATTACTAACTTTGGCAACTATTATAGGGTAAGGTGGGGTAAGTGGGCCATTGGGGCAAGTGGGCCACCCCCCTGGCATTTCCCGAATTATGGACGTAAAAAAAAATCTGTTACAATAATTTTACGTATTTACCCCAATAGATGCAGGAAACATTATGGCATCATTTTCATTTCAGTATGTAACAAGGTACAATCCTTTTTGTGGCAATTTTTAAAATTGCATCTTTTCGTAATTCACGTCATCATACTATTTTTTTATTTATTTCCAAACGGTTCATGATACAAAACAAAATGTTATATATTTTGAAAGTGTATAAAACATAGTATCGTTTTGTAGTGTCATGTACTTGTGATGCTGATATGGTTAAAATAAAATTGGGGTGGCCCAGTTGCCCCGCGTTTGGGGAAAGTGGGCCACCACAATGGCGGGGTAAGTGGGCCAGGTGTGGCCCACTTGCCCAAACTCTTTAATATACTTAAAAAAAGTCATATTCACTGATTCATAGGGTTAGTCATATTCACTATTCATAGTCCTATTCATTGACATAGGCCAGTTTAAAATCTGTAGCCCTAATTTTTTTTTTTTACACTTCATGCAAAAATGACAAAATGAAAATTAACGTATTTTTTCTTGTAGTAAGCTTGCATGTCAGAAAAAGTTGCTTTTTGGGAACTATTAAAGATACATCATTACTTTTTTTTTCAAACACTAAAAAAATCATGTAGATTCTTCCACTTGTCCCACCATATATCTACCAGTTATGTGTAAAAATATACCCCACCTTGCGGGGCAAGTGGGCCACTCGGATGACCAAAAAGAAATACATATTTTTTATATTTATTTTTTGCCAATTTGTGTTAAGGTTGTCATGGGTACAGTAATAACATATGAGAGAATGGACCACAAAGAAAAGTAAGTTGTTAGGCCGATTATATCCAGTGGTATGAGGGTCTAAAGTCGAATTATGCCAAAAAGGTGGCCCACTTACCCCACCTTACCCTACCTTCAAGTATAGCTTCTGTTGAGAGGCTTTTTTCCCGAATGAACCTCATTTGTTCTGAATTGAGAAGTACATTGAAACAAGACACTTTAGATAGACATTTGAGAATCGTTTTGAATGGCCCGGATACGATGATCAATGTTCTTGCATTATTGATATTTTTAAATCTTAATGGTGCCAGAAGGATGAAGTTGTAAATGTTTCATTTGTATTTTATTTACCCAACTTTTTTTTAAAGTAAATGTGCACTCTAATATTGTGGAAATTTGTATTCAGATAATTAAATACTATAATGAAATGAAATTTGGCATTTTGAAAAACTGTTTCAGGGTTCCCACGGGTCCTTAAAAGTCCATAAGAAGTCCTTGATTTTGATTTCCAATTTCAAGAACCCTTTTACACTCCTTGATTTTTACCAAAAATCAGTAAAAGGTCCTTGATTTTGAGTTTTGATTTCAAGTTCCCCTTCGTACCCCTTAATTTTAACAAACAATTGTTGAGAAGTCCTTAATTTTCTTTGTTCCCAACATTCAAATTTCAAGAAATCATTTCTTAAGACAGTGCTAAGTGGGCACTTACTGACATGCATGGCACATCTTTGTTTTCCTCTGATATGGTTGCCAAAACACCTGGCGTTGGCGATAATTCTAACACTTTTATTACAATTGGGAGTAGAGGGTTGTGGTTAAATCGTATTTTTATATTCAATGGGGTTGAAATTTGGTATTTAATTTTGTAAGCAAAAATATTGAATCGGTAAAATAATTGTCGCATTAAGATAAAGGGTCCTTGAAAATTTTTTGGGAGTCCTTGAAAAGTCCTTAAAAACTCCTTGATTTTTATTTTGAAATAAGAGTGGGAACCCTGTGTTTTGTCTACTAAGGAGTCCTGTTTAATAGAAAACCTTCAAAATATGCAAATTTTTATAGGGAAAGCAAAAATGATAAAATAAAAAAATCAAATTCTTTTTGTATTTTAAAGGTTTCTTGTTGAACGAGAGCTTTCGTTCTTAATTTTCACAAAATTACCCTATATTTAAAAAATTTCACAAAATTAGCATATGTTCAAAATTCTAAAAAAAAAATTCACAAAAAAGGGACTCAGTAAAAATTTCCTGGACAGACCCCTGATTACACTTTTAAATTAGGCACTGGGACTTGGAGCCTAGTCAGTTAAGAAGACGTTCGCCTTGCATGCGGAAGATCCCAGGTTTGGATCCAGGCATTGCCAAAGTAACTGCTGATCTATAAACGGCCGGTGCAGCCATAAACTGACTAAAAAATAATGCCATTGCACATTAAATATGCTAGAAAGTTCCAACACTGCATATGATGCCCCCCGTAAGGGTTGCGTTGGGTGCCAAGTAAGGTGTCTGGTTGTCTCATGGTTCTAAATTATGATGCCTGTCACTAATAGCTCGAGTGATTTATTTTAACTAACAATAATTTAAACTAACTAACCACACCAAAATTAAGCTCTCGTTTCCATTTTATTCTATAAGGATATAATTCTTATTGTACATTTTGGTTACAAAGATGATATATTAAATATTTATAATTTGCATTTATTTTGTAAAAGGCCTGTATATGCTCTTTTTTAATATTTTTTTTCTTCCTACAGATTGACTGCAAGTACCTCTGAAAATTACTTGCGAATGAACACCTTTGGTCAACCTTCGACCTCAGAAATCTCTTCCCAAAGCCATGCCTCTAACTTGCCACGTTTTGAGTCCCACATTTATGTGAATCATTATGTGAGGAACTCAAATTCAGAAAATGATTGTCGTGTTTGTGAGGTTGATAATGGTAATTATTAGGGAAAATTTAGTTATGTTACCTCCATTAAATGCTTTCTGAATCAGATTTTTCCCTTATACCTAGTTCCCAGATCCTCTCTGTGTTTATATGTAAAGAATTTTAAATTTGTGAACTTGTATTTTAAAGTATCCATATCTCTAATTTGTATAATTTAAGACGTTTTTTTATATTTGAAAAATTTTATATGAAGGTAATTCTTTTATATGAAGATAATCTTTTTGTAGGATAATGAGCTTAACATACAATTGTAACTCTTAAAAATAGAGAACAGGAAGATTTGAAGCAATTCAACATAGATGATTTTCCAAATAATTAACAAAAAAGTTTGTTAATAGTGGTTATTGGGATACAACACTGTGCCTAATTAAATGTTTTGTTGTATTATGTATAACTATTATGACATTGAAGTTCTTTTGTTTTAACTATGGGAAAAAAATAACTGAACAAATTAAAATTATTATAACCATTCTTCCGTTGGCAGGTAAACTGCAGTAACTTCCACAATGACTTGGCCATTGTTGCAAGTACTTAATTACTCTAACAGTTCAGAAACCATACTGGAAACAAATTTATTTCAGATCAAAAATGGTACAACCCATTGCTGCGATTATTGCAGTACCACAGCAGCATTATGATATCTGAAGTTCTTTTGTTTTAAATATGGGGACAAATATAACTGAATGAAATAGACAATAGAGTAATACTGTTTTGGAACAAGTACCCATATGGTAATGGAGTACCACTTATCTGGCTGTTTGCTTTGATTATAGATGGATAATAGCACAACCAAAATTCCAATCAATTATTGGGATAATAAAATAGTATTGTAGTTTCTGCTGCTTTCAAAGTGTATGGGAAAATAGCTTGATGTTTTTGTTTATCTATATAACAGATAAATGTGTAACTTTATTATTGTTTCTTATAATATTAGATGGCGTTCCGATCAAAACCAAAGACGATAGCACCCCGAACCTCCGATGTGGGCCTGTTCCTTCTGCTGTATCCATAATCGAAGTTCCTGGGAGCGTAAATATTGGAGCGGAGCCCATCCCTGAAATTTCCTATCAGCAGGATGACAGTATCCAGATCCATTTGTATCATCAGCAGATTCGGCAACAGTATATGCCGGAGTTCCATCAGGAGAATGCTGAGCAGCTCCATTTGCAGCCTACCATTAGGGTGGCTAATATGGGACAAATATCAGGTATTTTTGTTTTTAATGAATACTACTTAAATCATGTTTTTTTAATTTATATTTTTACTATTTGAAATATGATTGTATTTGTCAGTAGCGGATTTAGGTTTGAGGATGCCCTAGGCCCGAGACGATATGGTGCCCTTTTTCTTTTGTAACAATATATGTATATATATAATATATTTATGTGTGTGAGTATAAAATAATGAAAATGATAACAATAATAAGAAATCAGGTATAAATTAAACATTTATTTTGTAAAACATAATAATTTTAATCATCTTAAAAATTTTGGAGACCCCCAAAATTTGCTGCCCTAAGCCCGGTCCTCAGGGGCCTACGCCTAAATCCTCTACTGGTATTTGTGCATTTTTTAAATACAATTCACCATTTTTTAAAACAAAATCTTGAAGAGAAATATTACATTCTAGGTGTTTAAACTTAAGTTGGTTGCAGTCGTTGATTTGTAACCAAAATATTCTGTTTTTAAATTTATCCAATAGAATACAGTAAAACTTGCATAATTGAATTCAATGTAGCAAATGTTATTTCAATTTCCCAATTTTCAATTTAATTGCCATAAACTTTGTATTATAATCCTTATAGATGATTGGAATATAAACCTTTATTAAGCATCCCATTCATGAATGTTTGGTTTTTTGGTTGTAACTTAAAGATAGTTATTATTATTTTTATTTTGGGTTATTGTAATAAAATTCTTCTTGAGAATACAAAGCATTAATGTTTGGAACAACCAAAGAATTTGCATAAAATGCTTAATCCTTTTAAATAGAAAATGTACTGTGTATATATATGCCATCCCCAACAGGTCCATGTGTAGCTAGCTCTAATGGGGCCTAATCATTACCATAATTAAAAAAAAGTGTTTTTTTATCTACATCAGATCAAATTATTTCAAATGTCTATAATTTTAAATTGTTTATTTTAAAACAGTAAACTGTCCAGACTATGACTTTTTTCCATTTAAAGCCCTCTAACCCATTGGTGTACTCTCTTTCAAAGCTCCCAAGCCCATCTCCCACACCTACCAGAACATCCAAGAGACCACTTCGCAGCTGCCCTACTCGCCAGCCTTCGTCACCACTACCCGGGTACAGCACTCTCTTGCCAGCAGCAGTACCTTACAGCACCCATCTTTGTCTGCCTTGCACCCGGGACAACCGTTGGACCACAATCAACAGCTGATGCAGCCGGTGGAGCAGCAACAAGGTTAGTGTACGGCTGTTTGATTGTAATGTAGATACATTAACCCTCTAATGCATACTGTTGCCATATGTCAATGAGTATTATAATCCACTTTATTCTATTAAAGTAGAGCTCCCTCTCGACAAATTTGTTTTTTTCATCTATTACATTCCATTTTGAAGTGTTAGTTACTAATAACCCTCATGGATGACATTAGTAAAAGCATATTAAAAATTAAAGAGTGAATAACTGTTGTGAAATTACGTCTTTGGCAGTATTCAAAGTATAGTAATATTAGTACTAAATACAAATAGTTTTATAGTTCAAGAGGGTTATTTTAAAATATATTTAGTAGTTTCTAATCATTTGTATCGAAATTGGAATTTTGTAGTTGGTTTTTGCCATATGGCAAAAATTTAATTATTTAAATTACAATGCAGTTAGTTTTTTTCAGTATTTTTCTCATAATGTATGAGTATTAAAGGTACATCAATATTTTTTTGAGATGAAAAAAAAATCATGCATTACGAAGTTAAAAGATATGCAAGTGGAAGTATCTCTCCAGTGGTAACATATCTCAACTTGTTTGCACAAGTTGAGATATGTTACCACAATGTTGTGTTGCAATTGCTATTTTGGTAGAGATACTAGCAATAACAGGGTACAACACTCTTGCCAGCATCAATACTCAGTTTTGACTATAGTGTAAATACATTGAATTATATAAAATTGGAAGTATCTGATTTCACTCAACTGATCTCAATTTGTGCAACCAATTGAGATACTGAGTGGCAGTAACAAAAGGTATAACTAACTGAAGGTAGGTACTAACAGGCAATGGCCGGGTAAAACATTTTCCTGCTAGCAACAGTATCTTAGAGCAACCATCTCTGTTCTTCCTGTAACCGTTATAGCTTGTGAGGATGAAACAAGGTTGGTGTTCAGTTGTTTGCCAGTATTGTACTGTTGATTTCAGAAAGGGACACCATTTACATTTGTTTGTTCCTATGAAAAAATAATTCCTGCAAAATTTTAGCCTAATCAATTAATAACAACACATGTCCCACAGGGCTTAAAGTTTTAAAAAATGCAAAATTTTGAGGTGGTTTTTTTTTAATATTTCGGTCATAAATCAACATCTATGCCAAGTACGAAAAAATACCCATTACAAATTTTATCGAATATGAAATTCTTCTACAACTTTGTCACATACACTTTTGATTTATGAGCAACTGGTTTTGATAATAAGGAAAAGAACGAGTGATATTTTACGAGATTTTACATCTTGGCCACACAACGCAAATCCCATCCATCATGATGGTGCATCATAAAAGTGATAAAGTGGCAGGGATTTATTCTTATTTCCAGGGGATAGTACAATAGACCTCTGGTTGCAGTGCTCGGCTTACATTGCCCCCCTACAAATGTCATAAGTCATCATAAAAGTGATTATTTATATAACTTCTAACCATTCTATCTAAGAATGAATCAAAAAAGAATGTAAGTATTTAGGAAAAAAACATTTATAATATGCCACAATTTAAAGACTTTTGGCTGTCGGGTGGTTGGGGGCGGTACTTACGTAAAAGAGTCAGCTTTTTTTTATGGCAATAGTAATAATTTGATGGCAAAGCAATACACCCTGTGTCATGCAGGGACCCACACATTTCTCAAATCCTTCCTCATTACTAATGTTTCTTGCCTCTAGTTAAAGTAATAAAAATTTCTTGCATATGGTAATTGCGGAAGAGATGTTAAACATATGTAAATGCTCAATAAACTTTGTTGTGTTTCAAGAAATCTGATGTGTTATTTTGAAATTGATGGAACTAGCAGCTTTGAATGAGTTTTCCTGTGTTTGTTCTTTAATTTCCATATATTCTTCTCAAAACGCTTATAATTAAAATTCCACTATTTCCCTTCCACAGAAATACATCCCAACCACCCTCAAAATGCTGCAACCTCTTTGTCCCTCATGTACCCGATCACGGACGAATTCCCATTGCCACCCGGGTGGTCCGTGGACTTTACCATGCGCGGGAGGAAGTACTATGTGGACCACAATACAAAGACCACTCACTGGAGCCATCCCATGGAAAAGGAAGGACTTCCAACTGGGTGGGAGAGAATCGAGAGTCCGGATAATGGAGTTTATTATGTGAAGTGAGTTTCTGTTTATTTTACCCTACACTCCTTGCCAACCTAAGTTGGGTGAATAGAAATATGCTATGCAGAAGATCCTTCCGCACATGTAAAGAGTTCCATAAATTATTTATGAATATATCCAGAAAACATATTTAAAACATTTATTTCGTTTAAGGTCTAGCATTTTTCAATATTTGAGAAAAGTTGACAATTTTATCAGAATGAAAAGTGTATTTTGGTTAAATTGTATTCAGATAATTTTGTATGTAAATATTACCTTGTAAGAATTTCCAATTAACGGACCAATCACGTTTTTCCCTCTTCCTTTTTACTCTTTGTTTTTACCCAATTTAGGGTGGCACAGAGTGTAGTTTTGAAAGTCTTATGTTTTAGATTGGGGGTTCCCTGTGAGTGTTTGGGTGCTTTTAAATATTTTATTCAATGTTAAAATTTACTGTTGCATTAAAAACTTAATTGTTTGTTTGAATGAATGTGCTGTCAAGATTGCTGGATAAAATTTTAAATGTTGACATTGAAATACGAATAAACGCATTCAAAAACTTTGGAACTTGTACAAATGCCAATCCAAAACCGACCATCTGGAATTGGGCTTATAAACCTATTCATTATTGCATTCATATATGACTAAGTATCAAATTGAACTGAAGAGCTTAATAGAAGAGGAAATGCTATATAACTTATTTGAAAAGAAAGTTTTTTTTTGTATCAATTAACATGTTATTCCCTTCTTCAAAAGTAACAAGTTTCTTTTTCATTTAATTTAGTATATATTTTACCATTCACAATGTACTGTTTTATCAGATGTAAGTGCAAACTAAAAACTTAAAAGCTATTTTTTTTTTCACCTTCATTGTACATAAGCATGTCTTCCTCTAAGCTCTGTAATAACCATGGGTCTTTTTCCTTGCATGAAATTAATTATTGAACTAGGGGAGAGTGTTGTACCTTGGGACAATTTTTACATTTGAATTTTTTTCTTCGATAATTATAGTCAAAATAAAAATTTCAGAGCAGCATTTCTACACGCCAATATATTCCTCTATAATATATTTTTTTGAATTCTGGCAGCTTGAAATTAAAAAATTGCCACTCATTTAAAGTAGAGAGGATAAACTGTCCCAAGGTACAACATGATGTTGTACCTTGGGACATACTCTATAATTCAGTCAATAGTCATACACTTGAACTAATTTGTGCCAGGAAACAAACTTTATTGTTTTTTCAAGGAAATACACAAGTAAAACTTCATAATTCAAGAATAATTTAAATTTTACAGCAAAATTGCAAGTCCAAATTATTTAACATTATACGATGATACAATATGCTTTACTGTTCCAAGGTACAACACACTACATGGTTTAAATAAAAGCAAGATATTGGCCAATCTAAATGCATTATCATTATTTTCTCATAACCAAAATATTTTAAAATCTTCTCTTTTATGAAGAAAATAAAAAGCAGTTGACATTTTGTAAAAGTACAAAGGTAAAAAATTATATTAGAATGAGAAAAATATTTACTTTGGGGTAATGAAATATTATTTTTTGTCACCAATTCATCAATTCAATGATGCTAGTGTTAAATTTTATTTTGACGATGTCTGTTGGTTAAGGCTACTATTAGAAGTAAACAATGTATGAATATTGCCAGTAGATTCTTAGAAATTGTCAGTGTCCCAAGGTACAAGCGTCCCAAGGTACAACACTCTCCCCTATACTATACTCATATGATTTCCCTCTGTCTTGTTTCAGCCACATTACCAAGCTCGCCCAGTACGAGCACCCCTGTGCAGAACAGTATGGGCAGACCAGTGCAGTCATGTACCAGGCCTCTCTGCTCAGTCAAAGCAGGCAGCCGCCTCCAAGGCATACAAACTTCCATCAGCACAATGTTATAGTTCCTGCAAATCCGTATCTAACTGAAGGTAAGGAGGTTATTGTTTTGGCTGATAGTTGTAGGTCCAAAGGTATCTGCCATATAACTTTTTTTAAAGTTTGAAATTTATTGAAAGTAACTTATATATAGGGTTTGTAATTGTTTTTAAATATAATAAATATCGAGTGTTTATTGAAACTCGTGTTCGTGTAGTATTTTACACCCCTAGTTTTTTTTAGGTTAATCTTAATGTATAGAATTTCAGTATTTTCATTTCATATGTTGACAGATAAATAAAAATAATTATTTATAATTTTTTTTATTATTTATTTGGCTTATCCTTATATTCTAAATAAAACTATTCTTTTAATGATATACTGAATGTATTTTTTAAAAAATACTAACCATTTTTCCTATTGTATTGCTTCTTTCTTTTTGCAATTACGTCACTTTGCGAAATACTGCATGGCTTTTCTGATGATTTTCTTCAAAAGGAATCTTTGTTTGTATTTTAATTTGCTCCTTTTAAACTCCCACTAATAGCCTCCAGTAGCTCTTAGGTGATGTTACTTAAATTAAATCAAACCAATAATTCCTTTTGGAACCCAACATATTTTATTGTATACAAGATATTTAGTATTTGTGATTTAATAATATCTTGTATGTTATAAATTACAAATATTTTCTATTACTGAAATCAGTTTTTACTTTTTAGAAATACCACATTGGCTATATGTGTATTCCAAAGCACCCATAGAGTTGGACCATAAACTCAAAGTAAGAATATGTTGATATTAATTCATTATTTGGTTTATTATTTGTAAGACTTACAAAAATGCATGCAAGGCCTATGCAACAATAATATATTTCAACTTTCTATTTTGCTTTTCAAACAAGTATGAATATATCGTCACATAAGTTCCCACATGTGCTATCTCACTTTGCACAACGGATAAGATTTACTGTACGGTAAACCTTGGCAAACTTTCCAAAATCGTGCCGAAAGTCCGTATTCTGGCGACTTTTGAGGTCACACTCTTTATACTGCGCTAATAAATTTCGAATTCGAATCATCAGTTGAAGTGAGACAGGTTCCTGCAAAAAATTATTTATTGCCAAATCCGAAAAAATCACACCAAGTGTTACCGTACAGTAAATCTGATCCGTTGTGCAAAGTGAGATAACATATGGGCACTCAAGTGACGATATTTTAATAAAATCGATTTGTTTTCAGTGGGAACTCTTCAAACTTCCTGAACTGGACTGTTTCCAGGCCATGTTAAATCGGCTGTACAGGCAAGAACTAGAGGGCATTGTAATGGCTTACGAAGCATATCGCCTGGCACTCCTGAAGGAAATGGAAAGGAAACTACTAGAGAAAGAAGATAGGAATTCATAGCATATCATTTAAATTTGCGATTGCCTTGACTTGCACTGAGATAGACTTATCTGGGCGATTAGCTTATTTTCTATTTCAGTGATATGTGAATGTGATATAATTACATTTCTGTGACTTGCTTTCGATAACTTAGAACTGAGCTTAAGTACGACTTGGTTGTGTAAGCAGCTGAATTTAAATTTATATCAAGAGACTTTATTAGCATTCGAGATTGCATAGTTAGATCTTGGGAAACGATATTTAATGTTACATTATTTCCAAGAATTGTATTGCTTAAAAATGCATTTTAAACTTATGAAATGGCTGGTATTAATCATAAATCTTTCCCAATGTGGTTATGTTTTAAAGTTGATATTTTCCATGGAAAATAAACACATCTTAACCTTCTAGTGCATACGTTGACATCTGGCTCCATAAACTTTAGTCCACTTTATATGACTTTGAAACATTGTTGAAGTTTGGCAACTTTAGCAATTTATAAACTATTGGAAGCGATATTTCTCTTTTATAATAAAGAAAATTGGTAAAAGAAAAACTAATTTTATAGTACATGGAATTGAAAGTATAAAACTTCGCCAAATTAAATTCATCGTTCTCAATACTCAGTATATGGCAATGCCAACATTTAAAAAAAAATTTAATATTTAGGTGCCAGCACAAAGATATTTTTTATAAAAAAAATTCCTGTAATGTATGACCAGCAAAGATTGAATTATATATTTTTAAGCAAATATTCAAAAATCATGCACTTGAGGGTTAAAGAACTAATATCAGCCATTTTTTACTGGATTTTATGGAACTTAATAATTAAAATCACAGACCATTCTGATAATGATTCTTGCGTCGAATTCCAAATACTGAAAACAATATTTTTATAGTTACACCTTTCTCTCAAAGAGGGTAAAAAAACTATATTTAATATATATAGATATATAGCAATGGAAAAATGCCTGCTATTCCATTCCATTTTTTTTTAAACTAAATCTTCCCAGGAAAACACTGTTCACATTTAGTAGTATCTACTTATTTTGGTTTTGTGCTGCATTATATTGATTTTCATTTGTTGCGCCACTGAGAGAATTTTTAGGTTTTGACTTTATCTAAGCAATTGTTTATAACCTATAACAGGGGTTCCCAACCTTTTTGCACCTGCGTACCACTTGACTTTTTGAGAAATTTTGGCGTACCACCAGACCTAAATATTTCAATAAACGTATAATATTTACTCTTCTAAAAGTGTTCAAAGGTTTTTTTTGAGTAAAATTCCAGAGAAATCTTTGCATTTAATGGTTAGATATTTGTTTATTTATAACATGCTTATAATAGAGGAGAAATAAGAAGATTGAAATGGTATTAATTTACAGTTTTGTTAAACATACAAATAAAAAATAGTACAAACTCAGCAAAATCCGATCCAGAAGTTAATTAAAGATTTCCTCTTTAAAATAAGGTTAATGTTTAAAATAATGAGTAATATGTTTGCGTGCTCACTGCACAGCACATGCATACAGAATCCAATTATATGGCATCCTGTTGCTCACATCACTCTCGCGTACCACCTGAAATATTCCCGCGTACCACCAGTGGTACGCATACCACCGGTTGGGAAACCCTGACCTATAAGACTCTTTTCGGTTTACATTTCTAAGAACATTTATAGGTTCCCCTTTTATGATTTTATAATCATTTGCTACAAAATAATATTTTTTGGGGTTAAAGAAAAATGGCTTATTCTTTAAGTTTTGCAGCTAAAAGAAATCAATATTATAACTTATATATTTTAGTTTTTTATTATTGTAAGTTATAATGTATAGTTAACATGATATGTGTGCAATTGTGCATCAAGATACATATTCAAATCTACATCCGACCAACCATTTTTGCTCTAAAACATTAATTATCTTGTACTCTCTTGTATCTGATATATTATTTCTATTAAATAACAAAAATATGTTAAGCAAGAAGTGGAATTGGGTTAATGCTGCTTTGACGAACCTTTATAAAGGAAAAATTAACAACAAAATTTTATCACAATCTTAATTACTATTAAATAGTAATTTTTTTTTGTATAAGTTATTATGGAAAAGGAAAATACACAGTATTCTCAGATGTTTTATTCTAACCCAAAATTTATTTAGAATCTCAAAAATCAGTAATATAATGAATAAGAATCTCAAGATTTTCTTTTATAATACTGACACACATTATGATTATCAAAGAATTTTTTTGTAAAAAAACTTTAGATAAATAAAACTTAACATATATATTCTAAAAGTTATATGTAATGTATGAGCTCTTCGAATTTAATATTCAAAAGTTTGTAAGCCAAATATAAATACATCATATTTTGTATGTGATTTTACTGTAAAATTGATAGAGTTTGTTAATACAGTGCCTTCATTGATGTAAAAATAATTATATACTGTGCCAAATGATTAATTTAGTTTTACAAAAAGCACTTATTGTGATTTCAAAACTATAATTTGCACCTTGTTATTAAATTTTAATATATTTTATTTTTGAAGTGTTGTGGCCTTACTTTTTTTCTACATTATCTTTAAATTCGATTTTATAATTAGGCTCTTAAGAGGTTAAAGATATTGCAGCTATTTTAATAAACTTTTTAAAATAAGCTTTGTGTTATAAAATAGAATATAATTTTCTCTACAATTTGCTTCATTAATTAATTGATTTGTTGATTTCTTCTAAACAGTTTAAATATACAAGAAATATTTTTTATAAAGAAAATAATTGAATCTAAATTATAATTTGCATACATAGAAACATTTTATTTATCAATCCATATTTAATATATCTATATCATGTTGCTGTATAAAAGTCTATTGTATAATAAAATGTTATTTACTATTTTAGAAATATTAATTTCTTCATCTAATACCTGAATTTTAAATGTTAGGAAATTTTTGTGTGTACATAATAGATTTTCAATCAAATCAGTTGCAATCAGCACTAACTTTGTATATTTATAGTCTATAAAAAATCATATAGTATATTTTGTTTATTGGAGGTAAAAAAAATCAACAGTTTCATATTAATCTTTATAAACCCAATAGAGGATACTAATTTCAAGTGCAAAGCTAGTATACAAACTGGCTTGCTGGTGGTTTTTTTTCCCTTAAATTACCAATTTTTTTTTAGTTTTTTTTTTTTTTTTTTTTTTTTTTTTTTAGCTCAATGTAAATGTAATCAGGGTTCCCCTGGAAGCACGAAAAAGTTGGAAATTGTTAGCAAAATCTTAAATAGTTTGTAAAAAATATTTTGATTTGGTGCTTGTTTGATGGGATTATTATTTTGTTGGTTCTAAATAAATTGGTTCTAAATAATATTCGATTTTCCTTGAAACTTTTGAAAATCTCAAACTTTGACTTTTTAGTTTAAATTTAATTTCAGTTAATTATATCCTTTGTTTAATAGTTATTATACTTGAAAAATTAAAATCTTCATTTAAGTCTATTTTTATTTAAAGTTTTAAGTGAAAAATAAAATAAATTATCGCGGTTTTGGAAAGTTAACTTGAAAATGATGCTTTGCAGGTTTTTTATTGATAATTTTTTTTAATTTACTTTCGTTTTTTAATAAACCTACTTTAGTTATATTTTATGTATGATAAGTAACTTCGACTTGTTCACCTATAGATTTTATCGCTCAGTTTAAGAAATATAGTTATTTCGTTTAACATTCAAGTACAGGTTTAGACGTATTATCTAGTAGAAACGTAAAAACAATCTACTTATACAGCACTTCCGATTGTTTTATCTACTATTCCAACTAGAAAGTTCTGTTCATTGAAAACAAGCAACTCGTTAAAAACAATTAGCTTTATCGAATGCTAACAGGAAGAAAACATTTGATCCTCTAGTCGCTGGAAGTGAGAATTGAGGCCCGATAGGAAGCTGTCAGCACAAAATGTGTCGTCACACAATCGTGTGTTTGTTGGTATATAAAATACCTTTCAGTTACAATTAATCCGCCATTTCAGGTCATCAGTCTGTGGTTTAATTAAAAAAAAAACCGTGATTCTCCGTCAATTTCGATTTTTAGTTTTTAAAATACCTATATTTTTTTATATATATGTGACTGGTTTAAATAATTTTATATTCGATTTACCTTCCGGTTTCTTAAAAAAAGAACACTCGTCGTCACTCAGTTTGCGCTCTTCAAATTTCTTAGATGCATTCAGTTATCTAATAAAAAATGTAACATAATGAAAGAATTAGGATATGGTAGGTTAGGTTTATCGTCGCACTACAGCTACACGAGGGTTATTTGGAGACGGGCGTCGTATTTTAGAACCACAGTTAAGTGACGAGCTCGACATCGTACGCAGCGTTAGGTTAGGTTAGGGTTGAAGGATATTACGCGAAGGATAGCATGCACTCTCTTTTACGGGGTATTTTCGTCGGACATTTTTATTTTTTGGCTGCATTGGCCGTTTTATAGGTCGGCAGTTATTTTGGCGATGCACGGACACGAACCTGGGACCTTTCGCATGCTAGGCGAGTGCCCAACCAACTGGGCTCCCCATCCCCTAGATCCGAAATGAAATTTAATGTTTCCTATACGTTTTGGAGAATACTGATTATAAAAAAAGCTGTTTTTGAACTTGTTGTTGTGGTCCATTTGTCCCTCTCTCTGTCTGAAACCACTATAGCTCGAACAAAAAGAGCTACGGACTTCAAATTTGGTGCACGAGTTACTAGTACATGTCGGACGTAAAAATGAGGATTAACCCTCTAGTGCATGAATTTTTTGTTTCGTCCCCAAAAAATATATTTGTATCTCTAATGCTCATACATCACGGGAAAAATAAGGAAAAAAAATTAAATGCATCGGAATTTAAATAATTTCATTTTTTAAATTTGTTACCAAACGGTAACACCATGCATTAAGCTCTGAATAGATGCTTAAGGGATCATAGGAGTCTTACAAATGTGCAAAGAAGGAACTACAAAGTATAGTTTGATCTTTTATGTAATTTTTTAACTACTCAATATATAGGCATAATTTTTTTATATGTAATTCTACAAGATTTATTTAATATGAAACAAATTTTAAAATTTATAAAACTTTAGCCAAAACTAAAATAAATGATATTAAACATAAAGCTATTTGAACACATTGTGATTAGGCTTGCGCGGCAAATTGTGAGGTCAAAATTGAAGACATGACCAAGAAAATGACTTTATATTGTACAAATATGTACAAACAAAGACTTATACCTAAATTCTCAGCTCAATTTTAATTAGAAATTATTTTTAAAATTTTTTTAAATCAAAATTTTAAAAATTTTATTAATTTTTTTAGAAAAAAGTTCTTAAAATAATTTCTAATTAAAATTGAGCTGATAATTTAGGTATAAGTCTTTGTTTGTACATATTTGTGCAATATAAAATCATTTTCTTGGTCATGTCTTCAATTTTGACCTCACAATTCGCCGCGCAAGCCTAATCACAATGTGTTCAAATAGCTTTATGTTTAATATCATTTATTTTAGTTTTGGCTAAAGTTTCATAAATTTTAAAATTTGTTTCATATTAAATAAATCTTGTAGAATTACATATAAAAAAATTATACTTGTATGTTGAGTAGTTAAAAAATTACATGAAAGATCAAACTATGCTTTGTAGTTCCTTCTTTGCACATTTTCAAGACTCCTGACCCCTTAAAGTTCGGGGTACGAATATTTATTTTTATTCAAATTATTACCTTTTTTACTTTTTATATTTCTAATAAATTATACTTAAAAATAAAGCTTATTGATAATTTTATTATTCTATAAGAAGTTGCAGAGGCACACAGACACATATAGTTTTAGGTATAAAATCTTTAATGAAAACGTGTATAACAAACAAAAAAGAGTATTAATATTCAGTACATTTAGATTTTGTTAAACAGGAAAATTAGTTATTAAAATAATTATGAATAGTAGTTACTTTTGAAGCAAAATTAATGTACAAATAGAAGGCAATGGCAGGTTTAGTACAAATAGCAGGTATTTACGAATAAAAATATACAAAAAATCATTTTTAAACATAATTTTTTTAAATGGCAGAATGATACGACATAAAACAGTTATTTTTACTCTTAAAATCAAGTAGTACCAAGCATTTTAAACACTGAACTCTTGTGAATCCGTTACAGAGATACACGCAAATTAGCAAACAAAAGTTGTGCTTAATGCATGATGTTACCAAACGGTAACACATGTAGAAACCAACTACAAACTACCAATTTTGAAAAGAATGATTAGAAAACTACTAAATATAGTTTAAAATAACCCTCTTGAACTAGAATATTTTTTTCAAAGCAATTTAATTGTATTTAGTACTAGTATTATTACTTTGAATTCTGCCAAACACGTAAATTCACAACAGTTAGAAACTTCACTTTTTAATTTTGAATACACTTTTACTACTGTCAATTATGAGGGTTATTATTAACTAAAACTTTAAAATGGAATGTAATAGATGAAAAAAACACAAATTTGTCAAGAGGGATGTCTATTTTTTATAGAATAAAGTGGATTATGTAACTTGTTACCGAACGGTAACACTATGCATTAGAGGGTTAAGAGAAAACCGCTAATGCTCAAAGGGTAATTGCCGAAGAAATTTTTAGGTTTAAAAGTTATGAGAAATCCCTTTTAGGGTTATATAATTTCTTTTAAATGATTAATTACCTACAATTATAACTGAATTAAGTGCATTGATGTTTTGAGTAATTGAATTGAAAGCGATGTAGTTGTTGAATATACTTCTAGTTTTTTTTTTGTCATTGTTGTTGATGAAATAGATAAACATGACCAAAAGGGCCCCCTAAATATTTTTTTTGAAAACATAGAAAAGTTACAGCAATAGCGGTTTTATTAATTTATATTAGTTTTATAGACATATAAATTTATCTATGTAACAAACTACTGAATGATTTCGAATTTCAAGATCTGAAAGAATAAATAAAGCGCAAAAATTAAAAGTACTAGGAAACGGTGATATAAATAAATTTGAAACTTCACGTATTTAAATATATATATAAATATATATTAGGTTTAATATACATGAAAAAAAACACCTAAGGATATATAATGAAAAAGCCTCAAAATTATATGAGTTTTAAAAATTAAAGTTCATTCAAAATTAGTTCAAAGAGAATCATCCATACAAAACACGTTCAAAAACGTTGAGAGATTAAAAAAAAATGTGGAAACTTTGATAAGAATTACCAACTTTGAATGTTAAATAGGAAGCTCAACATTTATCGGGCACATATAGTGATATTCTTAAAATGTCAAGATTTTATTCAATATCCAAGATATTCAAAAATATTTAAATACTATGAATCACAAATAAAATAACTTATAAAAAATAGCGTGAAATAAAAGAAAATATAGTATATATTTTTTATTTTTAAAGTTTAAAAATAGCTTCTTTTATTTCTTCATAAATAAAAAAAATAGAGATTCACTCATATTTTCATTGGGAGGAGTTTTTGCACAGAAACTAGACGACCTTTTACGTGTGAGTCTATGAGGTCTACATTCTGGTTTTAAAGAAGACGATAGTCGCCTTAATTTTTTAAAAATGTGTTTTCAGGTTCAAGATCATAAGTAGTTTCGCCTTGTTTTAGAAACTCTTAGAATTGCGTCAAGGGGGACTTTCCATTTCAAAAGTTTTTAATTCTGTTGTACAATATATTTTTCAGGGTGTTGGCTGCAATACTGGTTGTTGGTTTACCAGCAAACCACAACTATTTAATTGCTATTTCGAAATAAATTTTGAGGGGAATTGGAATGGAGTCCTTATAAGGACACATTTCCCGATTTCTAAAAAAAAAATGCATAAAAAATTCAGACATCGGTATTAAATTATCTTTTGCGTTTTCATTTTTTAATGCCAAATATATGTTTGTTTTTGCCAGTACTTGAAAATTAAATAATGAACTTATAGTATTAACCTTAAATTTCTAAGCTGTGTATGGAGTGTACATTATAATATTTCTAAGTATGAAATTTTTCAAAATCAGCTATTAAAAACCTCCTATACATTTGATAATAAAGAGCTCATATACTAATTCACAGTTTTCATGCAGTTTATTTTTCTTGAGTATTTAGGGAAAATCATTGAGCTCGTAAAAAAGTCGCTAATTTAATATCTTGAGACATAAATAACAGTAACTTTATCAGAACTGTTAGGAAATATTTGATTTACAGTATTTCAAATTTGTGCGCACTTATAACTGATATAAAAAAGAAAGTAAAATAAAAAAAAATCTCATAATATAGACTTTTAATTTATAAAACATCATAAAACTTTAATAAAGACTAACAATACTTAAACCTGTTATGTATTTTTGATTGAAATGAAAAATACTATAATATCGACTTTAAAAGAATTACAATAGTTTAAAAGCCTACTTATAGTTGAAATTACTTATTGTTCAATCACGCATTGCTTGAACGATGGGTTATTAAAAATAAAATAAGCCCTCTTGTAACTCGAAGCGATTTTTGTTCAATCAAAGCCAAACACATTTTTAGTGGATTTTAAAGGTAACTGATAAAAAAAATATATACATATAGGGTAAGGTGGGGTAAGTGGGCCATTGGGGCAAGTGGGCCACACCCCCTGGCATTTCCCGAATTATGGACGTAAAAAAAATCTGTTACAATATTTTTACGTATTTACCCCAATAGATGCAGGAAACATTATGGCATCTTTTTCATTTAAGTATGTAACAAGGTACAATCCTTTTTGTGAAAATTTTTAACATTGCATCTTTTCGTAATTCACGCCATCATACTATTTTTTTATTTATTTCCAAACGGTTCATGATACAAAACAAAATGTTATATATTTTGAAAGTGTATAAAACATAGTATCTTTTTGTAGTGTCATGTACTTGTGATGTTGAAACGGTTAAAAGAAAATTGGAGTGGCCCAGTTGCCTCGCGTTTGGGGTAAGTGGGCCACCACAATGGCGGGGTAAGTGGGCCATGGGTGGCCCACTTGCCCCAACTCCTTAATATACTTTAAAAAAAAATTCATATTTACTGATTCATAGGGTTAGTCATATTCACTATTCATAGTCCTATTCATTGACATAGGCCAGTTTAAAATCTGCAGCCCTAACATTTTTTTTACACTACATGCAAAAATGACAAGATGAAAATTAACGTATTTTTTCTTGTAGTAAGCTTGCATGCCAGAAAAAGTTGCTATGGGGGAACCATTAAAGATACATCATTACTTTTTTTTTTCAAACACTCAAAAAATAATGTAGATTATTCCACTTGCCCCACCATATCTCTACCAGTTATGTGTAAAAATATATTAGGGGGGTGGCCCACTTACCCCACCATGCGGGGCAAGTGGGCCACTCGGATGACCAAAAAGAAAAACCTATTTTTTAAATTTATTTTTTGCCAATTTGAGTTAAGGTTGTCATGGGTGCAGTAATAACATATGAGAGAATGGACCCCCCAAAAAAATAAGTGGTTAGGCCGATTACATCCAGTGGTATGAGGGTCTAAAGTCGAATTATGCCAAAAAGGTGGCCCACTTACCCCACCTTACCCTATATAAAATATTTTTTGTATAAGAAGATTTATCATACATTTTGTAAGCTTTATGTGCCTAACTGATCTCCCGTTTTCAAATTAAGGAGAAAACAAATGAACGGTAAAAGTCACGGAAGAGAAATTCTAATATATGAAGAGTACAGGGGAAAAGCCGCTTTATATCGTAGAAAACTTTCCTCATCAGGCCTCTTTTTCGATGATAGCTACAGTGGTGGTCAAAATTATAAGGACAACTGAAAATTGAACAGAAAATTTTTATTTCTGAATTAAATGAAAATGTATATCGACATAAAATACTTCTTTATGCTATAATCATTTAAGAACAATAAAAAAAACCTAGAAAATTTTAGTTTATAAAAATAATAAACAAAAATTGCATTGTTAGGAAACTGGACAAAATTATAAGGACATTTAAAAAATTTCAAGTCCAAACAATTAATAATTAATAAGTTCACCCTTATTTTCAATTACTTACCTTATTACTATTAATCTTGACGTCATAGAGCTAGTTAGCTTCTTTAGGGTGCTCACAGGGATATTTTTCCATGCCTTTTCAATTGATGACATCAGTTCTCGTTTGTTATAGGTATTGAGTGCCACTTTTGTAAACTTCGTACGCCAAAATACCCCACAAATTCTCGATTGGGTACAGATCGGGACTTTTAGGAGGCCAATCAGTCAATAGTTTTTACAGAATTAGCGTTAAACCATGATTTTGAAGCTGCGGACACGTGTATGGATGCATTGTCCTGCTGGAATAAATAGTCACCACTGGTTATCAACGGTGCTTGTGGCAAAAGATTGTCACCCAGCATGTCAACATAACTATTTGAGTTCATTTTCCCTTGAATAAATGCTATTTCTGTAGTTCCAGAGGCTGCGTAACCAGCCCAGACCATTACCGAGCCGCCACCACTGAACTGAACTGAAACTCTGGAAGGAGTATACCATGATAAGCTAGTGAAGCCTATTTTTGGGTCACTTGGCGACAGCTTTAAGGAGAATATGTGCCACATTCGGCATGAATTCGCCTATCACAATTGACACTTGACTTGACAATTTGCATTGGATGTCGCCAATCGCTCGCCAAAGAATAGTACTCCAAGTAATTTTAGTTTTAAAGATTGTTCCTGCAATGCTATTTTTTTAATAGTACATGTTTCCGAAACTTCATTGTGTAAAGAACTTTCTAAAGCAATAACATATCAATTTTTTGTTTAGAAAATTATTGAAAAAGTTGGTTTAAAATGCCTTTTTTAACAGGTAAAGTATAGGATTGGCGGCAAAAGTTGGGTTGCTCTTACAGGGTTGCTGGGCTTCACCGACCCGTTTGACGAGTGTTTCGATTAGGGTTACTGGAATATCTGCGTATGAGGGTTGCGACATGATGCTCTCACCTGATTGGCTGGAGCATAGCCATGCTCCAGGGATACGGCGCTGTTATTTTTTCCCCGTAGACATTACACGGTGACTCAGCGAAGCTCTAATAAATCGCATCTAAACGATATAATCAAAGGAACGTAACCACTATTTGTTATTGATTTTGTTTTCAATGATCTATATTCTTCAATATTTATTCTTTTTTGGATTAAAATTCTTAATGGTAAAGCTGTAATCCATGTTTTAATACCGGCGTGTGTCATTGCTATGGAATAAAAAAAGCTGTTTAAACTCGGAAAAAAGGTATAAAGCTTTACTTTTTAATCTTTGTATTGTAAATAAACATCATGTGGACTATTACATTTCTAAAAATAGTATTTTTTATCATTATACTACCAGAAAATGCCATTTTTAATGTCGAAGCTAACAGACGGTATTTGGCATGTCTTTGGCATGCGTTGGCGGAACAATAGTTGGCGGGGTAACGTAAACAAACCGCAAATCAAAGTCATTGCTTACTTGAAAGTTGAAAACATTCTTATTTCTTCCAAACTAAGCAACAACATAATGTTTATCTGTGTAAAACTGGAAAAATAACTAGTTTTGTTTTATTGGCGAGTTTGGCTGAGCGATAACGATTTTAGCATGGCTCACCTGCTAAGCTCCTTGTCGTTACCCTGAACAGCACACAGTGTATTGAAGGTACCCTAGTTTCGATACTCCTTCCAGAGTTTCAGTTCAGTTCAGTGGCCGCCACCATATGAACGCTTGGGAAAGATTTCTTTTTCTTTGCGAAGATTATACCAAAAATACTTAAAACCATCAGGTCCGTCTAGGTTAAACTTCTTTTCATCAGAAAAGACATCATCCCATTTTTCACCCATAGAAATGTACTTTTTTGCCAACTCCATCCTGAGTATCTTTTGGGTTTTTGTAAGAGGGGTCAATATAAAATATGATTTCAGTTTTCCGTATCGAACCTGTTTAGCATTTTGTAAAACACGGCGAACGGTTCAAGCGCTGTAGTTCAAGTCCAGTTCACGCTTTATTTCCGTCGATGTTTGCTTTTTTGAGCAAGCTCTACTTATAATTCGTCTTTTATCTCTCAAACACACAGAAAATGGCCTACCTGGGTGTTTTCGTTTTCCATAATTTTTCAAAAAATTATATATTACAGTCTTTGATCTATTCAATTTCAATGCTATTTCACGTCCAGTATGTCCAGAATTTTTATAATCGATTAATTTTCCTTTTTCAAACACTGAAAGCTTCGTACCTAGTGGCATGGTTGAAGATAAGTGTAATGAAAGTTTCAAACACTCGCAAAATCTTTATAACACGATGGAATGACGTGTACAAGCCGAAACTTTGTGAATTTTATGCTAATTTATGCATTAAACTTACAGAAATACAATTGTCCTTATAATTTTGTCCAATTTCGCTGTATGTTAAATTTTATAACGCATTTTAAAATTATGCATTTAATGTATATTTGTAAAGAATCTTATTTAAAATGCTTAATTTACTATTGGCTAGCAGACATAAAATTTGCATAATTCAACCGTGATTTGTCGAAAAGATCTAGCTGTTTTTCCATTGTCCTTAAATTATGACCACCACTGTAGTAATCGCCTAAACAGGTGTAAGGGAGCCAGTTTCAAGACATTATTTTACCGAGATTCACGTGATGCACGATTCCGACGCTTGGACCAAGAGAAGAAGAAAGAGAGAAACCGGTTTCCTTTCGCCAATGTCCGCCAAGCAGACACAATTAAGGGAAGACTCCTAATAAATCAAGAGGTTCCTCCCCTGTACTCTTCATATGTGATCCTTAACAATTGGAAATTGATAAGTTGCATATTTTACTTTTTAATTGTTTTTTTTTTTTAATCTTTTTTGAGATTCTTGAAAATTTAGCTGATGCTCGCACATCATGCAATTAAACGGAAATATTGCGAAATATTTAAACAAGTACGGAGTACTACCATTTCTTAGAATTAACTACTTAGCCACTTGTTCCCCATTGCGGTTCTAGTCACGCTATCATCTCCATTTCATGTAAGGATTTTTGGCACGAGGCACACAAATGCTGACTTGGGCTTCTTTTACTGGAAAGCAATTTTAAAGTTATAGATCTTTCGGGTTATGCTGATTTTGTGTAATTTCCTTTATTTTCAGTGTTGTTAACATGAACAATCATTGTGCATTTTGTATTAATCGTAACAAATTAAATCAATAAAACATAGTTATAACGAATGAAACATAATGAGCGCTTTGCTGTCTATTATACTGACCAATCTAAATTTAAGGATATTAGCTCTTGAATTAGTGATGCTTTATAGCCTTTTTAGTCTATCACTTTAAAAAAATAGTTATTAAATTTTTTCTTTGACTCATAGTTTTAATGCGAGAAAGAAAGTTAAGGCATCTTCTATAATCATTTCTGTTTCTTCTGTCACTGCTATTTGTTTATATTTTCTTATGCATCAACAAAAATTATTCAATTCTTCAAAATTTTCATTTGATTTAACTCCCTTCTGTAGCTAAACTAAAATGAACTAAACTCCCCGGCGCAACAGCCCATTACTGGGCCAAGGCCTGCCGTGCCCATTTCAGCTTTCGTGACCTAGGGCTCTGGGGTGCTAGGCATATGTCCTGGTGAGGTGGTCAGCCTCACGCGGAACCCCCAGTGTTTAGTTACCAAGCATGCTTGGCACCCATTTTATCAATCCACTCAAGAGATGAAAGGATGGGTCAACCTCGCCAAATCCGGCATTCGATCCCCGGACCTGTGGCGTTTCAATGCGAAGCACTATCACTGGGACACTGAGCCTCCCTTTTCTAACTACACTCTTAAAACAAAAGAGTGAAATCCACTCCAGTTGGAGAAGTGCATTTTCGACACCGTAAAGGCATGCATATTTACTCAGACTGAGTTAAAATCACTCGTTTGGAGTGATCCTGTCGGAGGTTTAACACACAAAGGATCCACTCCAAAAGGAGAAGTGCATTTTCCAGTCTGGAGGAGTGAAATCCACTCAGACTGAGGTAAATTGGGAGTGTTTGTTTTAAGAGTGTACTCATCGAAAAGCTTTGTTCCTAAAAGCTCGTCAAATTCTATCATACAGTATGCCTCAGAATTGGTTTTTCCTCAAAACGACTACTAAACGTTTCCATTGTTTTAAAATCAATAATCACGATTAGGTTAATGTCCTTTCTCTTCCTCCCTGAACATCCTCTTTTTCATTATCATATACTCTTAAAACAAAAGAGCGATTTTAATTCAGTCTGAGTTAATTTTCACTCCTTTCGGTGTAGAAAATGCACTTCCCCTATAGGATTGGATTTCACTCCTTTGTTTTGTTAAACCTCCAACAATCTTAACAACAAACGAGCGATTTTAAGGCGACTAGGAGCGATTTAGGGCGATTTTAAAGCGATTACGAGCGATCTAGGAGTTAATTTTCACTCCTTTCCAGTGTCGAAAATGCACGTCTCCAAAAGGAGTGGATTTCACTCTTTTTTTTTAAGAGTGCGTAGCAGCCTCTTTATACAAAGGGTTTTTTCAGCTCCTCTTAGGCCACCCATCACCAGTTTAATAAATGTATGACCAAAGATGGCGCCGGTCTGTTGTTCAGCTTTAAAAAAAAAAATGAACTGTTCAGTCCTTGAACTTCCGGTGCCTCCAGGCTCACACGAAAAACACAGAAAATTCTCAAAGAAACTCTGACGAGTCTCTTTTCCGTGGATTGTACGAGTGACGTCATACATGTCGAATTGATCTAAAAAAACATTTTACAAAATTATATATAATATTGTTGTGGGAAATGGTGGGACTATTTGGATCATATCTGTGGTTTGGGTTATATCTGTTGTGAATGTAGACATGGCTGGAGTTCCATTATGCCTATAAGAGGAGTTAGTATAAATAGAAAGTAACGTTTTTGTGTGTTTACCGGAAATTATATATCAGGTGACAGGTAAGATATTGGATTATATAATGCATTTTTATACATCTTAAAATTGTATTTTGAAATTTATACAATTGTGGATATTAATTGTTTTCATGTAAAAATGAATTGAAAAAACAAATTGGATTTCATTAAAATAAGTTTAAATTTCTTCTAATTAATTAATTTTTTTCATACAAGTGGTACAATAATATTTGTACAGTGTAGAGTAGTATAATTCATTTACAGTTATCCGTTAGTATTGTTTAAATGAAGGGCATATTTCCTGCCTGTATGGTTTTTTTTTTATGAAATTAGATTAATTTATAGCGGTACAAAAAAAAGGTGGTTAAATGTTAAAAAATATTAACTCTTCGCATAACATAAAATTAGAAAAATTGAGCTAAAATACCTATTGATGCATTTTATTTGTGTTTAACTACAATCATGAGGAATGATCCTGAACGACCTTAATGTATAAAGTAAAAACCTAATAAACCTTAATGTATTTTATTTGGAGGCTGTATATATTATAGATTTGCACGTAACGAAAATAAACAACTAAGAAAAAAAGTAATTTAGCCAATTAAGAACTCTTAATTACTACTTTTTAAATGCATTTTAACAAATGAAATATTAACTACATACGTATCCTTATTGGTCAACTGATATGTTACAATAAACAGTTTTCATTAATAATTTAACTCCCTGATGTATGCAATAGCTAAAATACTTCAAGGGAATGTCAGTTTCTCACAGTGTTAAAATTCATAAATTGTGTAAATTCATTAAATATTAAAACATAATGTAAATTTAGGTTTCTTTACGAACAACTTATTATAAAAGAATAAAAATATGAAAAGTAAAATTTTTCAATCAATAATTGTAAATTGTAAGCTGTAAATAATTGTATAATAATTGTAAATTGTAAAGTTTTGCATTTAAATCTCGTACAAACAATGTTTACACTCTGGCGAAGGTTAATCGCACGAAAAAATATCATTGTTTTTCGAAATAGTTTACAGTAATATATGAAATATTAATTGATAAATTTGTAGAGATATAGAAATATCCCATTTATTTTACCCAACTACTATTAAAATTAAATTTTTACTTTATTTTTCAGGATAGAATTGACCATTGGAAGTTGTATTTTTATTGCATGAAAATGAATGTTACACTATTTCTTGGACTATTTGTTGTGTTGTTTTCTTATTTTTCAGGTAAATTTTGGCTTTGAAATATTTCTTTTAGTTTGTATCATATTAACAATAATTAAACTAAGGTTGTATTATTATCATTTGATTATTAATATTAGCCCTTATCAGAGGAATCAGTATATATCCGTATCATTATCATCCTTACTATCTTCCTTATCATCTTTAGCATTACCATTATCCATATCATCAGCATATCCTTAATATCTTTTTCATATTCCCATCAGCAGCACAATAACCCAAATAATTACTATCATTAACATTAACATCAGCATAATCCCTATAATAAATATTGCCGCCATCACTATTTCATTGGATTATTATCAATCGGTATTCTTTAAATTGAAAAGTAACGTAAGTTTAATCATTTGGGAAGTATAAAAGCTACACTCAGAAAAAACTTGTGTTTGCATTCAATAAAAAAAATATGTGTTTTCCCCGATTATTAAACATTGCGTTGAAACAGTAAAAAAATTGTATTGCGACCAAATAATAGTGCATGGATAGCACAAAAACTATGTTGAAAGCACAGCATTTATGTATTCTTTCAAACTGCAGCATCTGCTCTTTAACGTTTCAGAAAAATAACTACACTGAAACTTAAAAAATTGTATTACGGTAATTTAAAATGAATGTTCTAATTTTGTTAGACATATTTTAGAAAACAATATAGTTTGTATTTTTTTGTCAATCGCGCATGGATACAATCACCTTCTCTCGCAATCGTCAGTAGTGTTGGAACAACAAACAATTGAGTTCGAATGACATCAACACAATTCTTGTATTGAAGCAACACAAAATTGTAATGTTGCCATATATTTAAAAAAAAATATTAGCGTTCCACTTGTGCTGTTTGAACAATTTTTTTGCTTAGTATAATATAGTTTAGAATAATTGAAATTGAATAAACAATGTTTTGTTTTATTCCAGATTCCGCTCCTTTTGCTGCTCCTCTGAGTTGGGGTAGCTTTGCAAACCTATTAGAAGTGCATCATAATAATGAAACAGTTAATGCTTGTGCAATTGGTGAATGTCTGCATTGGACCGAGTGTCCGTCAAACGCGGAAATATCCAACGCAACGGAGAACTGTTCTGGCAAACCGTGGGGCAAATGGGTTTGCTGCTTGCTTACAAACTCTAGCTCAAGTACAGAAACTCATATAAATAGTTCTGTCACAGATTCCGTCGAATTAGACAATTATAATTCTGACGAAGATCATCAATTAAGTGTAAAACAGAACCTATCTATGGAACTGTGGAAAGATTCAAGCACTGAATCTGATTGGGAAGATGTGAAAGGAATTTCAAAGAATGGTGATACTAATTCGAACTTTTTAAGAAGACGCAGCTGGAGAACATCACCCTCTCCACCTATTAAGTTCACCTGGAAACCTGCAACTGAAGATCGCCATCTAAACCCTGTTAATAAAAATACCAATTTTGTTTCAAGCAAAACGACCCAAAGTACATGGTCAAAATCTACAAAAGTACCTTGGAGACAAAACAGCCCATCAACGAAAAAAACTTTGGGCTACAATCCAAATTTAACAGACCTCCAGAAAAAGACCACAAATTCTTACGCAAAACCTACGAAGACAACATCCCGTTCATTTGTAAAATCTTCCACAACTTCATACAACTGGAATCCTACACCTATCGTGGAAAAACGAAGCACTAAAATTAAGAAAGTCACTACAACACCAAGGCCTAGGTCAGAAAATAGGCACACTTCAGGAAGGCGAACTCCTAGTACTAGTGCTTCAACAATTAAAACTTTCAAATCAACTACAGCTTATCCTAGTCGGGCAACTACCAAGTCAACAGTAAACAGCCGACGATCTAGTCCACGTGTTCCTCAACCTCCAACGGACAACAACTTCCCCAGTAAGTTTATGTTTTTAAACAATCATCAATGTAAAATTATTGATATTTTAAACTGAATGTATAAATTGAAGAGTTTAGTGGAAGAACATGCCAAGTGACATTTTTTAAAAATTTGGGATTTTTGTGTCAATGAACAAATTACTAATATCTTTATAACGATAACATGTTTCCTCTTTCCCATAAACTTTAAGTTTAGTATATGTTTTATGGTTTGCAACTACCGATTTTGACAGATCTAAGTGCAGACTAAAAACTTTTAAAGCTCGTTTTCACATTTCTGTCACTTAGCACGTTCTTCCACTAGACTCTTTAATTCAGCTGATGAACATTGAACAAGTCTATCGCTTATTCGTCTATTATATAACTAGAGCCTTATTAAGATACAAAGTAGTCATACTGATTTAAATTCAAATATTATTCAGTAAATACATAAATATTACAACAAATCTAAACATGCATAATTTTATAAGTTTTCGAAACTTTCAGGGTGTGGAATCCGTGGTTTGGACACCTCATCTAGACGAAGGGGACGAAGCGGTTCTCTGATTTATCATCCTGATTCAGTATCGATTGACACAGGCAAGAAAGGTACAATTTTTTTTAAAAAAAAAAACTTGCTTCTAATATCAGTTGAAGACGTTAAGTGCAAAAAAAGTTAAATAACTATTTGTAAAAAATTGAGTTGGTTAGCTTTTCATACAGATTATATACGTATTGATGATTATTGAGCTCTACAGTTATCCTCAGAAATATAAGCCACCATGTTTAGGATAACAACTTGAAAATCTAGGTTTCAACTTTTGAAATTTTTTTAATGTTGAGTTGTAATATGTAAGTTGTATTGTGATATTGTACTTGTATTCCCAGGCTTATTGTTAATTGCAATCTCTCTAAATAAACGATATAAAAAAAAAGCTTTTTATTTTCATTATGCAGTTTGTTTGTAAAACAACAAATCGTTTTGTATATTCACAACATCGATTAGGAAGTTTTTAAAATTAAAAAATAATGTGGGAATATGCTTACGTATTCTTTCACATTCATAAATATTTCTTGACTAGCTCCTTTTACAAAAAGAAATAATACTTTATGTTCCCTAAATATTTTGATAATTACATTTCTTTGTATTATATTTAATACATTATTTATTATAACAAATTATATTTAAAAGAAAACTTTCTTCTCACTTTGTCTTCGGTATAGATATACACATAATTATTACAGATACTTATCTTAAGGGAAAACTAAATTATTAATAACGCACATTTTTTTCTTCTGTATATTACAACTTATCAATGTCCTTCCTTCTATTTATTATCTCCTCTTTTTATCCCTCAAATTTTAGTTGGAAGTAATAACGTGTAAGTCATTACCACATTTTAAACTATTACATTGTCAAATGAAAATTCTAGTTGATTCTAAAATTATGAACAATCTAAACAGGATATTGCGGTATTTTCCCATCTTCGAGCATACAGCAGACAATTTTTGTTGACTGTGTTTAAAGATAGAAGAGAAACTGCTTCGACAAGACATGTGTAATAGTAATGGTAAATGTTGTTTTGCAGACAATAATTATATAATTTGCGTTTTGTTATTTCAGATTCTCGGAGTGGCATTACAGGGAAGTCTTTTCAAAGAATTGTTGGCGGTACCGAAGCTGAGCCATATTCATGGCCTTGGATTGTAAGTATTGAAATAGGATAATTATATAACTGCAAAGTGATAATAATTCTGTTGGGGAGACCGGGGCTAGTTTCCCCATGGGGCAAGTTTTCCGCCTGACCTTATTGGAAAATGAGCGATTAGGGAGTGAAAACTGGTGATTTGGTTTATGAAGCAACCCATCATATGTCCACCACAAAAATCCTTTTTCAGTTGGTGTTGAGGGATTATCGTTAGAGCTATTTATATGATTTTTTCCCAAGTTGAGTAACGTTTCATAGTGATATTGAAACTTAAATTGAAAATACAATTATCAAACTTAAGTTTTATCGTTGCTTGTAGAAATTTGTGGTTTCTTGAAATAACATGAAAAACTAGCCCCGGTCATCTTTAACTGTAATAATCATTTTACATTATAGATTTTAGTAAAAGTCAATAGTACATATTGTATTTTAGATTAAATTTTGCGTAAGGAATCGTATAATTTATTGTAATTAACTTATTATAATTATCGAATTTGATAATTTAATTTTTGTACTTATATTTATGTATTAGCAATTTAAAAATTTAATACCCATTCATCGCATTCATCGTATGGAATAACTTTTCATACTGCGATTGAAATTTAAATTAAATATACAATTATTAAACTTAAGTTTCATCGCTGCGTGTAGAAATTTGTGGTTCCTTGAAATAACATGAAAAACTAGACCCATGATAACTACCCCGATCATCTAGAAAACCTGGAAAACTAGCCCCGGCTTATTTTTTAGTCAAATACATGTATTCGCAGTTAAAACATAAATTGTAAGCCCGAAACCGCATTTAACCACTATGTAGCGTAAAAAAATATTATATGATAAAAATGGATAGATATTTTAAGAAGTTTCGATCGTTGTTTCTACCATAAACGTAGATTTTAACAAAATGTTTTTTTTTTCACAGGTGACACATGATTTTAAAATAATATTATTTCAAATTAAAATCTTTTCTAATATTCCGAATTTGATTAAATTAAATTAAATTTTTTTTTGTAAAGGCTGCCCTGTATCGCGTGACCTCTAGTGGCGGCAACAGCTTCTTGAGTGCCGGTTCCCTCATCAACGAGCAGTTTGTCCTGACCGCAGCACACGTCTTCACACCGGAAGATCTCAGGTAAATAAATTGTCTTTGCGGTTTTAGGTTGCCTTGAAAGCAAAAGACGGCCTTCACTTGTTTTCTACACTCCCAAAAATATCTTATATATAGTTTTTATATAAATATATGTTTAAAATAATTATAGGCTTAAATGTATATTTTTCAAGCAAGCTCTGTCAGTATTTTTTAGCTTCGACACTACGTTTTTAAACTACGACACTACGTTTTTAAACTACGACACTACGTTTTTACATAACATTTTTTTTAATGGGGATGCAACATTGCCGGTCAAGCCTTTGCAGACTCGGCACATTCTCCAGAACTAAGAGAAATTTTTGTGGCACCATCTAGGCGACTCTCGCTACTAATTTTGGCGCACAGATTACAAGGAATGAGCTAGCTCTCTGTGGATGTTGAAGTATGCCGAAATTTAATTTTGCCGAGAGAACCCTGGCCAAATGGGCCCTCCAGGGATTTTTTACATGCCCCATAATCATATGACATGCGTGCTCAGAATTTTCTCATCCAGAAAATCCGACGACTCAGCCGGGGTTCGAACCCGCGATCTGGGCTTACGAGGCGGACACGTTTCGTTTAACCTCTCAGCCACTGAGCCTCTTAGCCGCTTTTGCATAAACGTAAAAAGTGGAAACTTGTATAAATGCTATTACTACAAATACTACAGGTATGTGTGATACGTTACAAACTCGGCGTTTCAAAACTAGAAGACATAGAAAATCTTAGAAATCTCTGTGTACCTGTAGAGTGTTAAGATTTGGAATTGGGAAGATTTGTTGTATGTGGACAAGAATTTATCAATTTAATATTTTAAGGGGTCTAAGGAGTCTTAAAAATGTGCAAAGAAGGAACTACAAAGTATAGTTTGATCTGTCATGTAATTTTTTAACTACTCAATATACAAGTATAATTTTTTTATATGTAATTCTACAAGATTTATTTATTATAAAACAAATTTTAAAATTTATGAAACTTTAGCGAAAACTAAAATAAATGATATTAAACATAAAGCTATTTTAACACATTGTGATTAGGCTTGCGCGGCAAATTTTGAGGTCAAAATTGAAAAAATGACCAAGAAAATGACTTTATATTGTACAAATATGTACAAACTAGGACTTATACCTAAATTCTCAGCTCAATTTTAATTAGAAATTATTTTAAAATAAATTTAAAATCAAAATTTAAAAAAATTTATTTATTTTTTTAGAAAAAAGTTCTTAAAATAATTTCTAATTAAAATTAAGCTGAGAATTTAGGTATAAGTCCTAGTTTGTACATATTTGTACAATATAAAGTCATTTTATTGGTCATTTTTTCAATTTTGACCTCAAAATTTGCCGCGCAAGCCTAATCACAATGTGTTAAAATAGCTTTATGTTTAATATCATTTATTTTAGTTTTCGCTAAAGTTTCATAAATTTTAAAATTTGTTTTATAATAAATAAATCTTGTAGAATTACATATAAAAAAATTATACTTGTATATTGAGTAGTTAAAAAATAACATGACAGATCAAACTATACTTGGCAGTTCCTTCTTTGCACATTTTTAAGACTCCTTAGACCCCTTAATCGGTGTAAATCACATATCGAAAAGGATTCAGAGGCACACCCCTTACCTTACCAGTAACGGGCCGATAGAGTAAACACTTTTTATAGTTAAAAACACACACAAATAATCACATTAACTAAATGTATTTATAATATTAATTACCTATTTTAATAAATATTTAAATTATCTTGGTTTAATTTCATTTCGATCGACATTTTTTATTTTTTTAAACTTCGGAAATTTGTAATAGCGCCACAAAAACTGAACGTTTTTATGATGCGTCTACAAAACTAGTTGGTCGTAATATTAGGATACTATGGGTTTATGTTGAATCAAATGTTAAATGGGGAACACAAACATTGTTTACCAACGTGAGAAAATTTGCTACCGAACTTTAAAACCCCACATAAATGTGATATTGATGAAAATTTCTTGTTCAAAAAGTAAACTATGTGCTAGTAAATAGTTAAATTTAATTAAATATAACCTATTCAAAATATTATTTCAATTTTTAAAGCTATACACAAAGAAAAAAATAATTCTTACTCCCTACACTCTTAAAACGAAAGAGCGATTTTAACTCAGTCTGAGTTTATTTCACTCCTCCAGTCTGGAAAATGCACTTCTCCCATAGCAGTGGATCCTTTGCATGTTAAACCTCCGACAGGATCACTCCAAACGGGTGATTTTAACTCAGCCTGAGTTAATATTCACTCCTTTCCAGTGTCGAAAATGCACTTCTCCAACTGGAGTGGATTCCACTCTTTTGGTTTAAGAGTGTACAACATATAGAAATTATGTTTCAAACAATGTAAATTTACATGTGTTATAGAGGAATAGCTATTTCTTAAGAACTAAAAATAAATGCCCTGTGTCATAGAGAAGGAGAATAAGTCACTTTTCTTGTTTCTTCTCTAAAATTTTCTACATAAAAATTTTGATTAACGAAGGTAATGTTTATTTTCTATAATATCAACTTGATGACGATGTCAGCTGACCTCAATGGTTGCGTCATCGGATCTTCGTTGCCCTTATTCTAGTTCACAAAAATATGTAATTAGTTTTCGGAAAATAATAATTACTATTATGATGTACGTCCTCCTGACTTAAGTTTCGGTTTTGGTGGATTTTTTCACGGCCCTCGAAACCTGTTCGAAAATCTTTACCTCATGACTGACGTCATAAAAGGTTGCATACCCTTTCGTGGTGAGGTCCTACATAAGGTTTGTCTATGGACGGATTTGTTTTCAATACGTATTTAGCAAAATATGTTATTTAGAAAAAGTAAGGCATTATTGTATAATTATTGAGTAGATTCGCATAAAAATACTAGTTTTTGAGATTTTAATATTGGTTTGTCCTTTGTTTTCCCGTTCGGAATAAGCCCGATTTCACGGCTTTGTTTCCGAAACGAAATGGCTTGTCACACGTGTTCAGTTTTCTTATTTAGATTTTTAATTAATACATCGATATTCTAATTAAGATAAGGATAAATTAGGAGAGTACAGTAATCGTTTTCTCTTCGTACGTTTCTGTTCGGAAAGAAAATATGTTGATCTTTTCGGGAGCAAACCCTTATGCCTTTAGTCATTCATAGCAGAAAAAACGAAAATACAGATCATGCAAACATCTCTGCGGGACTATCACACACGAACGGAAATTGCCGTTTTGAATAGCAATATAACTTACCTGAGCTGTGCCTTCTCTCGCAAAAACATTCAAGCATTCTTACAAGTGATCCAATTAAATCCTTCACATTTACATGTCGCCCTGGATCCATTTAGCATGATTTGAAATTGCTTTTTTTAAAGTTATGTAGAACTTTTTTTTAACTGTACCGTTTTACAAAGCAATAGCTTGATACTGATTGTAAAATTGGCAAAATTTACTTTTTAATCCCAAAAATTTTGGGGAGTTACATCGAAAAATAAAAATTGTACAACAACACATTTAGGCTAGTTGGTCATGGGTAGCCAAATCAGTAGAGAACGTACCGGAAACAGAGATTCATTACTAAAACTTAAAAAAATCTCTATAATTTAACGATTTCTTTGCAGGTCGGCCACTTTTGTAGTTATGCTGGGCACGCATACAGTAAGGGAAACAGGCGCCGAGCACACAGTGGCGTCTGTCATACGTCATCCAGGATACGAGCGACGATCCTACTACAACGACATCGCCTTGCTGAAGCTTGCGAGGCCCGTGACATTCAGCAACTACATTATGCCGGTGTGTTTGCCGACAGGACCCATGACGGATTCGGATCTCATTGGGAAGAGGGTGACTGTCATGGGATGGGGAGATGAATCTTATGGTGAGTTGCGAACGTTGGTCAATTACTTTTTCTGATAAGATAAACGCACAGTAGGCAAGTTTACATAAGCCATCGAATCCATGGATTGATGAGCAAACTCAGCAATTTTTCCCTCCTAGGAATTTTCTCCCAGACAGAACCGGGATTGCAGGGTTCATTGGAAGGTTTCGCAAACCCTCCAATGAAGGAGGGTTTGATGTTTCATACCATGGATTCGGTCACAGACTATCATTTTGGTTCGAAATCCTGTTCGACCTCGTTTTACCCTAATGGGGATTTTGGCATTGCATGGATTCGATGGCTCATGTAAACGCGCCTAGTGTATAGATTGTATAATCAAGAGTAGACTGGATAGAATTCTCAATATTAAGGAAACGCAAACCGATGCAGCGTGTTAACTGGAGACAACTATTCTACTATTTTGAAACTTTTTCGCTAGTGTGAGGTTTTTTTTAACAATCTTTTAGAAATATATAACGGTACGATCTTTTAACGATACTAACGATCTTTTTGATGTATTTAAGAATCTTTTAACTATATCGTTATCTATAAAGTAAAGATCTCTAAGATAAGATAAAGACTCAGCGTTGGGGTTGTACAGCTGGGGAAAAAAAAAACGAATCACCCCTCGTTTCTCGGCTGGTATAGATCAAGGAATTTTGTGCAAGGTGTCAATTTTCAGGAAATAGCGTGAGGAATTGAGAACTGGCAACAAAAATTGTAATAGGGGTCGTCTACATATTAAAATGAGTACCAACTTTGAAAATTCCAATGGCAACACCCAATTTTTTTTACATAGAAATGTTCAGCACCTTCAAAATACCCCATATATAAAAAAGAATTATTTATAGTGCATTATCTGCTGAGATATAAGTATTCAAAGTTGAACGCCCATAATGTTAAAAAAGTTTCACAAACTTTTATTCATACCTCTTCAAATAAAATGAATAGAACAAAGATTTTTTTTTCATTATATACTTCTTAATTTTCCAAAAACAAATCACACATGTTTTTTCATCAATTTTTTATTTTTAATAATTTTTTATTTAAATTTAAATAAGAAAAAATAAAACATGAATAGCAACCCCAAATTTTTTTCGCATAAATCGATATAGCAGGTCAAGTAGAACCAAAATCCCAAATTTTTTAATTCAATAACAATTATTTGCTGAGTTATTGTAAAAAAACTGAAAAAGAGGATTTTAAGGGACCGTGTAAAAAATTACTCGGCAAATTTGATCCTAAATTGCATAATCGTTTGGTGATTAAAAAGCGTTTGTCGGTAAATGTTTATTCAAGTCATCGATTTCTGTCACATGTTTAAAAATCTTTTCTTATTTCAAGTGCATACAATGTATTTTCTTTGTATAATTAGCATTAAATTATATCGTTGTTATATTTTTAAATGAATGTTATTTCCAATACAATTTCAAAAAGTGTGTTTAATATTAAAAATTAAATACCCTAGAATATTATTGGAATTCGGTTTTAAATACATTTGATTGTTACCACATTAATTAGTTAAAATGATTAGTGCCTACTGCGCGTCGGTTAAAAATCATTACCAAATCATTCTGAGTAATTTTATTTTGCTTTCCTTAAATATCGTGTTAAGGACGTAACCCTCAATTTGCAATACGTGGTTTACCGATAAAGAACTAAACTCCTCGGCGCAACAGCCCATTAGTGGGCCAGGGCCTGCCGTGCCCATTTCAGCTTTCGTGATACAAGGGCTCTGGGGTGCAAGGCATATGTCCCGGTAATGTGGAAAGCCTCACGCGGAACCCCCAGCGTTTAGTTCCCCAAGCATGCTTGGTCCCGAATTTATCGACCCACTTAAGGGATGAAAGGATGGGCAACCTCGCATAATCCGGGATTCGATCCCGGACCTGTGGCGTGGCAATGCGAAATAAGCACTACCACTAATCCACTCGATATTACCGATAGAGTGCGACCGATTTTTAAACAAACTTTTTGCAACAATGTTTGCGAATGAAACAAAAATTTGCATAAAAAGTTTGAAGTATAAGTGTAATAATCATGCTTTTCAATCTGATTGTAACTAATAGCATTTGAAAATCTGTTCGTTATAAATAAACGTGTATGCGACTTAATTTAAAATTAAAACTTTTCATCTTCTAGCCTTTATTTTATTTCTGAATTTTAAAATCCAAAATTAAAAAAAAAAAAAAAAACATTCGAAAAATCCCAAAATTACTGAAGAAGTTAAATTCTAGCATCCGTTGGCGAGATTATGCTAACCCTTTTTTAGCTTGTCGTTTTGAAAAGACACAACCAAAATATTACCTTTTTTCACTTAGGAGATTTGCCCCTAACCGAGTTCAAAATTAAGGATTTAATATCTCAGCAAATAATGCAAAATAAATAATTCTTTTTTATACATGGGGTATTTTGAGGGTGCTGAACATTTTTATGTAAAAAAAATTGGGTGTTGCTATTGGAATTTTCAAAGTTGGTGCTCATTTTAATATGTAGACGACCCCTATAACATTTTTTGTTGCCAGTTCCCAATTCCTCACGCTATTTCCTGAAAATTGACACCTTACACAAAACTCCTTGATCAATACCAGCCGAGAAACGAGGGGTGATTCGTTTTTTTTTCCCCCAGCTGTACCATCAAGCATAGGGTCACATGGGGGAATTATGGATCACTCTCTTTCCGGGGTAAATAATGATCACTAAGTTTTAAGGAGTAAAAATGGTTTTTAGAAAAAAAAATAAATTATGCCAAGTCATCCTTATATATTATATTTTCTTATATCAAGTTCAAAAACAATGTAACTCTGCAGCAAAAAATAGAAAAAAATTACTTTTTACACTACTATAAAAACATCTTCAAAAAAGATTGTCTTTGAAAAACATGATTTTTTTTAAGATCCATACTGGAGAAACATATTTGAACTAACTATTTTGTTGGTACTATTTTTCAATAGGAAAAGGTCTAAGCTTTTCAATCCGATAAAAAAAATTTCATAATATTTTTTTTTAATGATTTTAAAGGTATATCGATTTATCCCCCAGTTTACTGGGGTAATTCTGGATCACTGGGGTAATTCTGGATCAGTGATATTTTTTAATTTTTCATGTGCTTTTAGCCAAGTGGTATATGTCATTTTGAAGCATAAAATCAGATTAGGCTGCAATCCAAATTTCATTAAAAAATTCAAATTAGAAGTTTATTTAAAATTTAAATAACAAAAAAATTTAATCTACATTGAAATAACATGCAAATTCTATTTTTATTCAATATTTTCACTGTTGCCATTGCGTTAAACTTATTAGAAACTATATTTAAACTAAAAACTTCAAAAAGAATATTTATTTGTGCTATATAATTCAGTTTGGATTGCTGTAATAGAGTCCGTTGAATTTTTTTTGTCAAAATAGAGTTCTTTTGATGGTTCTTTATACATGTATGAAGAAAGATGCGTAGAGAATTCTAACTTGGCGTAAAAAAAATATGCCAAGTTTCGCTTTCATTACTTTTATGTGCTAAAACAATCTTTTTATGTGCTAAAAAATGATAATTTGAAGCATTAATTTACTTTTAATATGCATTTGTATAAAAAAACAAGGGTGATCCATAATTACCCCATGTGTGATCCATAATTGCCCAAACCCGGGGTAATTCCTGATCACTCAATAATTAAAATAAAACTAATAATAATTAAGTTTTAGGTTGAGTTATTATTTAAATAAATTCTAAATTATTTAAGCTTACTCCATGCAAAATTAAATCTTTCTATCTTTCATACTTTAGAAAAAAATAGGATGTTGTGATTTTTTGATCCATAATTCCCCCATATGACCCTACTTCAAATATATGCTAAATAGACTGTTCATTATTGAGAAAACACGAGCGATGCAGCAGTTTACCTCTAGGCAACGAATGTTTCTATTCCAACTTAGTCGCTGGTGGGCGGCTAATTTAAAAGATCTTTCAGAACTTTATTGCCATCATTTAGCGATAAAGTTCCAAATATGTCGCTAAAAAGACATTAGTTTAAACTACCGCGCATGCCTGAGCCATTTTGCGGGAGACAAAATTCATCGTGGGTTTTGAGATCGTTATTAGCATTGAGAGCAGTTCATACAGTATATAGTATAGAACGATGCCGTATATGTTCTACAGATAAATGAATTTGCCCACGGCTATCGATGGTAGCAAATGAAAAGAAGAAGCAACAAAAACTAATCACTAAATATTTCACATTTAATCTCGGTCTTTTTATTATAAAATCAAACACCATGTTGATGCCAATTAGGAAACCCAGTTTACTGCATGTAGTTTACAAAAAATAATGGTATTGTGTTCTCCTATGCAGGCGGCAAAACGAGTCGAGTGCTGAGAGAGACATCATTTCCTATCGTGTCCAGAAAAACCTGCAATGCCTCTTACGTGAGAGTAGCCTCAAACAGATTTCCGCGGGGCATTACGGACAACTTGCTGTGTGCAGGAGATCCTGATGGAGGGAAAGACGCATGTCAGGTAAATAATAGCAATTCGAAAGAGAAGCTTTAGTATAAGTTAAGGCAAGAATTTTTAAAACATCCTTATCACTGGTGAACATCACACTGTGAAAAAAAATCTGTAACCATTACAAAATATTTTTTTGTAAAAAACTTTTCCTAGAAAATTTCTAGTAAATAATTACTAAAAATAGTGCTGTAAAAACACATAATATATTTTTGTTAGCATTACACGCATATATCACGTAGATTTACAGGGCTATTTTATGTATCCAACACAAGTAATGTTTCAGTAACTATACAAGAAAATTTCATGGATGCCACATTTTCCGTGTAATTGCAAAGAAAAACAAAGTGTCTACTTTCCTACTACGTGGGATCGAACCCCGGTCTCCCCCGTGACAGGCGGGGGTACTGACCACTATAATACCGAGGAATAGCAGACTGCCGAAACCAGGGATCGAACCAGCAACCTTTAGATGATCAGTCTAACGTTTTCCCAACTGTGCTATTTCGGCACATAGATCGCCAGGAAATGATAAGTTAAATTTATTTGAAACAATCAACTAAAGTATAAATTTAAAATGGCGATTGGCTAATAGAATCACGATCGATTAGATTAGGTTAGGTTTGAATTATCGGTGCACTAGAGCTACACGAGGGCTATCCAAATCACGATCGCGGCCAAAATACTAGAAATTATTTTGTAACTTCAGAAATGAAGTTTTCTGTTCAGAATTACAAAAACTTTTTTTGTAAAATTGGTTATTTCTGTAACATTACTAAAAATTTTTCTGTATGTTTACAGTATTTTTTTCTCTGTGCATAAGAGCAAAGTTATCTTCATAGTTCTAGTAAGAAAATATGATCACTGTCTAACATAATAGGAATAACACCTTCACTCATAGTCCAACAGACTAAGATTTTCTTCGTCCTGAGATCCGATATGAGTATTAATATTCCGTTACAGTAGATATTTCAAACATTCATCAAAACCATCTAACACAACTAGAACCAATCATCCCAATACATGCATTGGGCATACATGCATAGTGCATTTTGGAGTATTTTTATGGTTTTTGTTCTACGAATAATTAAATATTTATTTATAATATAAATAAATATTTATTATAAATTAATATTTAATATTATAATTTAATTATAAATAAATATTTTTATGTCCGCAAATAAATCATGAGGACGATAAGTAATATTTGTTTTATTGGTGATAGAAAATTAATAAAAATAATTGATTTGGCTTTAAGAAGTTGAAATTATAGTTGATTTATGGCTTTTGCTGTGTTTAGTGAAATTTATTTTAATGTATATAAATTTAATGTAGAAACGGTTGTTGGTGTCACTTACTGTAACAAACCAAGTTTTTTCAAGATAACAATTTTAGTAAGTATTTAAGTATCAGGAAAGAAGGCTATTTTAGTTCTTTTAGAACTTCTTGTTGTTTCCTCTTAACGTGTGATAGGAATATCGGATTGTAATCCTATTTTTTGTGTTTACAGGGTGACTCGGGAGGACCATTGACCATGATCGAAAACGGCAGATACATTCAAGTAGGAATCGTATCTTTCGGGTACAGGTGCGGCGACAAAGACTATCCAGGAGTTTACACCCGGGTGTCATCCTACCTCAGTTGGATAGAGGAAAACGCTAAATGTGAAGACCGGACGGACTATTACGACGATTATTATTATGGTTGAAGGAAACATCATTCACTAGTAGAAGAATTGTCCAAACTATGCATCGTGGTGCATGAGAATTGGTCAGGTCGAGGTCATTTAGAGGAGCCAGGATAAAGAACAAGATGCATTAGTTGATGGTTTACATGGTGCTGTTTTGGACTGGGCCGTGAAGCCGAAGTTTTAGTACCTACCTCTGCGGTTATTGACTTTGCTGTTTTTGTGATAATTTATTTAATTTATTTATTTGTTCAAAATGCGATATCATCAATAACATTTAACATTCATAAACGCATACGAAATAATAAACTGCACCAGTTTTTCCCCCAATGTACAAAAAAAATCTGCGCGCAATGTTTGTTTTAAAGAGAAATAATCTTGTAAATATTTGTATTTCTCTTTGATATCACCTATATTTAGAACATATTTTTGTAATGCATTATTATGCACGTTCCTTTGATGTTTTGTGATACTAAGTTTTTGTTTTAATGCTTTAACATATGATGGTGCTGTTTTTTCAATGTAATTTTCATGTTTCAACAATAATGTTTTGTAGAGATATCAATAAAAAAAATCCTCAAAATATTTCAGATGTAAATATTAGTATATATATATTGAAAAGATAAAAAAATAACTTGTTGATTCACTGTAATTTGATACATAATTATTTAAACTTTAAATTTGATTTGACAACTCCAGCTGTAATTTTCAGCTGAAATACAGAGTGTTATTGTAGAAATAGTACCCTTCATAATTTTGAAAAACGATCAAGTGACGAGTATCTGGTGACCTATAGTAATCATGTTTTAGTATTACCGTTATTTTTTTTGTCTGTAACTGTGGTTTATGTTTTTATCCGTAACGATGTTTTATGCTTATTATCCACCTGTGAATAAAGATTGATTTTCATTCTGAATCATGTTATTTTGTGACAACGATGTTGACATCTAAGCTATCATCCTACGTAATCTTTGAGCGACAACTTATGCGTGGAATTAGATATTTAAGGTTTTCTACTGTAAGAAAGGTGCAAACCAAATTTTAAATATTTCTAACACAAAGAATTATAATTCTTTCATTATATTTATAATACTTTTAGTTCCTCATTTCGCTTTTATTTTAATTCAATTACAAAAAGAAAACTATTATTACAACAAATGAATCACAACTAACCATTACCAGCTATTGTTTTATTTGAAAACCGCACCATCCCGTCGTAATATAATTACACACTTCCTGAGAGAATAATATTCCATTAATCACCACTGAATGCATAGTTAAGGAACGACGTTTTCACGGTTGAACAATTTTTGTTAAGATAAATATATATAAAGTGATGGCTATAGGAGAAACTTCAATTGTTTAGGGACTGTTAAAAAAAATTCCCGTGTTGTTTAAAAAGGTAAAAATAATAAAATCGCGTTTTCTATTTTCCAAACTGTGTTCTTTATGCATATGCAACGCCTTTATTATGGATGTATGCATCTTAAAATCCTCATTTGTAGAGCTTAATGGAAGAATATGCTAAGTGACAAAAAGGAGAAAACAAGAAAATGAGCTTTTAACTTTTTAGTTTGCAGCTTAGATCTGTTGAAAAACGGTATTTGCAAACCTTAAGAAAAATTACTAAACTTAAAGTTTATGAAAAGGAGAACTTGTTACCGTTAAAGAAGTTAGTAATATGTTTGTTATGACACAAAAATCTAAATTTTTTTAATAAAAAAGGACACTTAGCACGTTCTTCCACTAAGCTCTTCATTTCAAAGCCCTAACTGAACCTCGAGTTTCTTGTCCATGGCAACGGCAGTAACACCTACAGGGTGACCACATTTGAAGAGTACACGGGAAAAACCGATTGATTTTGTAGAGAAGTTTCCTTAGCATTAGCCACTTTGGCGATGATAGCGAGTGATCGCCTAAACTTGTGTAAGGAAACCAGTTCCCACCACAGAGATCATAGTTAGAGTAATAGAGTGGCAGATCACGTGACCTCCAATGCTAACGACGACGGGACGCGCAAGGAGCTCCAAGAAGAGCCCCAATGAAGTCAGTGTTGTAGGTCACATGATCTTCCACTCTAATAATGTAACTACTATCTCTGTAGTTAATATCTACCAAGATTCTGGCGATTGACGATCCCGACGCTTGGACCAGCGAAGAAGAAAGAGAGAAACCGGTTTTCTGCTGCCAATGTTCGCCAAGCAGACAATTGCGGGCGTCCGGCGCTTAATAAATCAATCGGTTCTTCCCGTGTACTCTTCAGTTATACTAACTGTACTCAGGGCTTTGTGTGGCGCATTCTAATATTTAGAATTATTATTCATTGGGTAGAGAGGCTTTAGATAAGGCATAGGAAATCGGGAAAGAGAAACTTAAAAATTGATACTTAAAATTTTACGTTAGGAGAAATTTGGAGCCACTGCTGCTTTTTCAATAATCATAAAGTTAAGTTATAAAAACTGTTAATTTTTCAAAAAACATTTTCAGCAATATTTTTTATTTTATTGTGGGTAACCTGAAATAAAAATGAAAATTTTAAATTTTTAAGTTTGTTATCAAAAAATTACGTTTTTGATGTTTTAAACTCTTTTTTGTATACTGTGAATTTAAATAACAGCAGTGAAGGCAGATTTGATCATTTAATAATTAATTATTTTTACAGTAATTTTTGCAGAACTCTCTCTTGTTTCTACCTAGGATTGTCTCTTGATTATCCATTGTCTCTACCAAAAGAATACTACGATTTCGGCATATATAGCAATTCCAACGATATTAATTAATTTCTGGTAGAATATCCTTTAGTTTGTTTGATCAGTGAAATAGAAAGTTAATTACGAAAGAGCCCGAATGACGGCGGGTCTCCAAACCAGAGTGCATTCATGTTAATCCAATGTAAAACATACATTTTCTAAGCCACGCGTATTGAATATTTTTTCAAACTTTTTTTAATATGATAAATGTAGATGAATTACAGATCTCTATAATCTCACTTTTTGAAATGGGTTTGAATGCATATTTTCTCAATTTTCAATAAATAATTTTACTGAAAATATTTTAATCAATTTAAAAAAAGTGGTATTTTAGATACATGTAAAGTCTGCTACACATTTATCATTTAAAAAAGCACTTGTAAAATATTCAATTTTGCCAGAAAAATGTGGTTTTTGAAAATAATTTTTATCCATTGGAGAAATTTTATCCACAGAAGCACTTTGGTTTGGAGACCCACGGTAATTCTGGTTCATTAAGGCTGCTCATCACCCCCATACCCCGTCATCCTTCGATCGGGCTTGCTAATGGTAAGTCTATGAGGGAAAAAATGGTTTTTATTCCAAAAAAAAGCAATGAAATTACAGGAATATTTTGATGCAGTTTTTTTAAAATTCATAACACTCCAAAAAAAATGTGCTTTTTTTAAAAACGTTATTTACTTTTTTTTTAAATAGAAAAATTTTCTATTAAAAAAAGTAAATAACGTTTTTGAAAAAATAACCTCTAAAAGCACAATTTTATTGGAGTGTTATGAAATTTAAAAAAAAACTGCATCAAAATATTCCTATAATTTCATTGATTTTTTTGGAATAAAAACCATTTTTCCCCCATAGACTTACCATTAGCAAGCCCGATCGAAGGAGGACGGGGACTGGGGGTGATGAGCAGCCTTAGGAAAAACCTGAATAGATGTACCCTGTAGAAGTTGTTTTACCTCAAGCATTGTTTAAACCCTGGAAAGCTCATAGTACAATGGTATAAATTTACACAGGGTAAAGTATAATAGGATTAAGTTAGCCAGCTAGGGTTAAAGACAACTGAATATCTTTTTCTATTACAAATCCCTGGTTCTTCAGGTAATATATTTTATTCTTTCTTTATAAACAAATCTACAAATCCATTTTTAAAGGCTATTTGTATTCAGATGACATTTTGACACAGTTTGCGGAACAAATGTCTTTGTTTATTTTATATCGTTTCAAAGTAAAGCTTTATACTAAAATGTCCTAAATCAACCAAAAAAAAAATTATTGATGGTTTTTCTTTATATAGCTGGCATTAGCCTTCAATAAATAATTAACTTCAACACTTAATTGTAGTCAACCTTGATTTCATCAAAGTAGTAATTCATACATGAAAACACAACTGTAAACGATCAAAGAAAACACTCTTTTATTATCTCTCGAAAGGTGACTTTGGTGAACCAGTGGTACCAACAATAAAATATATATTCACTCATTGTCTCAAGAGAATACAATAGTAGAAATGAAAAAATAGAATATTTTACGAGACCATTAAAACAAAAAAACAAATTCGAATAGCTACTATAGTTTTATTTAGAGGAATTAAACTTACTTCATTATATACATGTCATTCAATATGAAAAAAATACTACTACGTTGGCTACTCAAACTTGTTTTTTGAATATTACTTGCGTTGTGTTTCAACTTTCTTTTTAAATTGCTTGATAAGTTAAGAATATAATTTAAAGTAAACTGAGAAATCAGAAAGAGTTTTAAGGGGCATTAGAAGGCAATTGGATACGAAGTCGCAAGATATACCTTGATAATAAAGTCTTCTTTAAGACAGAATTGTGAAATAACTTTCAGCAAATGACGTCTGAAAGACATCTTTACAAAGGAATATTACATCGACATCTGTATCTTGAAATAAAAAAAGTACAACCCCTTTACTTCTATTTAGGACTAAAGAATGACTCAATATTTTCAAAAAGTGCGTTAAACGCGCTATCGTCGGTAGGCAATAAAAATTTCCAAGCGAAAATGAGCCTTAATCAGCTTAAGTTTATATAAGTAAACAAAATATAAAAGTAACGAAGGCCATGTTCATAAAGATTTCATATGGGACAAAGTAAAATAAACAAATAGTTAATTTAATAAAATTCAAATGAACCCTTTAACTTCTAAAACGGTAAGGACGATCGTACTAGTAAGGATTAGACAATGATATTTCTATAAAAAGTTACGCGGCAACCAAAGTGCTTACGTAGCAAAAGTGTTAACATACAGGGTGGTTAATAAAATAACGCTCGCTATTCGGAGTGGTCTGTAGCTTTAATGAATGATCCAAAATCAAAAAACTTTGAGACACTTACTAATCAAGAAGGGGGGGGGGGGAGAGAGAGAGAGAATTGAATCATAAAAAAAACTCGTCACTTGACCAGGGTTCTAAATTACGAGGCGAAATTAGATATGTTGGCCGTAATTAGCCATAATTGGCTATGCCTCGAAATTTAGAACATTGGTCAAGAGACGAGTTTCTTTTTTATGATTCCATTCTTTTTCTAAAAAAACAAACTCGTCTCTTGACCAGGGTTCTAAATTACGAGTCGTAATTAGCTGTGTTGGCAGTAATTGGCCATAATTGACGACGCCTCGTATTTTAGATTCTGGTCAAGAGACGAGTTTGTTTTTTTATTCTTTTTTATGATTATTTTTTAGGATTCTATCTTTTTTTTATGATTCTACTCTTTTTCCCCCTTCTTGATTAGTAAGTGTCTCAATTTTTGATGCATGTGGATTATTCATTCAAGCTACAGACCTCTTCGAATAGCAAGCGTTATTTTATAACCACCCTGTATTTATTTAGCAATGAAGCTGTTAATGGTGCTTAAAGTCGTCGTTAATGGGTTAAGCTCCAGAAATCGTGAGAAATAAGATACTTTGTTTAGGCATTTTTCTTAGTTGTTAAATTGACGTATTTAGGACGTTGACCTGTGTGTCGCAAAAATACTAAGACTCCTTAAAAACATTTACGACAACAGAAATAGAACATTTGCGCTATAATCACAAAAAATCAGCAATCGGACATATTTTCAAAGAACGAAATTGGGGTAGCTCATTATTGTGTGTTTCGAGCGACATCTTGTTCTGAGAAGACGACTTTATGACGCATTTCCCCCTATATTTAGAGACATGTTTCTGGACGGCCCCTGAGTGACGTCAGACGAAATTGCACTGTAAGATAGACCTTGAAAATAAAGACAATTACCACGGGCTATTCCAGTGGACTCTTTGGTAACCCCATCACGCATTAACGTCCAATAGCGAAACACAGTAATTAGTGAAATAAAGACGAACGTTCTTTGTAAAGAAAATTTATTTCTGGCTATTGTTTAGTCGCCCAACTGGGATAGTGGTTTCGACCCTCGCTTGTCAAACGAGTGGTCGGGGTTCCACGTAAATACATACCACAAGTGAATTATAAAAGTGTTTTTTACCTCAACTACAGCCTTCCTAAGCTGTTTCAGGGCACAAGAGACCCTTAGTCTCTGATCAATACAAATGACTTTCTGGGCTATAATGCACTGGTACTATTTCGGATGAATGCTTGGAAGCCTTCGGGTTAAAGCATTTTATCCGTTCCGATACAGGATACAACACTCTCAGAAAAATCCGTCTTTATACACTAAACATTCCGTCCTTTTTCACAGTAATTTTTCCGTTTTATAAAAAAAAACAGAAAAATTCCGTTTTCTTTGAACCGCGCATGCGCATCGCGATATTATTGTTGGTGGGTAGAAGAGGCCGCTATTAATTTCTATCGACATCACGACTTTTTGCAGCAGTAACTCCTATAATAATATTTTGAGGAGATGTGTCACAATGGCCGAGTGGTTAAAGCATCCGCCTCAGGATTCAGCCTTCTCAGGAGTGCGGGGGTTCGAATCCCACCTACTGCCAATCATCCTATAAATCGGATATGTGTACTGGGAAGTTTAGGGCCTGAGGACACTGGGACAGACGTGCTCGTTAAATCTGTGGAGTCCAAAGTCCCGATGGCGTCAGCGTACGATGCCACTCGAAGTTCGATATTTCTTTAAAATGCCTAAAATTTTCGTTTTTTTTAACGAAAAAATAAACACAACGGATCTTTCTTAAAAAAAACCGGAATACTTCCTTCTTTTAGCGGACCAAAGTGTTCCTTCAATTCACGGAGGCTTTTTAATTATGTGATTTTTGAACATTGGGCCGCCAGTTTGTCTGTCTGTGTGAAACCACTCTGTAGAGTAGTTTCAGATGAAGTACAAGAAGTCACCTCGAAGTACAAAAGCTGCAAACTTCAAATTTGGTACAGGAGTTCCTAGTACAGTTGGGGGGAAAAAGATCCACCCCTCGTTACTCGGCTGATATTGATCAAGGGATTTTGTGAAATGTGTCATTTTTCGGGAAATGATGTAAGGAATCGATTTCTGGCAACAAAGTTTGTATAAAGGTCCGTTTACAGATTAAAATGAGTACCAAATTCAAAAGCAAAACCCAATTTTTTAAGGTAACTTCTTTTTATTACAATTTTTCATCTGTAAAAAGGGGTATAGTTCCAAATTGTTCATGTATGATCAGTAGCCTAATAATAAAATTATATATTGCTTCTATTTAAGTAACCTATTACTTTGTAATTTGCTATGTATCGACGAATCTCCCTTACGTGTACGATAGCCCCGCTCTTCCCTAATTAACACATTTTCTCTCACTGACATTTTATTTTGTAAGAACGTTAAAAAATAAACGACGTTATCTAAAGAATCTACAAAGCACAGATAAATGAATGAGCTAGAAATATCACACATACACAGCATATTTTGTAAAGTCAAATAACTTCTTTCAATTAGTATTTAGTAAAATATATAAATTATTATTTTTTTAGTTCACTTTTAGATCATCTGTAGAGTGGTTTCTGGCAAACAGAATGGCAGACGGGACAATGTTTTTGAAAACCACTTTTTTAGAATCAACACTCTCCTGAATCTGCACCTTGTAACACAAAGCCTCCATTTTGGATTTTCGAAACCATTACAATTGTTTCATTATCTTATATTTCATATTAGGTGCTTAAAATGTATAGTACACTCTTAAAACAAACACTCCCAATTTACCTCAGTCTGAGTGGATTTCACTCCTCCAGACTGGAAAATGAACTTCTCCTTTTGGAGTGGATCCTTTGTGTGTTAAACCTCCGACAGGATCACTCCAAACGAGTGATTTTAACTCAGTCTGAGAAAATATGCATGCCTTTAGGGTGTCGAAAATGCACTTCTCCAACTGGAGTGGATTTCACTCTTTTGTTTTAAGAGTGTAGGCCCTCGCGTTTTTCAAAGCGAAATCCCTAAGACACCTAGGCGTCTCTAAATCCAAATGCAAAATCGTTAAGGGAAACATCATGCAGACTGAAAGTAACAAAGTGTTTTTGAACAAATAACAGATGAATAAAAAATAACCAGGAGTTATTTTTATCTCATCTCTCCAGGTAACCGAATGCTCTCACCGAAAGAAGCATTTGCGCAATTGTAAAATGACGAGAAAAAAGCAACACTAGGCATCCAGTGACCACTTGTATGTTGGATCGCCTCTTGTGTGGACTCCAGTTGCATTGGATCGACAAAAATGATGTTTTGTATGCAGTTTTAAGCTTTGTTTTGGTATGTAACACTGCATTTCTATATATATTGTGAATTTTTTTTTTATAGTTTTTAAACTTAACAAAATAAATATTTTTTTCATGTGTTTGGTCATCCACAATTTAACCGAACGGAAAACGGTTTAAGAATACATTTTGGTTTTAAAATGAAATTCATAATTTTTTCTCATCAATGTTGGATAGACTTCACTTTTTTTGTTTATTGTACTCTATATAATGTATTCACTTTATCGAAGTGCTTACACATAAATTGTATTAGAAACTGTAAAACCACGCTGCGTTATGTTACTCCTTAAAAATGGTAGAGGCCTGGCTCCTTCCATTTTAATGCAGTAGCATGACATCTGTTGGGATTTAATTAGAAATATAATGCTCAGTGGAAGCAATGAAGCTATCAAAATTTAACGTGGAAGAAATCATTTATTAAAGAACATTAACATCGTTAAACAGAGAACACACTTTCCAAAAAAAAAAATATCACAGAATATATACTATTACATTTTTCCTCTGATTTACATATACTTCTTGACAATGAAACTTGAGCTAGGTAAGTGAATAGGCCCAGTTCGTACCTACAAAAGCAACAACCAAAAGAAAAGTCCGAAACTCTGTGATCGAAATATAGAAAAATTACTTAACATCCAATTTACGGAATAAAATTACCCAAGAAAGGGTTTTCTGTTTTGCGGTGAAACGTTACTCCATAAATTTAGTATAACATTACTCTGGATGTAAGATTTGCTGACACCGATTTTAAGAAGTAAACTCCTTATTTGTGTTACGCCACTCCATAAATTCAGTATAATACTATTCTATGATGTTAGAGTACTATTCCACCGAACTTTTACATTGTGTTTTATTATGGAAATGGCATACACAGTGTTAAAAATGTTGGCGCAAAATTCCTCCGGAATCCTGGAATTTTATAGCTGCCATGACTATTTAGAGCGTAGATTCACCGCTGTTGTGGACGTTGTGGTGCATGAAATGTATATTTTTACCATAAAACTGGTAAACTCACGCTTGAAATAGTGGTGGCAGCTAAAACTTTCCAGAATTCCGGTGCAATCTTGCGCCAAAATTTTTAACAGTGTATAACTTGTGATTTGAAATAGCTTTCTATGATTTACTTATTTTTACGCTAACGTTTATGAAATCGTGTTACTTGGGGAAGTGCAATATACAGTATGATGCTTTCAGAATAAATGGATGAATTTTTCTCACTAAAAATATTATGAGTTTTCAATATGGGTTTTTTCAACAAAATTATTAACCGATTAATTACATAATAAATGATGTAATAAGTGTGCAAAAAAGCATTAGACAAGCATATTATAATGAAATGTTTGTTTACATTTAAGGGGAGGAAACGAACGCATTTGCTTAATTGTAGCGGAAGCCACTTTCGAAATTAATGCTATTAAAACATTTCCTATGATAAATGAAATAACTTACGCGTTGTATATCAACAAGCTTTTTGAAAAATAAAACACTGTTTTGAAACCAACTTCTTAAGACAAGAACACCAGGAAAGATTTAAATAAGTACATTAGTTTCCAAATATTTTTTAACTAATATTACTTTTTTTTTGATTTTCTGTTTTATATTTCTTATGCTTTTTTTTTATTTTTTAATTCAAACTTCGAAAACGGTTTTAGTAAATTGATGGATTTGATTTGGAGTTACTGTTGAACTCCAGTTATCCGAATCCAATGTTAACATTGTACTCCATCAATTCATTATCCATGTGTTTGTGTATCTGTATCACGTATCTAAAAGTGTTGCCCATTCATTTATTTAAAAGATTTTCCATAAAAATATTTTCGGTTTTTAACGTGTATACAATAATTAAATGCGTTTACATTTTTACATAAAAAGTCTGATTATCCGAATCTTTCGTTTTCTGAATATGACAGGCCCCAATACACATGTATGGGGGGCACGGGGGGCAGAGTGGCTAAGATTGCTGCCTCCGCTAACAGTTTGCGCACTGTACCGGGTGTGGGTTCGATTCCCACCCTAGCCATGGGTGTAATTTCTCTCTGTAGCAGTAAAATTTCTTTCTGTGTCTGTCTTTTTTGACGTTTATAAGCGGGTCTCTGATCAAGCACACAAGCCAGAATATAAATGAATCAACCCTACCCTACATTTGGATGGTTGAAGCTGCATTTAACAAATACGCAGAGTTAAAAAAAAAAAAACATTAATTATTATTTGTTTTTATGTAGAATATTTTTGGTTAGGGAAATCCTCGACAAAAATTAAACAAATTCCTATAAATAATTTATAAGTGTAAATCCTTATTTTTCATTTGCAAATAAACTGCTCACAAAATTTAATCAGTATTTATGATAAATGATACTTTTATAGTCTTTAGTGCGAAACTTGTTGTTATTTGCCTGTGATTAAATTATCAAAATTAGAAGTGAGGAAATTTATCTTCACTGTTAAGTCTTCTTCAACACTTATTCTGCTTCGATGTTTATTTTTTATGTACAAGAGTTAAAAAAAAATCCACTCTTACACAAGTAACTGGTAACAAATAGCATCAAAAATAGCAGAACTTGTCGGAAGATCCGAAGGGTACTCTGGTTTTACATCTGATTCAGAAGTTAATTAAAGATCCAAGAAGTTAATTAATAAAATCATTTTTCTCACATAACTCACGCGCACTGAAGTTTTCCCGTGTACCACTAGTACGCGTACCACCGGTTGGGAATCCCTGATATAAATTAAATCTATGCAGAAAACTTAAAATAACTAATAGAATTAAAATAGTTTGTAAATTTCCAGCTTTGGTGTTTCTAGTAAAGTTATGTTACGATTTTCGAAGCTATTCGAAAGCCCCGTATTTTTTTAATTACTAAATACAAAAACTAATTTAACAGGCTAGACATTTATCAATGCCATGATTGTATTACATAAATTCTCTGTGTTTCTTAAATAATTTTTTAAGTGGCTTTTTATTGCTTATGAAGTATTGATAGGAACTAGTTTTAGATATTCTAAAAACTAAAATATTAGTCGCTCTGACTAAAACCATAAAAAAAAGCCTATCTACTTATTAGCTACAACTTTGAATAAAAATAAACCCACGCTTTTAACTCAGCTTATTGTATTTAGAAAACTTCTAGAAAAAATATTTAAAATTGCTGCCTAATTATAGATATTTTCAAAACTAATGTATTAGTCGTACTTACTAAAACCACACACAAAAAAAACTATCTATTTCTTAGCTACAAATAAACCCACGCTTTTAACTCAGCTTATTGTATTTAAAAAACTTCTAGATAAAATATTTAAAATTACTGCCTAATTATAGAAAAAGAGAAAGAACAATTTCATACTTCTGCAAATTGAGATGAGATAATTATACGGCAGAACAAGGAAGAATCATATTCAATTTGCATCACGTAGTCAGAAAAACCCAACAACCGTTCAGTAATTTTAGTAGCCCTTTCAGTCTTAATGATGGCATTTAAAATGATTGCATTCAGTGGTTTTTAATTGAAATCTTTTAGTGTGAACTATCTCATAGTGTTTTCCATTTAAATATATTTTGTTGTCGTCAATGGTTTACTATTTAATTTATTGAGTATAAAATTGGAAGAGTTAGCTCAGTTTTCAATACCATTAAAAAAGATATGTCTTAGTAATAAAATCTTTTAGTGTTGGTTTAATTGAAATAATTATTCAAAATTAGATAATGTTTATCCCAATTGGGGTAATTACAATACCTAACTTAATACTGGATATGAATTTGTCATGAAGTGTCTTGAAGCTTTAATTTTTTTTATGACAAATTAAGTTTTATACAAATGTGCTGCTAAAGAAACATATATTAATCTCTTTTTGTTTTATAGAAACGATGTACAGTCTTAAATCGGTGTAAAAAATGCACTTCCCCTATAGGAGTGGATTTCACTCTCTTTTTTTTTTTTTGTTAAACTTCCAACAATCTTAACAACAAACGAGCGATTCTAAGGCGATTAGGAGCGATTTATGGCGATGACGAGCGATTTAGGAGTTAATTTTCACCCCTTTCCAGTGTCGAAAATGCACTTTTCCTATAGGAGTGGATTTCACTCTTTTGATTTAAGAGTGTAATGAATTTTCAAAAAAAAATATTTGTGCTATATTTTGTTATTTTTAGGGGGCTTCTCTCATAGCAAGTGATACTTAACAATATGTATTTTTTTTTAATTCAAATTCATTTTTTTGTATTTTGCATCCTTTTTTTAGATATTACAAAACGTATTTAAGTTTACCTTTAGTAATGACAAGCAACGACAGAATTTATGTCTCATATTTAATAATAATTTTTATAAAATATTTTTGTAGGTTGAAATATGAAACTTTCTAGAAAATATCAAACGTTATGGATACTACTTTGGATCTCAATAAGTATTACAGGTAAGTAGTTATTTTACTAAACACAAATGAGTATTGGGTTACAAAATACATTTATTAAAAGAGATGATAGAGTAAATTAAATACTTTTTGAGTTGGGGTGACCGGGGCTAGTTTTCCAGGTTTTCGTACATTTGACTGTATATTTTTTTTTGCTTTTATTTATTTTGAAGACAATAAGATATCCATTGCATTTTTCTCATGGTTATCTACAAAGTGACATTGTTGCTTTTCTAAAAAGTAAATATACTTTTCGGCAGCGAGGGGTTAAATGCAAGCACGTTGACCTGTAAAACGTGTCCCATGAACGGGGTACATTTTCCCAGACAGCCAAAAATGAATGGGGAATATTTTCCAACTATTCTGGAAATTTTTTATACAAAATGTATTCTGGAAATTTTATACAAAATGTACTTAATGCTAGAAATAGGCAGCCGGAATCGATTACAATACCCAGTAAGGTATACATACACCTTTTTCAATTTTTTTAAAATTTTCATTGGTAATTTTATTTTAACTTATACCATAGATGAAGTACACATAGGCTTACTATTATATGTAATTTTTTTTCAAAAAAAGTAATTAACATATTTATTAATTAATAATTAGTATGGTAATTAGACAATTGTTTGACAATGATCCTGCTAATTCAATTTGACTTAAAACGATATTTTCTTTTGGAAACTGTTTATTACACCTTCTTCAATGTTGTGAACCTTCAGATAGTTCTTAGTTAAACTATAACTTATTTTTAAAAAATGTTTTTTTGTGATACCAAAAAAAGTGATTTTTTTAAAGAAATAATTAAGTTAAATGCTTCTAAAAGCATTTCTTTCAAAGATACAAATAAGATGGAGGGTCATTACATGCTCTATATAATACAGATCACATAACTGAAAACAGAATAAAAAAAATATTTAATAGAACTCAAGATATCCTTGTCAAGATGAAGCAATACATGCAAATAAACACATTCCTCAGAAAATCCATTTGAAGTTACTAGAAGACCCTAGATTCTATTAGATAAGCTTCTACAAAAAAATCATAAGTCAAAAACTAAGCTATGGATTTTAATAATATTGGTATCACCAGAAAGCTAGTTAAACAGAGCATATTATAAAGAAGTAAAACAAAATTGAATGATTAAGTCGTTTTTCACTTTCTGTAAGGTGTACGTGTACCTTAATTATAATTTTTCTCACAAACCACTTACATAAACACTATCCATTTCGTTAAGCATCCCTAGCCGATGAAGACGATGACGCGGACAACATGTCCCGATCCCGCTTCCACGGACCCTCCTCCGAGATGGCCTGCATATATAGGCGACAGCAGGGCGTGTGCAGGAGGAGGTCAGAATGCAGGAGGCCCACCAGACACACATGCAGGTTTGGACTCGATCCCGTGGTCTGCTGTTTGGACAGACAGGAGGAGGTGACTGTCAGGAGGACAACTACAACTAAACCCGTGAGGATGACGACGAAGAAGATTGAGAATGTAAAGAATGGGATTGATATTACGTTCCCTGGTAAGGGCTTCTTAATGGTGGATTTGTTCTTTGTTGGTTTAAATTCGATATGTATGTATTCAATATTATGCATTCGGACTTTCGCCAACAACATTAACCGTGTACTAATGGAAGTCCGACTATTTCATTTTATTCTTATGCACTTTTTTCGTACAAATTGAATATAATATTCCCTCTGATGTAATGCTGTCCGATGACTCTATTTACCGATAACTCAGGTTGGCTTTGGCCTTTATGTAATGACAATAGATGGCAGCACCACATCAGTTTATTTGGGGTGTACACAATTACACATTGATGTTGACTCTTGAAGTATGTTTGTGCTTTTTTTCTCTCTTTGTCTCTAAACGAAATCAAAAGAAATAAGTATAGTAATCTAAACTGGTAAATGGGTGTCTGTTCTTCAGGTATATGGTTAAACACTTCGTTGTGAACAACACCCCCAGAAACACATAGGTCTTTTTCGTCTGTCCTGCAGAATACTACACTCCGTGCCAACATAACTTGGGTAAAAACAAAGAGTAAAAAGGCAGATGAAAAATCGCGATTGGTCCATTAGTTGGAAACTCTTGTATTCAGATAATTTTGTACGTAAATATTACCTTGCAATTTTACCAAAATACACTTTTCATTCCGATAAAATTGTCGGATTTTCTAAAATAATATTCAAATCTGTAAGACTTTAAACGAAATTAATGTTTTAAACATGTTTTCTGGATGGATTAATATTTTTTTTTTATGAAACTCTTTACATACGCGGAAGGATCTTCTCCATAGCATATTTCTATTTACCCAACTTAAGTGGCAATTAGTGTAAAATCATGTTTTCGATACCATAACAAAACCACCAATGAGCCAGATTCTAGACATTGGCAGTATTTGAAAACTATGGGTTTACAAGTTTCTGTTTTTCCAACTACGTGTTAGCGGCTTTGATATTAGACCAACGATACCACATTTATATATCGATAGTAAGATATTTTAAAATGTTCCTAACTCAAACATATAATGCTATTGAATAGGATGGGCCGGAAAATACTTTCATTTTATTTCGAATCGCTATAACCAACTTTGATGGCATTGCGCGACCGGAAGATAAATGAATAAAAAAAATAATAATTGGTGCATTTTTCATGTCTTTACCAATGGCAACTTTTCTGCACTATAGCGATTCGAAATAAAATAAAAGGTATTTTTTAGACCACCCTACTATTGAATCATTAAAAAAAACAATTCTATGGTGCGTGTTGTCCCTATAGTATTTAATATTTAAGGTTGTGGCAAACGATCGCCTAATGTGCCAGAGAGGGCTACTACTACCCGGAGAGGAAGGCTGCTGGGTCGGCTGGGAAAAAGAGAAGTGGCTTCCCAATTTCGGCGCACAAGTAAGATACATCAAATACTAACTATACTAGCCGATAACCAAATAAGAGACGGCAGGGATGGCGGTTTTTTTATAAAAGAAAACTGTTTCAAAAACCGGTTTTTCGGTTTTACTGAACCTTAAGACCGGCTTTATGAAAAACCGGTTTTTTTTGTCAAAACCGAGAGCAAAAAAAAAAACGGTTTCGGTTTTCCATCCCTAGAGTGTTTCAAATAAGGGTGGCGGGAAGTATAATACTCTATTGAAAATAATATATGTGCGTGTCTAACCTCTATTCTATATCACATGTTTGCTGTGATATGTTTTCGTGTTAATATTTTTTTTTAATCATTATGACATTTTTTTTTGGTGTTCATTCACATTTCCAATTTTTTCAAACATAAATTTTAGTTAGTTTAACGAAAACTACATTTTTAATAGTTTAAATAATGCATATCTTTTTCTGTTAAATTTCTATTAAAAATTAGAGCATTTTTAAAAATACAGCTATGGTTATAGATTCGGGTATAAAAATCATTAAATAAGTTGTTAGAGTAAGAACATATTTAATTTATCACTAAAATGTTTGCTACAACACTTAAAAACAGTGTAGTGTCGTTACCTCTGGTGTAATTCAGAGGTAACGCGATAATTTATATCATTACTAAACATTTAAGTACGTACTCTAACATTTTCTCGCATCAAAAGTCATTTTCATAGATGCCTACCCATCGATACACTACACAAATAATAAGCTTTTGTAAAGATTTAAAAGTAATATAATTTATTTTCACTTACTTGCTTGACAGACAGTGATAGCGCTCTCTAGAAGGGAGAGTGTAGGCTTTATAGCCCATTACCCAGCTCGCCAGAAGAGACAGTCCCAAGAGGCACACAAAGAAGGATGAACACATAGACAAACAACAACATTTATTGAAGGTCACAAACATCCATACCTGACCGGGATTCGAACCCGACCCCAGCAGCTCCAAAGGCCAGTATCCTAACGATTGAGCCAACGGGGCGGCCACTTGCTTGCTTACTTTTCCACATAATTTATAAAACTGGACAGGGGGGAAAGAAAGTTCAAATAACTTATTTTAATTAGAGATATTTTAAATATAAAAAATGTATAATAGTTATATCTGTAGCATAATATAAAGTTATGATTCTTTGATAAGATTAAATAATTTATATTAGTTTAATCATTTATCTTTTGCTTCATGATATCCAGGGTTTAGAAGATGGGATCGACTTACAAAACCGGTTATTGTTGGAGGCGTTGAATCGAAGGCTAACTCTTGGCCATGGATGGTAAGTTGAAAATTTTAAAACTTTAATATGTTTTGATTTTTTTTAGATATACATATACGTTGAGGTGGGCTTCCGAAATTCATCGAACCCTAGTAGCACAGCAGTATTGGCCAATCTCGGCCTATACCCATCGCCCAATGCATAATGGACTACGTTTTACCGACTCTGGGCAATATCGGGGTGCAATATTGGTTTGAATATTATTTGAAAAAAATTTACAATTCAAAATTCTAGATAGAAAAATATTGCGAAACATAATATTTGCCTTTTACAATTGCAAAATACCGTAAGATTGCAGTAAAATTAAGTATTGCAGTTTTCGTAATTTCCCGTATGAAACCTCAAAGAACGGGTAAATCTGGTTAAAATCGGTAGAAAATGTCGATTTCATCCAATATTCTCCAAGTTTGGCCGATACTCATGCGAGATTGGCCAAAATTGTTGTGCTAACTGGGAATATCCATCGAGTCTATTGATGTACGTCCAATAAAACTTTATTTCGCACCAACACCGGTGTATGTCAATTTTTGCCACCTAAACAGGCTTAATTGAAAATTTATTATAGCTAATTTTGAAGTAGACTTTTCGTGTCATTTTAAAGTTAACGTGACACTGTCATTCTTCAGTGATAAAATATAAATAAAAAAAATAATAATAGTTACTAAATATTTTTAATGCAAATACAGTAACCCCTCGCTACATCGAGCCTCGTTATAACGCGGATTCAAATATATCGCGCCTTGTATCATGTCTCCCAATTTTTTCAATATAATTAATATAATATTTATCAAGTCGCTCGTTATATCGCGGTTTTTTGCTTGTCTCCCGGGAAGGTCGATATAACGAGGGGTTGCTGTAACAACTTTGGCACATAGTCCTTCACTTCAGAATTAATATCCGGTATATTTATTTATTCCTTATAGGTCGCCATCTTCAAGACTTCAGTGAGTGGAGGGCCAAAGCGTTTCTTATGCGGCGCTTCTCTCATCAGTCGACGATATGTTCTCACTGCTGCGCATTGCTTCGATGCAGAAAATGGGAAAATGTAAGTTTATTCCACAGCAATGGCGATTTAAAAAAAAAAAAACTATTGGTGAATTCCATCGAAATAACAAATAAAGAACTACGGATTTCCAATTACCCAAGCAACCAAAAACTTATTTTTAACCTCATTTCAATATCTTGAAACTGATAACTCTGAATCATCCAATGGCAGATAAATATTCGTTTTAAATTTCAAAAAAAAAAAAAAATGTTTTGTAACTGTTATTGTAACGATGCTAAACTTCAAGCTTTTTTTTAAATTGCTGTTTTTTTTGTGCTTATGATATCGCTCCTCACAACATTTTACTACTATTTCAGCGACCCATCTAAATTCAGCATCACAGTTGGAGCTCACAAAACAAGTGACGGTACCGAGTACCCAGTATCGAACGTTCTCATCCACCCTGAGTACCAGCGACGCCAGTACTACAACGATATCACCATCCTGAAGGTAGGCAAGGATGTGCAGCTCACCAAGAAAGTGTACCCAGTGTGTCTACCCTCGGACGGACTGAGGAATAAAATCCGTGCGGATGAGAACAACGTCACTGTGACTGGATGGGGAGACACTTCCTTTGGTAAGGTCATCAACTTACTTACTTATACCTCTTTCACTTCAACATGGAGCATAGGGCCTCCGTCATGGTCCACCACCTCACCCTGTTGGCTGCAATGGTCTTAATCTCTACCCATGACTTGTTAAGTTCTTTCACTTCGTTGTTAAATGTTCGACGCACGTTGTTTTTGGCTTCCCTCTTTTTCTTTTGCCTTGCGGATTTCATTCTAAGGCCTCTTTTACCTTGAACTTTTCGGGCTTGCGTACCACATGCCCGATCCACCGCCATTTTCGTTTTCTAATTTCATATTCTATTAGTTTTTGATTACATGTTTTTAATATTTCAGCATTTAAGGTCATCAAAGATGCCTGCTTTAAGTAAAGTGTCCTTTTCGGACCACCGATGCCCATTTCACATCGAGTTGCCTTCTCGACAACAGTATTATTTAAATTTTGTAAACCCCCTTTGAAAAGATGTAAGGTGTGAGAGGACATTTTTTCCAATCTGCGGGATAGATTTCCATTCCTATACCTTTTGGTATTTATAGCAACAATTGAGTTGTTTAAAATTAAAGAAAATATGGAATTTCTTAAAGTTGTTTTCGATCAAGCGAAACTACACTCCTTGCCAACCTAAGTTAGGTAAATAGAAATATGCTATGGAGAAGATCCTTCCGCATATGTAAAGAGTTCCATAAATTATTTGTGAATCTATCCAGAAAACATGTTTAAAACATTAAGTTCGCTTAAGTTCTAACATATTTGAATATTATTTAGAAAATTTTATCAGAATGAAGAGTGTATTTTGGTTACATTGTATTCAGATCATTTTGTATGTAAATATTATCTTACAAGAGTTTCTAACTAACGGACCAACCGCGCTTTTCCCTCTGCTTTTTTACTCTTTGGTTTTACCGAAGTTAGGTTGGCACGGAGTGTAGCCTACTTCGGACAGTTCAGTACAAGCATATTTAATAAAGCACAAACTTTTTATATTTGTTAGGTGGTGTAAGTAGCAAAGTGCTGCAAGAAGTAAACATGCCCATTGTGCCTCTGAAAAGTTGCAACGCTTCGTATGCTTCGGTGGCTAAAGTAAACTTCCCGAAGGGGATCACCAATTTGTTCATCTGTGCGGGCCTCAAAGAAGGTGGCAAAGATGCTTGTCAAGTAAGAATGCTTTTTTAGCAATTCACATACACAGCAAATCAATGCGTCTTAAATTCCATACAAAAAAGTGTCTGAAATTAATGGCACTATATCCAGACCCTAAATCGCGATTGAAAGTTTAAGATACTTGATAATGTCTTAATTAGTGGAGATATTTGGCATTGTGACTTAAATTACATTGAAGACACATATTTTTTGTCTTAATTTAAGACAACGATTTACTGTGTAATGCTGGCCTCACACGAGCGGTTTCCGAAAGAGGCTCCGCATCCGAGATCATGGCCATAATTCTTTGCAAAAGCCTTTTGAAAATGGAGCTTAGTTTAGTAGCACAATATGCCTAATCACGTGGTTTAAAAATATGCCAGTCGACAGTACCCTCCGTGTAGGTCTTGTGCGATGCTACTTTTTGCCAAACATGATCTTGGCATATTATTTGTCGACATTTTGAATACAATGTGATGGTTGGTTGGTGGACACATTTTCAGGCTTGTGTGCTTGGTCAGACACCCGCTTATAAACCTCTAAGTAAGACAGACACAACACACACATACGTGACAGATGCTGCCATCTATCGCTAGCCACCTCCGCAATTTAGACAAGTTCCTGAAGGGGAGAGCAGACAATATAATAAATATTTAAAAAAAAATCTTGGAGATATGCCTTGTAATTTTGAACTTCGTGATTAGGGCTATTGAGCTATCAAACTATAGCTTCATTTTCAAAAAGGTGTTTGCATAGAATTATGATCAAGCAGCATTGCTATCTTACTTTTACTTTTTTGGTTAGAGCAACAATCCATAATATAAAGTAGCTGAACTGCTCAATATTAAGAAAATCCGACCAATTCCAAATGCCTTAGGTCAACTATTAGTCTTCTTTTCCAACTTTGGTGCTGATGATCCTTTTAACGATTTATCAACGCTCACTCATTATCATTTTTGGCCAAAATTGTGGACATTTTTTTAAAGTTCCATATTTTTTAACTTAAGTGTTCTTACAGAATATATTAATTTTCAGTTAAACGCAAACAATTTTGTTTCAAATTAAAGGTAATTTAATCTTTATGAGGACCACTGTCAGCAGATGGCTGAAGCAGTTTATGAGCCATTGGTCCCATAAAATCTATACCCACGAACACAACATAGTAATTTAATGTAGAATTAAAAACAAATACAGTATTACAATATCTGTATAACAAATAAGTTATGCAACTGAAACACATAGAACTTTTTTTAAAAAAATTCCACACTTTTGGCCACCACTGTATATTGCCAAACACATATTTTTTTTGTTATGCTTTGGTTCATAGCCTATAAAAACACTGGCTAATCTTACTTTTAACTTTCTCAGGGCGACTCTGGTGGTCCAATGGTGAACCAACTGAAAGACTTTTCCTACGTTCAACTGGGAGTTGTCTCTTTCGGCTACGGGTGCGCTCAGGCCGGCTACCCGGGAGTCTACACTCGGCTGTCAAAGTACACTCAGTGGCTGTATGACAACACGGACTTGGGACGTTGACACTGAGATATTCAAAACTTTTTAATAACTATATAGGATAAAAGACTTTATGGCTCTAAAACTCTTTTATACATTTACTGAAATGTTCAAAGTCTAAGTCTTTGATGATGTTCTTCAAAGTACAGTGATATATAATGTGTGTGAATCAGCAGATCGGATATACAGTGGTGGCCAAAAGTGTGGAAATTTTTTGAAAGTTTCATGTTTTTCATTATTGTGTGCTTGTAGAATATATTAATTTTCACTTTTGGCAATTGGTATTACTAAATTCTTCATTAAATTACCTTCAATTTAATAAATAAACGTTTGTGTTTAAGTGAAAATTAATATATTTTACAAGCACACAAAGTTACATGAAGCTTTAACAAAATGTCCACTCTTTTGACCACCACTGTAGATTGTGTACTATTGTAATAGAAGAGTTAAACATATCAATTGTATGAGATATTTTTTTCCATTTACATTATAGAAATTCACTCTGATAATAAAAAAGGTTTTTAACATTTTAAGGTGTAATTTGTCACTAAAGTATTTGAATTTTTTATGTTTAAAATTTTTGGTTCTTGGTTCCTTATTGAGTGGTTATTTTTTCTTTATTGAATGTATTGTTATAGATTAAATGCTTATTATAAGAATATTTTGAAATATTAATGGAATAACTCACTACATTTACCAACCAAAAAACCAAAAATTTTCTCTCAATATATGTATCCAGTAAAATATAGTTAGAAAAAATTTAATGTTCTATTTAAAATAAAAGATATCAGTTCCTGATTTTGCTACGGTGCATTCATAATGGAAAATTATAATAAGCTTTCTGTGAAATATAACCAATCAAAATATATCAAATTCTTATCAAAGAATGTGTTAACAATCTATATATATTTTTCAATTCGAAAGAATAAAATAAAAATGAAAAAGTAGGTATTGCTATGCTGAAGATGTCCTTCTGTACCCCCTCTTAAGAAACATCACTTTAGGAAGACAAACTTTTAAAACAAGTTCTTGATAAGCCCTATTCCCATTTCAATTTAGATTGGATTTGGCCAAACAACTGACCACAAATTGTTAACTGAAATTAATTATTACAAAAATTAAGCATTACAAATAATAACTAAAAAACTTAAACACAATTTAAAAAACAATAATTTATTTTAAACTGCATTCAACTACAAAAATATTTACACACACCACACTCTATCAAGAACCCTTCTTGACCACCAAACCTGAACTCGTGCTAACCACTTGTGTACTTTCCTTTATAACATGAATGAGAACATCAAAGTTCACCGTTGGGTCAAAGTCTTTCGTAATGGTGTCCTCTTCTCCTTCGGCTAGTTTTGCAACCTCAAACTGAACCCAACGGTAGTCTAGACACTTGCGAGCCCCTGCACAGCTTTGAATTAGGTTTTGAATAGTCGGGTGGGACAGACCAAAGAACTTGGCTCCTTGTCCGTCTATGCTGACCACCTCTTTGCCGCTAAATGGAGAAATTGTGTTGATAATCGAGAAACGAAAGTATGAGGATCACATAATCAAAGTTTAAAAATAGTTGTACAAGAGAAATTATTGTTTTTAAACAGAAGGATTTTTTTTCCAGCTTATTATAATTTTTAGTAGGTGGAATTTGGTTTTAAAATTAAATATATATAACAAATTAATCAAATAAAATAATCAAAAATCAATATTGCATGTTTGTAAGATAGAAAGCTATTAATTTCTCTTTTAGATGTCTCTATTCAGATGATTTTGCATTTAACTATCATATTATTATGTTATATTTTAACTTCTGTAATATATTAATATTGAGTATGTTTTTTAAAACAGATTGCAGACTACTATTGTCAAATGAGTTTTAATTTACAATATTATTATCAATTCAAGTAGAAGAAATAAAAAATTATATTACAAAGAAAGGAGAGATTATATTCAAAACTTTATTTTATTACCACACTCAATTTAAAAGAGTGTTAAAAAGAAAATTTGTTAAACTACTTCTATTTTATTCTGTACATTATTAACTATATAGATAACATTTATTACTTAAAATTAAATTAAACTAAAATAATTAAGATGACAATTTGTTTCACAAGTAATTTGTGGGTATTTCTATGAAATTTTTTTTTATTTGTTTATTGAACTCTAAGGTATGTTTGCTAATTAAGAAAATATTTTGTGTATTTGCTTTTAAAACATAAAAAGTCTTTTGCAAAACTACATGATGGAAAAAAGCAGGCTAATTTAATAACTTTTTAGCGGTTTTTTTTAATATGCTTGTGACAATTTATTTGTATTTGTATTTTGTATTATAACACAATTTAGATTAAATAATAATTGTTTTTCATATTTTGAAAAATAACTAGACAAGACAAATTTTGTAAATATATCTAACAATTAAACCTTCTCAAAAACATAAAGACCATAAAACGTAAATTTATTAGTTAAATATGAGCCTATTTCAGAAATTATTGAAATGACATACCAAGCTGCATTGAGAGCTTTTAACAGAGCAATGTGGACTTCGTTAGGGTTACTTCCGACAAAAGAATGGCCGGGGTCATCTTCTGGAGTTATTTCAAACTAAAAGAATAAGAATTTGAAAGCATAAGTTGCCTATTTGTCCAAATATAGAAATATTAAACAGTACTAAAATGAAACTTAGAAGAGTGAAAGTGAAACAAATATACTACCAAAAATGTTATTGACTATAACAGTTTAATGTAGACCCTTTAAAAGATTTACTATAAAGATCTTTAAACTTGTATTAGTTTGACTCTTTACATCTACTAAAATTATATTAATATTTTAACTTTGCATATTAATGTGTATTTTTCAAAAAAGTACACTCACAATAATTAATCACTAATCAGAAATACAATAAAAAAAAGGGTCTAAAGGTTCTTTTAAATGCCTCTATTACTTATAGCTTGAAATAAGGAAAATAGAAATTTTTTAAATATTTTTTAGGATTTTTACTTCAAAAGCCTAAATAATTATAAATAGTCCCCTAGTTTTTGTAAATAAAATACTTATGTTCTCATTAATTCAATTCATAGACTAAACTAGACACTAAATTGCTTACTCTAGGGCCAAATGAACTATCTGTCACGGTACACTGGTACAAACATTGTGAAACCGGGTTCTTCAAACTGGCATATGTTCTTGAGCTACAGAAACCAGCAGGGAAAATGCATTGCTCTGTATGGAAACCAGGCCTGTCAGAAATTATCTAAAAGTACAGAATCTAACATGTACAGAAAACTAAATAATACTACATTTGTATCAAATGGGTAAAATTGTATTTCATCATAAAAGGGATACAGTATGAGGATTATATTAATAACAACATGCAAACACAGATCATTTAAAAGGCGTACTTGCAAAACTTACATCCTCCAAAGTATAACTAAGATAAAGGGTCCAGTTCCTTCAATGGCGACTTTTGATAATGGAAAATTAAATTAGATGAAGTCGTCGATGAAACAGCCAGAACCTATATCTTAGTTATGCCTTAAGAATATGAGTTTTGCAACTACAACCTTCATTTGTTGTAACTGTATCTAAGTACTTAGACTAAAATTTACTAAATACAGAGTTTTAATTGGTTTTTTTTTAAAGAATAAAGTAACAAGATTTTCAAAACATTTCATTATTTATAAAGTCTATATTAGGGACATAGTCTTAAGCAATTTTCTAGGTTTACCTTCCCTAATGCATTTTGCATTGAATATTGGGGATTATTTTTTTTTTATGAAATAGATAAAAACAATTTATTTTAGATTAATTGAAATTGGCCCCGAACAAGTTTTTTACTGCCACATAAAAACTTATTTTTAGAACCTTGGAAACAAGTATCCGAGCTTTTCCCATTATCAAGTATACAGATAAAATTCTTTTAACTAAACTCCTTGGCGAAACAGCTCGTTAGTGGGGCAAGACTCGTTATGCCAATTTACCTTACTTGACCAAAACTCTTTAGAATTTCCTGAATATAACTCTTTTACACTCTGTGCCAACCTAACTTGGATAAAAACAAAGAGTAGGCAAAAGTAGAGGGAAAAGCCTGGTTAATCCATTAGTTGGAAACTCTTGTAAGGTAATATTTACATACAAAATGATCTGAATATAATTTAACCAAAATACACTTTTCATTCGGAGATTCGGATAAAATTGCCAGATTTTCTCAAATAATTATTTTATTCAAATCTGTTAGACCTCAAAAGAAATAATTGTTTTAAACATGTTTTCTGGATGTATTGACAAATAATTTAAGGAAGTCCTTACATGCGCAAAAGGATTTGCTCCATAGCATATTTCTATTTACCCAACTTAGGTTGGCAAGGAGTGTAAAATCCTTAACACAATTTTTTGAATTAAGGGTTATTTTATGATGGAGGAGTAATACTTAAATAATAAAGTACAAGCAATAAATATAATTTTTTATTAACTAAGATACAAATAAAAACAACTCACCACTCCTAGACTGTGAATTGTGAGTGGACCTAAGACAATGGGAAATATGGGACGCCCTGCAGCATCTAATGGTATTTGGGTGACAAGTCTCTTATCAGTAGGTACTTTCCTTCTCTTGGGCTTTGGTTTAGGGGCCCCTTCTTCTGCAAAATACAATACAAATTACAATTAAGGGTCTTGCATGGTAATGAATTTTTTATACAAATCCAATTAGGAAAGTTTTACACTTATTTCTTTTCTTTTCCTACACCATTAATCTGTAGTATTTGATGCCTTAAGGTATCAAAGGTAGCACAACAATTCTGGCTAATGTCACATGAGTATTGGCCAAACTTGGTGAATATTGGAGGAAATCGATCATTATCTATCGATTTTAATCAGATTTCCTTTTTATTTGAGGTTTGTACCGGAAATTAAGAAACGTGCAATACTTAACTTTACTGCAATTTTATAGTATTTTCCAAGTGTAAAAGACAAATATTACTTTAAACAATATTTTTTAATCAAAAATTTTGGATTGTAAATTTTTTTCCATATAATATTCAAACCAATATTGCACCCCTATATTGTCCAGTGTCGGTAAAACATAGTCCATTAATCATTATGCATCAGCCGATGGGTATGAGCCTAAATTGGCCAATACTGCTGTGCTACCACCAGGGATTTTGCAAACCTTATTTTTCCCTCTCGCAATACTTGAGTTTGGAAAGCAATTGTGATTAGCCTCACAGCAAAGCCTCAAACAAGGTGGATTTATAATACATAGTAAGTAGGTAAATAGGTTAATTGTATAATTGTTATTATATTGGCTCATGGGTTTCCTGGAAAACCACATGAGTGGGTAAAGGAAAAAAAGAACTTTCAAAACTTGTGCTGTAATCATTTTCAAATCAGTGCTGTAATTGTGCATCAATCAATCAAATTTTATAGCCAAAGCATTTTTTAGCAAACAAAAACTAGCAAATACATATTATAACCCTTCAGTGATTTAAATATATGCTATGGACACTATACTTAAAAAAATTTAACCTGTAGTTTTTGGAGCTGGCCTCTTTTTCCCAGATGGTTTCTTCTTCACCGAAGGTTCTGGGGTTTCCCCAGCAGTGTTTTTTGATGAAGTTGGTACAGCACTAGTACTGGGTGCAGTCTGGACTTGGGTTCCCCCATCTTTTAAGATTTGAAATGCTTGCAGTTTTTTCAAAAGGAAGCTGCACGAAAATTATTTATCTTTATTAAATTTATATTATTATTAAACTTATAATGATTTTTTTAAAATAAATGTGTGGTACATTATTATAAAACAGAATATTTTAAGTTCCAATATTGATAACTTATTATACAAAGAAATTTGGACAGTTGTAATCTAAAAATTCTTTAAATAAAAGTTTAGGTAAAATTTTGTATGTAGTAACATATTCTTAGAATTTAAATTTTAAAAACTTTGTTACATTACTATATTCGTACATGTAACTTTTTAATAAATCAATTTATTATGTAATTAGATACTTCAATATCTATAAATTTAACCATTATATTTTTTATCACATTTAGTCTGTATTTACCGTCTTTCTTCTTTTGCTATCAATATTTTTTCTTGTACCCTGGCCACTTCATCACAAATAGCAGCATTTTCCTGAGTAAAAACAAAATAAATAATGTTTATTTTACTCAAAATATAGATTGTTAGATTACACACTATATATAAGAATATTAAAAGTTACTGGTTATCTTAAATATAAAGGTTCTCATTCAATGGTACACTGAATGACTCAGAGCATTTAACCCACCATGCAACTTTTTAACCCAGTTTCTAGTAAGGGTCCAGTAGTTGATCATGAATCTGCTTAGCCCTTTATTCTACTGAGGTTGGCAGGTGACTAGAAAGCTTGTTTGAGAAATTGACCAAAGGTTCATTGTCAAACTAGCCACTTGGCATAGCTTAACTAATGGAGATAAGGCAAAAGCACTGTCTCGTGCGTTAGTAGGCTAGAGAAGGTTTTACATATAAAAGCAGCACAATAGTTTAATACTATGCCTGAATAGAATAAGGTATTTATATTTTTTTCTTTCAGTCTTTGAATTAGCTAAAGAAGTTTAGTTGCAGGGCACTCAAGGGTAAAAACAAATAAATCAAACCATTCAGTATGGGGTCTCTAAGAAATATTTCAACAAGGTTTATACTCAACTTTTAGCAGAATGTAAGGGATTTTTAATTTTTTTTTTTAAATGCATAATTTTTTTTCCATTGGCTATGTAAGTGATTCCAATCATTCAAAGAACAAAATTACAAAAAAAAAACCCTTACAAATTATGATTGTATTTAAAATCTGTATGTTGACAGCCTCATAAAATTTAGTTTTAGATGGAACTGGAGTAGTGTTTTAATGGCATTTTAAGGAATAGAACTAAAAAAAAAAAAAGTTGAACTAGTGACATTTAAGATTTCTTTACAAGCTTCTAATGGACTTTTCGGGAATGTGGGAACCCTGTTTGATTGCAGTTGCATTTGTCTGAGATAGTGAAAGGGGCATTTCATACACATGCAACACAAAAAATTTCAATTCTGAATGCTAGAAAGGAACAGCTATGATAATGGCCGGATTCGATTTGTGTTTCACTGCCAAAGAAAATGTCCAAATGTGGTACGAATTCCACTTCATACAATACGATAGGTATAGCAACCTAACGTTAAATTTTCAAGCTCTCCAAATATCGCCAATGAACAGACCGGTCATTATACCATAGCTGTACTCTTCATTTAAGGAAAATTTCAAATAATAAACATACAAACACAAAATCTTTGACGTATCGCTTCAATTTTCTGTACTTTTCCCTGTATATGTCATTGCTGATTCTCTCGGCGCGTTTCTCAATGATGCTGCTGCTACTCTGACTGGGATTGAAAAAAGGGGAGCTGCTGCTTTCTGGCTCATTGTTAGAATGGACGACGACGTTACGTCCTAAATGAGGACTTCCGTCATCAGATAAAAATTCATTAAATATATCACGATCCATATTTATGCGCACATGAGTCTCAGAATCACCCAGATGTTGTAAGTATTGAAAATCAAAGCGATCAAATCATATAAGAGAGTTCACAATTCAATTGCTTAAATACCAGAGGAGAAATATGCCCTGAGCTTCGACTGCTAGAAAATTTGCTCAAAAACAATAATAATATATTTTAATTAAAATATAAACTATTAAATATTTGTCTCTTTGTTTTGGAATGATAAGGTATCCTGAATCGTATAATGTTGTCTATTTCTAGCGTCTCCTCAGCTGATATAGCTTTAACACAGTCAAATACGCTTTGTAATTTAGGTCAAAATATCAGGTTAATACCTGAGCTAGTCGAGTGACGATCCGGCACCTGAGTAGGGACCCAACTCAACTTTTATAAGCGATATCGTACGCAGCTTGGTGATTTTCTGTGCATACCTGTTTAGTTTGTGGATAAGGCAAACTGTCTGTGTCTGAGTCCGAAGGCCAAAAGTCAAAGCGCGGATTTTCGGAAACAAATGAATAAAAATATCGCCTCTCCTTAATCTAAGGTAAAACAGAAAACCAGATATTTTTGTCTTATGACAACAAAAATGGCACATCCATAGTATAAGACTAGACTGGCAATTTTAGTCATAGTTTTATTTTTTAATATAACTCCATTGGACGTTTTGTCAAGGAATTCATAAAATCCCTGGAGTGCCGCCCGAGTAGAGAAACGAAAATAAGATTTTTTTTTCATGAAACCCGCTGCATTCTGCCAACAGAATCAAGTTTATTATTTTTGCCCACTCTTTTGTAAGCAATGTTTCTAAACGATGCTGGGTTCAGTGAAATTTAACATTGGTCATATTTATGGAGTAGAAAAAGACTAGAGATCAATCTAAACCCTTCATGCAACTAAAATTGAATTTCACTTGTTACCTATTTTATTGTCAGCTGTGCAATTAATAATATACCAGGGTAAAAAAATAGTTTTTTTTCTCTTCTTTCTACTCATAATTACTAAATAACACTACTGACAAAGAAATTTTGTAGAATGAATGATTTATCTTTTTAGTCTTATATGTTGAAACCAAATACATTAATAAAAGCCCCACATTATCTCCCCTCCCCCCCTCAAATGACCTTTTAAGTTGGACTTATAAGTACTGTCGGGACATTACGAGTTGGCACACCATAACTATAAATAAGTTTTCTGAAGAATTTACTTTTGTAGACATTAATGAGCTAAAATCGAAACAGGTCAATAGAAAACTTCCACCTTCTCACATTTTTCCAAATTGAACAATGAAAAGTAAAACAACAGCTTTATAAATACCATCAGTAAATAAAAAAGGTTGAAGTTATTTATTGAAATAACTGCATTATTGATCATCTTTGAATGATTAAAACTTTTCAGACCGAAAACCATGGTACAAACAGAATCAGTGGAAATCTAGGAATAAAAACAAAACTTTTAATAACGTCAAAATTGTTATTTAAACAGTTCACTAATTAAGCTCCAAATTGAGGTATTAGATAAAAAATTTATTATATCTTACAATGAAAACAGTAAAATTACAGCTATTATTGAAACAGTTCAATCCAAACAATCTTTAGGTGATAAATGTTACAGGAAACAGTGGAAATAAAAATTATTTAACAAACATCATTGATATATATTTTTTTTTTGAAAAAATTTGTTCAATATGTAAAAAAATGCTTGTTTTTGAAATAAACATTACGATTTTGAATTCAATATGAATATAAAGTAGCAATTAGTGATTCTTTGGGATGTTAACATTCTTCTGATGGTTAACCTTAAATGTTTTGAATTTCTCCATCAGAATAAAGAGGTTTCGCTGTACACCATACAAAATTCTAATTACAACTTGTACTAAACTTATGAGATTTTATTTATTATCTTAAAACATGAACAAAATATGTAAAAAATTTTAACAAAATAAAACAATTGTGGAACTTAGTTTTATTTATTCTTCACCAGTCTGATTTCGCTCACACAAGTAAATATTACTGTTTTATAGACTTGAGTATGAGCCTGCTATGCATTATTTAATATGTAATATTTATTTATTGCCGTTAACATATTGCTGACTTACTGCTGGATCCAACTAGATGCAGGTGGATAAATAGAAGTTGTTTCCCTGTGCAATGTATGTAATGAACACAAAATGTGAATTATTTTCTACGTTGGTACTTTGTTTATAACCATAGATGACTGCATAATATAAGTTTTCAGTATGAAACAAATTAGAAATATCAAATATTGAATAGCTAAATGTTGCAGTGATGCTTCCACAACTGGTCTTAAATTTCTTGATCGAACATTAGTCGCTTTGCAATGATAGATGGATCGCTTGTATCTATTCTCCTCTTCAGACTATCAGACTGGCTCAGTTCTTCAACTGTTATTGTATTACCAGTAGGCATAGGCAATTGGTTACTTGGCGTTGGCGCTGGGTAATTGCTGAAATACTCCATCTTCAGAGCTTCTTTACAGGTGCAGCGCTTCAGGGGATTTAGAGCTAGCATCTTTGAAAGAACGGCAATGAGATCATTGCCAGCAGCGGTAAAGATGTCCCGGAATGGAATAGGAGGCGTGTACTTGAACTCGACGAAATGGGCAAGAGTGGATACATGGGGCCAATCTTCTTCAGAAGGAGATCCCATGACCTTGAAGATCTGGGTCAATTGGTCAAGGTCAGTATCGCCTGGGAGGAATGGAGCCCGAAGCAAGAGTTCAGCAAGAATGCAACCTACAGCCCATATGTCAATTCCTGTTGAGTAAATCTTGGCTCCAAAAATTAGCTCGGGAGCTCGATACCACCTAGTGACTACTTGATGCGAGTAGACCTTGTTTGGCGATCCATAGTTCTTGGCAAGACCAAAATCTCCAAGCTTCAGAACTCCTTCCGAATTGATGAGAAGGTTATTGGGTTTCAAGTCCCTGTGCAAGATCCAATTGGCATGAAGGTACTCAAGTCCTTGCAGAGTCATGATGGTATAGGCTTTGATATGTCCAGGAGTTAAGACAATCTGGGGGTCTTTTATGACAACCTCTAAATCTGTGTCCATGAAGTCAAATACAAGTGAAACGTTGGATTTTGTACCAAAAACGTCAAGAAGACTTATGACATTTGGGTGGTTTAGATCTCTAAGGAATTTTATTTCCCGTATGGCTGTTCGGTTGATGCCGTCTTTGGCCTCTGTTCGACTTCCAACCTTAATTTTCTTAACAGCTACTATCATGCCATTGGTAAGATCTTTAGCTTTGTACACTGTGGCGAATTGACCTTCACCAAGAAAAGAGATCTTCTCATATCGTTTAACTTTATTGTCTGCCATTTATCCTATAATAAAAAATATGCATATCTAGAAATGAATAAATAAAATAAATTCCTAAATTAATTTTTAAGTGTTTAGGTAAATTAACTAACACCAATTATTATAATGTTGTTGTACATTAAACACTTCTTAGTATTTTGTGCAATGATAAGCAGGACATACCGGGTAAAATATCTTTTTGTGAAAAAGATATGATTGTCTTCAATTTAAATGGTGAAGTGAGTAAGCAAATATTCTGTTTTAAATAATTCAATAAATAAGTATAAATTTTTAAAACTGCAGATCCAGCCCCATCAATACATTATACAATACCTCTTTTAAATTAAATATCAATGTCAAACTTTTGTAAACAAAATAAAATTTTACAAATCAGTATCCACTACAGAGAGATTAGTGTATCTAAGCAGTAAATTGAAAAATGGTTTGGTTGTACCATTTAATAATTTAAATTTACTTGAATGTGCTATCATTAAACAATATACTTCTAAAATAGTAGTCGCCGTAATTATATAATAGTAGCCGCCTCCCAAAGTAAATACTACTATGCATTAATATTTATCAACAAAGCATTTTTAAAATCCGCGGATTGGCATTGATATTTGCAATAGATATTTTGATCAATATGTGTAGTTTTTGTTGATTTTAAACAACTGAAGATAAATAGCATTACATTCTATTTCTTGAAAGATTTGAAGGTTTTCTCTGCAAGAAATTTGGGATCAAAATGTTCTTTTAATTAGCTAATTTAAAAAAAAAATATACTAATTTCGTTTGTTCTAATTATTTCAATAAAATGTTACTAATTTTAAACTGTTTATTAGTTGAGTAAACTGTGTTATTAAAAAAAAAACTTTTCTAACATCAGGGTATTGATATTTTAACCACATATTTATTCAAATAAAAACTACATGAAGGTGGACAAACAGCCCCATTTTGGTTTATACTGTGCAACCCTGAATTAAACTACAGATAAAAAGTAAAGGAAAAGAATATTTTAATCTTATGCTATTGAAGGATAGGTTAAATCCAAAACATTTAAGTTCATTACTTTTTAATATTCAAATGTATAAAAAAATGATTAAAACCAAAATAATATTGACATAGTAACAGTAACTAATAAGTTTTAGAAAAGTAATAAAATACAGAATCATGCTGTTTTGTTATTGTTTAGATAGATGGAGGCTGAATACAAGGAAACATAAATATAAATTGTAAGGATTATTGGTATTTTATGTAAAATTTTATGAAAGAAGCAAAGTTAAAGGAAGATCAAGAAATTTATTACATCAAAGTATTACATAAAAGACAACATTTCTTACCTACAGCGCATAAAGCCACACAATACAGTTTCTTATTTCTAAATTACACCACCTTTTGAAGCACATAACATCATATATAATACAGTAGGCCTGCAGATGTGTTCATGAAATTAGATAGAAGCTGTAAAAGTATATTGCAAATTAAAATTTAAAACAAAACTTAAAAATACACTTAACAAAGATCTATTAGAAAGAGAACTTTAACAAAAAAATTAAATCTTAATGGTTTAAAATTTGTGCTATGCCTACTTGCACAAGGATTGGCCAAATGAAAAGAGGGTAGGGGAGACCTTGTGTAAGAGAGCACTTTTTCTTAACTTAATAATTGGCTATTTATTCACAATATTTTCCCCTCATTAATGATGTTATTTTATTAATTATTAAAGATTATTGCAATGAATTTCAAACAATCGCTCCAAATTGTCCGCAGGTCCTACACTACTTGTTCCCTTTAAACAATACTTTTTTTAAAAAATTAAGGCATGGTTGTTTTTTAAAAAATCTTATCAATTAAGATGTGTTCCAAGATTGAATTGTAATACATGTATACAATTGTAAAGCCATGACATTAATTTTGGATGAGACAAAATATCAGTCATTTAGTAATTGCATAAAAATACAGAAAATGCATAAAAATTACAAATATTTGTTTAAGCAAAAATGTATCTTAAGGTAATTTTAGAAAGTTACTTCTTTTTGTAAAAATTAGTACATTTTTCAAAAACTTTTTAAAAACCTTTATACGTACAACATCTTTATTATTAGAAATATTATGTTTTTAAAGGAAATTTTATATTTATATCATTGATGGGTGTGATATTATTTACAAATGTCTATGATAAAAAAAAACTTTACTTTCTTAAATACTTGTTAGTATAAAAAAATAAATAAAACCAACATTAAGTTTGCAGTATACAAATGTTCTACTAGAAAAAGGGTAAATAGTTCTCATTTTCGAGTGCGAGAATCGAATAAAAAAAGGTGTTTCACATTCAATAAACAATTTTATTAGTTATTTCAAGACATAAATTTATTATTTTTATAGTTTAGCTTTAGTTAGAGTGTAATTTTAATTATTTTTTCCTTCGATTTTGACGAAACAGGGCGCACGAATATCAGGGTCAAAGGAGCAGCCAATCAGAGTAGGCAAAATTTCGGCGCCAGCTGCGTTGTTTACCCACTTTTCCCCGAGCAGTACATTTCCCTGCTGCAAACTTAAGGTCAGTTTTAGTATAGATGAAACGTTTGCAACTTAAGTATCTTAATACTAGTATCGTAAGTGTTTTAAAAATAAAACACTTACAATACTATATGAAAGGTTTTTTTTAACAAATGAAATTTATAACATATAGTAAATATTGTATATTTTCCTAAATATTACAATTAAGTAAGCAAACCTAAATATACACACAAAAAAATAATGCATAAGTGACTTAGTGTTATATTTTTTACCTTTTTTTTTAAATTTAAAATCCAAAACAACAAAATTTCTCTCTGTTTATGCTTAAAGTGACCACACTTCATATGAGGTGACAGATTTTGCAATTTAAATTTTAAATACAAAACTTTCATAGCACTTGATATAAAACTTTCAAAAATAAATTAATAATACTACAAATAAGCAATATTAACACAAATGCCAAATGTGTTCCTTTTGCATGGATACAATGAGATATAGAGGCAGTGCAAAAACATTCTGATAAATTAACAATGGATTTAAATAACTGACTCTAGCTATAAAAACCCCATCAATCCTCATCAGAGTCGTCATGTCCTGCATCTCGGGTATTACGAAGGGCAGACATTATAAGACTATGATCTGGCAACATTCCATGCTCTAACAGATAATTCTCGACATCAGACGTCACAAACTCATCTCCCAGTTCATCAGTAACTCGGATAAAATTCCCCATGAGGTTCCCGTTCTTGTAAATGAGAATAGCCGGAACCCCTCTACGTTCAAAGTGGCGACTCAATCCTGCAATAGACACTTCAACACAGCAGAACTTCACTTCGGGATACTCGATGGCCAGCTCTTCGAAGCAGCCGTACATAACTTTGCAGCTTTTTTCGCCACCACTGTAGATATAGATGACAACTGTAGTGGTTTTGTCAGCCTTATCCACCGCATCGAGATATTCCTGGCCGGACTGGATCTTCACCACTGTGCCATAGTAGGAATGCTTCGTGTGCTTCTCCATCAACTGCTGCATGTGCATCATCTTGAATTCCTCGAGGATCTTATCGTCAAGAAGTTCTTTGAGTTCGGCGTCGATATCTTCCTCCTGTTTCTTGGCTTTTTCTTCGTCTTTTGCTGACTGACAGGTGAGGGATAGTTTCTTCATCAGAGCCAGTCTCTCCTGTTCCTGCTCTTCACGTCTCTCGGTTTCCAGTTGTTTGAATCTTTGCCAGTCTTTTATGACTCCTTTTGGACCAGTATTGGTGGAAGAGCCCTCCCATTTATTAAGTTCCGGCTCGGGAATGAAAGTCGCGGTTTCTTTTTTGTCTGGCTGGACTCCGTCCGAGTCCTCTTCTTCATCCTCATCACCGCTACTGCAATAGTAGTGCGTTTTCTCGCCTAACAACTTATCGTCCAGCGTAGTCATTGCTTTAAGAGAAAAAGCTTAGTTTCAGATAATTAACCTAACCTAAAACACACAACCGATCAGTTAATACCATAAGGAACTATAATTAAAGATTTACTCACCTTTAAATATTGAAAAAGAGAAGAAAACCGGAATCGAAAAAATACCGTGGACGAAAACGACAAAAAGTTGCAAAATCACAAATAAAATATTTAATGACTTGGTTGCAGTGAAAAACTAAAATGTCACTGAATGAAGTTGAAAAAATATTATTTTGAATTTAAATAAATCGTTTCTAAATACAAAGAATTTTTTTTATAAAAATTAAATGTAGAATTTAATACTGCATAAAGATACAAAAACTACAAGAACATTTATTGGCCTTTTAAAATAATTAGCTTTGAACCGTCATAGTGTATTCATGTTTATTATTGGTTGCTTTATTGTTTATTTTTTCAGCTTTCATTTTGATTTGTTTACTATACGTGGTTGATACTGAATGAAGTTTTAGTTTTAGATTTCTATATTCCTAAAATGGTACGTTTATAAAAAATTCTTGCTTTCATTTAAAAAAAATTAATTTTTGTTGTTGGTGTTAAAATATTTCCTTTGTATTTTGCAGAAAAGTGGTAATGTATTAGATCCTATTACCGGTACTCCATACTTATCTGATGAATAAAAACCTATATTTCCTACTAATGTTCTTTACCATATAACTTAACAAATAATTAATTTATATTGTTTTTAAATAGCTCTATATTAGTTTAATGTCTAGTTTAAAGTTTTAATATTTATTTCAAAGATTAACACACTTGTACTTAATTCCACTATGCTACTTTAGACTGTAAAGTCATTTAACTTTGAAATTTTTTTCTGATTTGATGTTTTGAATATTTTTTCAAAATTTGGAGTTTATTGTGGGTATCTAAAGATTGGGAAACTGTGTTTTCGAACTAATATTTTACTTCTCAAATCACTGTATTGCATAAGATTGTCTTCTGACATTTTTTTAAAAAAAAGTTTAAATAATTTAGTCTTGGTTGGGATTTATCCTTTAGGAATAAGATATTTCAAACAGCTAAATAATTACCAATTTTTAACCATCTGAGTAACTTGATTTAAAAAAAATTATAGTCTTATTTAAGATTTAAATAAATGGAATGCAGTTTATTACTATATAATTATTAGATAAAATTTTAAATCTGATTGAAAAATTTAATCTAACTGTTTTTTACGCTGTATATTATATATTCATTTACAAAGTTTTTAATAGGCAATTGGAGTAATTATAAGCAATGTAATTTATTTTTTAAATCTATCTGCAGTTTAAAGGTTCATGATGATAAATATGCACACATAGGTGCAATTTGATATTATTTTTGCCTATTGATGTGTTTATTAAGAAAGTATAGTTATGATATAACAAACGGTCTATTCGTTGCCAAGTTTTTGGTGGGGCTGGAAAATTTAACTTAAGATTGCTATGCTTATTGGGTTGTAAGAACTTAAAATGTTTAATGTTTAACTAATTTTTGGCTTTTTCTTTGATTGAAAATCACCAAAATATGACTGGTCATTATATCATAGCTGTTCGATTAAAAACTCAAACTATGCTTCATTATAACAATTTATCTAGGTTCTGAACTGCATTGAACACTTGTTGCTAACAGATTAAATCTGTCAAGTAATCTATGGGAGAACAAAAATCTTCTTATTCATCTAGTAAGTAATAATTCTTCTTTTACCAATAATTATATAGTTGAACTTCTTTAGCATATTGTACCTCTATTCAGGGCCTGATTTCTGACAGAGCAAACGGGGCACTTTCCCAGGGCCTCCCACTTTAAGGGCCCCCAAATTTTCTTCATGAACATTTATGCTCAATACTACTGCCCCCAAACTTTTTTTTATATGAAGTGTACAAAAAAATTATTTCATGAGCAAAAGTTGACAATTAAATTTTGTTTAAACTCAGAATTAATTCACACGAATTTAATTGTGTCGTTTTGTTTGCTTTCCAAACAAATAACGTCAGCAATTTTTTGGGGTTAACACTGAAATATAGGAAAATACACACAAATATTTTTAGAGGTAGTTCCTCTCAAAACAAAAAAAGTCAAAGGGTTGTAAAATCCAGTTTTAATTATTTACGAATTAAATTGCAGCTCAAGACGATACCCTTATTACAAATCACAACTAGTAGTGGATTAGTAAACCAGTTTAGTTATGCAGCTAGCATAAATTCCAAGGATAGTTTTAGTTAAATAACGTGTTTCTTATTGCACTTATTCAGTCACTTTTGGCAAATTTTTACAACTTGGTCACCTCTGTATTGACCAGACGTTCTCTGGATAGATAATAGTTTTTTTTCCACATATACAGGAAAGTTTTATTACTGTATTTTTGGAAAGTCAAAACTTTGTAAAGTCTTGAAATTTTCAGATTATACACATGTAAAAATTGATTATTTTTAGTTATTTAAATAGCAAACATTGCAAGGTTTTTCTATCTAAAACTCTAACTTCCTTCTTTTTACAGAATTTTAATCATTTATAAAGCTATTTAATGTTTTTTTTTAAAGTTTGTTAAATCATGTTATTTTTGGAATGTTTGCAATCAGTTTTAGTTGCAACGAGCCTAATTCTTAATGGGAAAATATATTAATTTTTGCCCTTTTTTATATTTTAAGATCCTGCGTTCATTGTGATAATGAGGAATTCCAGGGGCAAGCTGTTTGTGTACATAACAGTGCTAGGAGTTATATGCTTTTTTGTTTTCCTCTTAAGTAGCACTCACTCAAGCCTCAAAGAGCTTGAGAGCGTAAACGACAAATGCCAGCAGCAGAGGGACTCTCTGTCAGCACAGCTTCAAGGTAACTATACTTTAGAGACTAATACGGTTAGTCTAGATCTCTATCTTTAATGGCATACTTGTAATTAAAAAATAAAGTAAAATGTTAATAATTAACTTGCTGTGTTTAGGTATAGCTGAATCATAAAAAACCTTTATTGTTAAATTGTGGTATGATAATCATTAAATCAAATTGTAGCCTTATATTAAGTCAAAATTAGCTTAATCATGTTATAATAAATGTAGAAAAACCTGTTTCGAGCCTTTTCTCCATAATATTAGTTGTCTATTTGAATCTTAACAAGCATTGCTTACTGAACTATTAAAGCACAAGTGTTGTTCAGTGGTATTGGGTTTCACTATTATCAATTGTGTTGCTATAGTTTAATAATTAAACTTTCAAGTATAGTTGCCAATACACTGCTTACAGTGTCGCTAGTTATTGGTTATTTAGAAGACATTAACAATTTTTTTAGGAAAGATCCGTAGAACTAGAAGTCTATTTTAAAAAAGTCCTTCTGATGTATTCAATGTAATAGAATGTGGCATTCTTTATCTCTATTAGTTGCAAGTACCTAAAATCACAGCACACCTGGCTTTTGCAAAATAAGGAACTGTAAAAGATATAAAAATATATATATAAAGGTACTAAATAAGGAGATTTTGTTTGCACAGTCTGATTCATGCTGCCCCCTCAATTTTATATAGCAGTTCCAAACACAGATAAAATGGTCAGGTAGTTTTATTAGGAGGTTCACCTGTAAATAAGAATTTTCTATTATTTTTCCTGCTTTCTAACTGAATCTTTAAATATTTTTTTGTAGTTGTATATGAGCACAAAAATAGACTAGAAAAATCTTTACAACAAGAAAAAACAGATCATAAGCACACAAGAGAAGGTAATTTTTTATTATTGATATTGATGTGCAAGTGCATGAACCATTTACTATGTGTAAATTTTGTGTCTTTTAATCAAAATACGTTTATTGTTTTAACTATTTTTTATTTGTTGGACTTTTGTAGTTCATTAAGAAATCATAATTTTCAATCTAATTAAAAAATATTTGTTGCCCATGTATTATTATTTTCATAATATGTTAATATTCTCACTACACATATTTATTGCTAACTTTGTGTATATTTTTTTGTAGGAAATGAAAAGCAATTGTCTGAATTAGAAAGCAAATTCCAGAAAGAAAAAGTAATAATTTTATTTTTGATTAATTGTTTAAAGACCTATGCAATATTTGTTTAGTAACCCATTGTTTCTATATTAAATTTATGTCATGTCAACAGAGAAAAAAAACTTGCAACCACCATTTATTCTTTCCAAAGGTGGCTTTGTTTTGAACTAAGATATTATTTTGGTTTTGCCAGAGATCATCTAAACTTTTCAATAAAATGTCCGAAATGTTAATAGTATTTTTTTATGTGTTTTAACAGTGTTTTATAAATTATTATGGCATCATGATTAGTTACCCTTTTAATGTAAAAATGTTTTTTTTATTTGCATGCTTTTCATACAAGACTCAACATTGAAAAATATGATTGATTTTATTTAAAATTTAATGTGATTAAAAGTTGTTTAGAAACTTAAAGTAAGAAATTTTAGAGCGTATATTTAAACAAGAATAATAAAACTTGATTTGAACTTTAAAAAAGAGTAAAGAACTAAACTTTATCGGCCATACAAGTACTAGAACAACTATGTTCTCAATTTCAGTAAGTTAGAAATAAAAATTTGAATTTGTTAAACCAAACAGCTTGGATTCAAAAAGGTTCACTAAAAAAATGTGTTTATTTTTTAAAACTTTTAGTACTTTAAAAACTTTCTTTCAAAATATTTTATGATTGATGTTTTTCTTTTCAAATGATATCAATTGATAAGTTTCTTTTATAATAAAACAGAAAACTATTGTTATATTTGATTGTTACATTCTATTACTTGCGTATTATCTACTTTATAACTATCTCCCCGAAGATTTTGTATTTTTAATTAACTTATTTATGTTGCATAAGTCATGAATGTATGCAAAATCAAATCAATAATATTTGAAATTGTATTTTGGACATAATCCAACTAATTCTTTTATAAGTTCAACAGCAACTGCATATAAAATAAACATTATTAATCTGTTCTATTTATCTAGTATTTTTGAGAGAAAAATTATAGTAACAAAAATATTTTTTCCAGGATGACAAGCAAAAATTAGAAATTAAGCTTACTCAGCTAAAAACCAGTTATACAGAATTAGAAGATGAAAAGACACAAGCTGAAAATGCCTTGAAGCAGCAATTTAAAAACACAGAGTTCCAGAAAGATGAAGAGATTAAAAAATTGCAAAGTATGTGTTTTATCAGTTGTTGTAATAATTACGATTTTTTTGTTTGGTCATCTTTTTGGTCGTCTATTTTATTCCTAAATTTGTAAGAGATTTGTGTCTAAATATTTCTACCTGATATACTCCTTTGAATGTATTACAATATTTTTAAAAACAAAAAATTACAATTTTCTTATAAATTTTAAATGACAGGCCAGTTATTTTTTTAAAAATTTGAAAACTGTGTTTAAAAATCTTTTCATTTTATAATAGAAGATATTAGTTTATAGGTTTGGGGATTTAATAATTTTTTTAATTAATTAAAGTGCAATAAGAGAATTGAAACTTTTGTAGTAGGACTGTAATAATGCTTTTTAAGTTATCAACCAATATCTAAAAGATATTTTTTCTGAACAGTACAGTCAGCCATTTCTTAATTGCACCTATATTAATCATTAAGTATTTGACCAAGATATTTTAAGCTTTCTTGCAGCATTTGAATCACATTGATGTTTGCTAAACAAAATTTTATTACATCAGAAATGTCCTTATAATTCTGCTTAGCTGTTTTAAGTTTGCAGCATTTTTTTAATTAATCAGAACTTAAATAATAACTCTTATATATTTTTCAGATCACATAACCAATTTGCTTGCTGAAAAAGAAAAACTTGAAACTGCTAATGGTCAGTTTACTTATAAGCTTGAGCAAGCAGCAGTAAGTTGTAAATTGATATTTTTATCATGCATTTTTAACTTTAATAATTTTTAAGGTTAGATAAAATATTATAATTTATTAGATTTTTTCAAACAAAATTTCTGTAAAAACATATAAATGGTCTGTGGTTATGACAGCCATTAATCCAACTAAAATTTTCAATTATTTAATCTTTTAAAAATGAAATACTGTAACAGAAAATATTTGTAGTTTGTGATTTTTATTCTAACCATCTTTATCAGTCTATATTCTTTATCAGTCTTGGCGGACATTGGCGACAGGAAACTGGTTTTTCTTTCGGTTCTTCAATAGCGGTAAAAGGTGTTGCTCGTGTCCACTGATCTCTGGCATGAATCAGGGTTGCCGCAAGAGAAAACAATGCAAGTAACTGGTTTCTTTATACCAGTATAGGCGATTTCTCACTATCATTGCCAAAGAGGCCTATTGAGGAAAGCCTTTTACGAAATCAAGTGGTTTTTCCCTTGTACTCTTTAATTCTGTCTTTATATTCCAGAGTGAGAAAAACCTATGCCAACTTCAACTGCAGCAAGCCAAATCAGATTTAAGTTCTTGCCAAGAGCAAATGAGGATGCACAATGTGGATGGCCATAATACGAACAAGGAAGCTATCCCTGGAAAGGCGGATCAAGCTCCTGTTAAAGTGGAAGAGAAAAAACCACAAGTTCAGGAAGAGGCACAAAACGACATTCAACTCAAAAATCCAGACCTTCCAAAGGAGAAAGAAGTACTACTTCCCTTAGAAAATCAGGTATGTTGTAGTAAGGTGTATATTTTGTTGAGATTTTGATTTTATTCATAATTTGAAGACAGGAAAGGTTAATTTGCTTGGGCATCGACATTTTTTTAGGTCCTCAGGTCAAATTCGCTCTTCAGCTCTACCAAGTAAATAGACTGTATAGTTAAAAAAAACTATTTTAGAGAAGATTGTACTTCTTAAGTACATTTATTTCTATTTCTTTGCAGTTCTGCCTTTTCAGTTGATTGCTGTCAAAATTTATATTCGAAAATAATTGGCAAACCTTTAGTTAATCAACAGCTTCACAGGGGCTGGGGAGCCCAGTGGGTTAGGCACTCGCCTAGCATGCGAAAGATCCCAGGTTCTGGTCTGGGCATCGCCAAAATAACTTACTACCTGTAAACGGCCTGTGCAGCCAAAAATGTCGGACGAATAAACTCTGTGTAAGTGAGTGCACGTTAAATATCTTTCAAAGTCCTAACGCTGTGTAAGATGTGGCCCTTAACGGTTGTGTTGGGTGTCTATTCAGGTGTCCACTCGTCACTTGATTGTGGTTATAAAATACAACGCCCGTCGCCAATAGCCCTTGTATAGCTCTAGTGCAACGATAATTTAAATCTATAACCTAATCAACAGCTTGACAAATTGAATAAAATAATATTGTTGACAATAATATATCCCTTTGCCTAAGAACTAGTAACCAATTAAATTATGTTTATATTTGTTGTAAATACCTAATTCTTGTACTTACTGTTACAGGAAGTTAAAGAAAACACAATCAATTCTACTTCACACCCACCACATGAAAGAGTCTCTGTACTGGACAAGCCCCGATTGATGCCTGCCAACAATTTAGGGGATGGTGTTCTTCCCAAACCTATGGACATGAAACATGATGACCAAGAAAATAATATCCTTGATGCTGCCAACGAAGTCTTGGAACCCAAAAGAAGATCTAAGCCAGTTGAACCTTTGGTGAACAGGGTAACATAAGTTTTATATGTCTAGTTTTATATTCTTTTAGAACTCTTGATTCTTTTTATAACTCAAATAGCAGGCATACACCAAAAAGGCTGGTTCCTGTGGACTGTATTAAGGGGGACAGTCAGTCCCATATAGCTAAAGAATTAGTTTTGAAATCATAACTTTTGCGAAAGAATTTCCTTGTCATGTTATCCCATTTTTACTAGGTTAGAATTATCATTACTTCAATTTAAAACAAAATGTAAAAGATCATAACATTCATTGAATCAACTATTAATTGATAAAGTTTTCAAATAGTGTCGCCATCTGCTGTTTATTTTGGACATTTTATAACTTCAAAAATATGTAATTAAATAAATAGATAACTTTTCATTTCATTTTGATGTCATGTTGATTCCCATACCCGGAGGGAAAGGTCTAAGATGGCAAAGCAATACTTCTGCGGAAGTTGTGATCCCAAAACTAATACATTAGCTCTGTGGGACTGACAATCTCTTTTCAGAGTCACTCCAAAAACCAGCATTTTTCCATAAGGAAGTTGATTTCTCCACTACACACATGGAAACTTGTAATATTGAATTTGAAGCTATAGAAGACATGCAGGCACTTCACAAAACAAAACCCATCTTAAAACTGTCAGTGAAAGCTTAGGGTTAAGACAAAAAAAAAAGTTAATGGTGACAGTTAAACCATGCAAACATATACCATATATTGATTAATACGACAAAATATCCACTAAGTAGATTTCAGTAGGCACAAGGTGTATTGCCGATGGAGCTTAATTCTAGTTCTGTAGTTGGTTGTAATAAAATAAAAGTTCAGTCTTAACCCTGTAATGCATATTTTTTTTCATCCTGAAAAAATATATTTGTATCTTTGATAATCATACATTATTGAAAAAATACTGAAAAAAATTACTGCATTGGAATTTAATTTCATTTTTTTTTTTAATTTTTGCCATATGGCTAAAACCAACTACAAAATTCCAATTTTGATAAGAATAATTAGAAAACTACTAAATATATTTTAAAATAACCCTCTTGAACTAAATTTTTTTTTCAAAACAATTAATTTGTATTTAGTTCTAATATTATTTATACTTTGAATACTGCCAAAGATGTAATTTTACAACTGTTCTCTTTAATTTAATTTAACTAATAACTTCACTCTTTAATTTTGAATACACTTTTACTATTGTCATCCATGAGGGTTATTAGTAACTAAAACTTCAGAATAGAATGTAATAGATGAAAAAACACAGATTTGTCGAGAGGGAGCTTTACTTTAATGGAATAAAGTGGATTGGGTTACTTGTTGCCATATCCATATAGCAACAGTATGCATTAGAGGGTTATCCTATTTAGTAGTAGATAGCATCTATTATAATAATTTAACCTGAGAACAATTTCTCTTTTCTGTAACTTAGTACTCTCGATAGTGTGTTACTATGATGTTAATTAACATGTTAAAATAAGCAAATTATAATTTTGTATTGAATAATCAGTTCACATGTGTATCTTCCTCTTCTAATCTACTTAGGTAAATGTGCTGCTCAATAACTCATTTAAATTATTGTTAAATTTATGAATGCCAACAAAATATTCTGACTTTCTTTTATATAAATAATTCTCTGATTTAAAAATATTCCTCAAATCTATTTTTTATTTAATAACATTACAAAATAGTTTGTTTCTGCTTGAACTTGCACATCTCTGTCGTGTCAACCTATATTAAATGCTACCTACATATCTTTTTTTATTCTAGGTTGTTGATCAGTATGCAAAGCTGAGAAACTATTTACCAAATGAGAACTTAAAATTCAATCCGGCTGTAGCCAATAAAGACGATCATCCCCAAGTGGCGGCTCCTAATTTTGAGAATGTCGAAGAGAAAGAGGACCATGCTGGGGAGAGAGGGGAAGATGGAAATCAGGTGGGTCCACTTAACAGGCTTAACTCAGTATAATTTATAAAAATTTCTTATTTATTTTAACTGCTTTTTTAAATATGAAATTAATTTTTAAATTATATTTATATCTATATTGTATTTTTAAATATGGAATTTTTTAAATATATGTTTAAAAAATTTATATTGGTTTGTTTGGTGTGATGCAAAATGTAATGAATGTAGGGAAACTTGTGAATGTGTGGCTCTAATAAATCCTGACTTTTATTTATTGACATAGTTAAATTGTTAAAATATGATTGTATGATTGAAGAGTTTAGTAGAATAACATTCAGTTGCGACATTTAAAAAAAATATATATATGAATGTTAAGACAATAAACACGTTATCACTTTTTTTTTTGTAGATAACAAGTTCCCCTTTTTCATAGACTTTAAAATGAGCATTTTTTTTTACCATTTGCAAGCGCATTATTTTAAGGGGTTCAAGTGCAAACTAAAAACTTTTAAACTCATTTTCCCATTTTCAACTTTAATATAACTTATTAAATTTTGATTCAATCCATCAAACACAAGTATATTTCACTTAAAATATATATTAAAACTTCACAATTTGCAAACCAATTCTTTTTTTAACCTAAAAGTGCAGTTGTTGTAATTGACTGAACATTTTTTTAGTTTACTCTTGTTATTTTTCAAATTAGTAATTATTTTAAATGATTTAAATAAAAAAAACAAAAAATGCCATTTTAAAGAACCTTGCAATAGATTCATATTTCCACTTGTCTCTTACTGGCTACCAATAACTTTATCCAAAAATCATATTAGCAAGACATTAAGAAACTGATTTTTATGTATTTTTTATTTTTTTGTTACCAATTTTAAAAATATCCTAAATTTGATCTTTCTTATTTAAATTTGCGCTGGTATTTAAAAAAAAGATTTACAAAAAACAGTAATTTTAAATCTATATTTTAATTTATGTTGTATAGTATTCATAGCCTTATAAAGTTATTTTATATTTTAAAAAAAAATGATACATTATAAAAGAAGGACGCTTGCGTCAAAATTCTTTTCCCGGAAATGCTTTACCACATTTAAAATTCGAAACTTTTAAAATTAAAAAGCTTAAAGTTAAACATTGGGGACGAAGAGATTAAATAGTATTCTTACCTTTCATGATAGCATTGTTGTTTCCTTGCTATTCAAATGATCTGTAACATTTGTTTTACCACTAAGATAATATGTCAGTAAGAAATCACAGATATACATATTCCATAGTAATTTTGTGGTTTCCAAAACTGGAATTATCATGGTTTACTTATAAGGTGGATAAGTAGCATTTGATATTTTGAATTTTAAGAAGAAACTATATATTATCTGTAAATATAAGTTAAGGTAATAATTAAAGATTCTCTTACTAAATGTTTCTGTAAAAGTTGTTTTGTTACTTATGTATTGCATTGGTAAAAAAGCCAGTATACAGGGTACTATCACTCATCATTTAAATCACAAATATTTAGAGTTAAAATCTTTTAATTATAATATGTGAATTATTTCTTTTTAATTATTGGGAATTCGCTTTTTTAAATTATTTGTACTAGATACTTTTTACATCTTTTTGTGTAAGTTATGTTTTATATTTATTAGAAGATATAAATTTATCTTGTTAGTAGTTAAAGAACAATAAACTACTTTTGGTGATAAATTGCTTGATTCTGTACTGGCTTTCTATACTTATTCTGAGTACTGTGTTTCAGTTTTTAGGTTTTATATCTATATATATTTTAAATATAGCTTCATTGCTACATTTTTAATTAAGTTAATATTCATTAGGGTGTTTTTTATTTAGCGAAAAAATAGAAAAGTAAGTGCTTCCGTTATTAATTAATTTTGTATTATTTTTTGTATACTTAAAAAATTGTAATACTAATTTTTTTCTTTTTTGTCATATTATACAGAGTGACAAGTTTAAAAGAGGCGCCAAAACAAATGAGGGTTGCATTGTTTAGGCCTTTTTTAAAATTGTCACCTTGCAGTAGTTTATATCACCGATATAATGACAAAACCACGAATGTGCAAAAGTACAGGGATGGAAAATTTTATACTGATAGATAAGAGTGATAAGCCTATGTATTTTAAAAATCATGTATCCCTAGAATTTGCACGTTTCTGGTTTTGTCATTTGACCGGTAATCTGTAGCAGAAAATTTTAAATTAAAGCAATTAGTTTTAAAACTTTTTGTTTTAGACTACTTATAGCATTGTAAGTATTTAAATTTTTAATATTGTTAACCTTCATTAAAAATTCTGATTTTTTCTGAAATCGCTTTCCTATATTATATCAATTACTATTGTCATAGGAAACTTAGAAATTAATACGTAAAACAATTTAAGATAGTGCAAATGTTTACATAAGCTATTTTGTTTTTGTGTTTTTAGGAATACTTAAAGTTTACTTTCCAATTTGAAGAAAATTTTTTTACAAATAGTTGTTGTTTTTTTGCAGATAAACTCATTAATCTTTTTTTTTTTACTTTGTCTAATTTTTTTTCAAAACAAAAGTCATAACACAGCAGAGAAACTTATAAAAAGCTTTTATTATTAATTTTTCCTTTTACAAAAGAACATTCTTTCATTGGGTATTAATAATATGGAAAACATGATAATTAATTTTGGAGCACAAGTTTTACCCTAATATTTTATTCTGTAACGATAAAAGAAAAGCATGTTCTATAATACCTCAAGATCTTCCCTTATAGCAAAGCTGCTTACATGCTTTGTAAGAATAAAACCAATCTGTAAAACTTGTTTCACTACTAATGTAGTGTGTTGGTAAGAAAGCACACACACAGAAATTAATTTTTCAAAGTAATTGTGCTATTTCAAATATATTAGGACTTAAACTTATTATTTATATGTTAAGTAGCTGATAAATGATAATTATTTAGTTGATAAAAAATTCTTAATTAAAATCATATAGCACATAAAAAATTAATTACAACCATAAACTATTTATTATAACAGTTTCTGTAAAAGTAGTTTTGCTACTAACGTATAATATTGACACAGAAGCCTGCACACAGGTTACCTACCACTCTTCAGTTGCAAATATTTCATGTGTGAGGAGATAGTTTTTTAAAAATATTTTTTAATATGAACTATTACTTTTTAGTTAATGGTAAGAAATTTAATTACAATTTTGTTCATTTGAACTTTTTAAAATTTTAATTATTAGAATAGGGTCGTTTTATAGTGATGTATGTAACCGATACTTTAAAAAAATATCGATACATTTTTTAAAAATTTGAATAATTAATTTAATTTGAGAGCAATTAGTAAGTAACTATTTTTTATTACATCTCATTAATCATGAGCATGCATATTTACTTTTCTACAACTACATTTACATTTCATGATGATTTGTCCATAACTTTTCTAATGATTGTCACATACATTACTGAGGAATAGGTCCCTTTCAACAATTTATGTTATATGTTACTGTTAAGTATAAATTGTTAGCATGTTCACAGCTATTAATTTAAGTGAACTTTTTATTAGATATTATTTGTGCATATAATTGAACTTTTTGAGGTTTGAAATTTTGTATGTGATAGTTGATATGACACTGATAAAGTAAACTAATTTATTAACGACTTAGTTTGTACTGTGCATTGAACATTAGAGCAAAGGTATGCAGAGTGTCTGTGCATTGTTAGTTATTATTGAAACAACTAATTTTTAAAACTTTCAGAAATCAAATTAGTTTTTAAAGTCTTGGAGAGCCTTTATAATTTTAGTTTAAAATACAATTTTAAAAATTACGAAAATAACTATATTGAAAATCAAATTCTGAGAGAGAAACCACAAAAAAAGTTTCTTATTAATAAAAGTAATATTCATTATAACAGTTTCTGTACAAGTAGTTTTGCTACTAACGTATAATATTGACAGGGAGGCCTGCACACAGGAGAGACATTCTGAGAGAGAAACCACAAAAAAAGTTTCTTAAAAAAAATTGTTTCTCTTGTAGTAACAATATATATAATTTTCCTGCCTTGTAAAGTACCTGGTGTGTCTTCAAAATAAGATTTCCAGCAGTATTGTCGGAATTTCTGTATGTCTATTGTGCTTCACTGCTAAAACGTTACTGACAATCTTCTTATTGTTGCCCTTTTCTATTGATTTCTGACTTGTCTACATCTTAAAATTTTAAATAATAATGTAATTTTGATTTGAAAAGTTGTATTTCCTAGCTACTTTTTTTTTCACTTTAGCATGTGTGATATCATACATATTGCAATAAAGACGATCATCAAAACCATTGAAAACTACATCCTTTTAATTTATTTCTTCACTCTTGAACAAAATTTTACAATATAATTCTTATCTAAATATATTTTTCAAACAATTATTTATTTTAAAGTATGTTTTGCAAATGATTTTCAAAATATTAGCATTTAACATCTGCTGAGGTACTTTCCAATTCAGTGAATTCGAAGTTTTGAGCCATAAAAATGCATTTTTTTTTGCTGTGAATGAACCAACTATATGTTTAAGTTTTTTGTAATGAATAGTCCATTCAAGCATTTTTTAAAAATAAAAATGTCTTAAAGCAACATCTGAAAATTCTTGTAAGACTTCCGGAATTATACTTGACTTTTTGCCTACTGCATTTTTTATATAATTAATCAGCTGCTACAGTATCTATGTTTTTAAAACACTTAATTATTCTAGTTAATAGAAAAGTAAGTATTATGAAAACCTGTAAAATAAAGTTGTGAAGTGAATTTAGGAAGGTTCACATATGAAGAGTACAAGGGAAGAACCTTTGATTTATTAGGAGTCTTCCCGAAATAGTGTCTGCTTGGAGAACATTGTCGGCAGGAAACCGGTTTTTCTTTTGTTTCTTCTTTTGCAGTACAAACGTGTGACTCGTGTCCACTGATCTCTGGCGTGAATCAGGGTTGCCATGAAGAAAAACACAGTGAGTAACCGGTTTCTTTATACCAGTTTAGGCAATTTCTCGTTATCATCGCCAAAAAGACCTATTGAGGAAAGCCTTCTACAAAATCAATCAGTTTTCCCCCTGTACTCTTCATTTTCGTGGAACAAAGATATTATATCTCATTACAGAAAAAAAATCTAATTTTACAGTATAACCCAGACGCCAGACCCCAAGTGGAGGAACCTGTCCTAGGAAAGCAGCCACCAGCACCGAAAGAAGTGTTCCCACCCCAAGAGAACAACGACATTGCAGCACAAATGAACGACATGATGAACAAGTCCCCCGGAAACATCAACAATGCTGTTGAACACAATGTTCTCAGAGTACCTCCCCACCTGCAAGACAACAAAAATCTTCATGATGGAGGGGCTTTCATGCATAGAGGGGCAGATGCTCAGAGAGTTATGGATGATAAAAACTATGAGGAAGGTTAGTTTAACAAGTTATATATTTTTAATTTGAATCATCTAATGGGTAATATAAGGTAATAAAATTATGTTGATGAGATTTAAGAATCCAAAATGGGATTTAGTGTTTTCGTTTCTACATATTTTGGAGGTTCCGAAAAAGAGGTTTTTGACAATGGTCTGTCTCTCCAAAACCGCTTTACAGAAACTTTTTTTTTACTAAAACTAAAATAGATTACGACTTTAAATTTGGTACACAAGTTCCTAGTACCTGTCGGACATCATAATGATGTTTTTAAGAAAATCTTGCATGCAGAAATGGTGGCTTTGTTAGAACTTTTTAAGTTTTAAAGGTATTGCTGAAAAACGAAAAGTGATTCAGACATCAAGTTTCGTATACAAGTTTAAAGTACCTGTTCTAAGTCATAATAAGTTTTTTTTTTAGAAAGTCATGCATATACAAATAGTAGCTGTCATAGAACCTTTTAGGTTTTAAAGTTATTGAAATTACATTATAGGGTACATAACTACTTTTAAATGTATTGATTTATTAAGTTGTAATTAAAACTTGTGCAGCGTTACCCCTAATTACTTTAGTTTAAGTTCTGATGTATTTACTATTATATTTTAAATTTTAAAGTATCAATATAAAATATTTGGTTTTCTATTTTAGTGTCTACATTTAGCTTTGGTATGAGTCAATTTATTACTTTTGTATGCAAATTGGTTGAAATATGGATAATTCATTTTTAGAGCGAAAAATAATGTTTACATAATTGTTTCATACCTGAAAGATTTTTTTAATAAAAAAGTTTTTTTTTTCCATTTCAAATAAATTTTAGTGATTCTATTTTTAAGATAAAAAATTATTAGCAAGCCAAAAAATTTTTTTAATTATTCTTAAATACTAGGTAATAAAGTTTTCCTACGCAGCATTTCATAACACAATAACAGTTTATGGGAAAGTTTTCTGGTTTTAACAATTTAAAAATACATTTTTGTTAAAAGTTTAAAAAGTGGAGAAATATCATAATAATTTTGAATTTATCTTTCAGATGATGATGAGAGAGATAATGATGATGAACCACTAAATGGACTTGCTCCTGTAGCGAAAGGGGCCCATAATATATTGCAAGATAACGACTTTGATGATCAGGTGAGCATTGATACCCATTAAAAGTATTGCACAGTTGGCTCTGTGGCGGCATCCTCTTAACCGAACTCTGCTTTATCAGAGGTGTTTTAACAGGCCGATTCTTTGTATCCTTAAAATGTAAAAATTTGCTAAAGAGGACTTGCTTTTTTATTATTCGATATGATGGTGAAAATTTTTAAACTGTTGCAAGTTTCTGATTTTCTAGATATCAATAAACAGTAAACAGCAGATTTTTTTTGATGGAATGTAACTTGTATTGCTTGAATACATCGAATTAAATGGTGCACTGCTTTGTGTTTTTATAAAACCAAAATTATGAATAAATAAATATCAAACGTACATCTAACTTTAAAATTCCATTTCACCAGTTTAACCAAGTGTTCACTTAGCTGGCTATCCTCAGTCCTATTTAAGCCGGTTAAGAGGGTTACTCCTGTATATAGAATTATGACTGTGGTTAAAAACAAAAATCAGTGTTAACTGTCTGATATTCACGTTCGTTAATAAACCAAGTATACTTCAAAACAGAAGTACAGAAACCCTTCGCTATATCGAGCCTCGTTGCAACGCGCATTCGGATGTATCACACATTGTATCAGGTCTGCCAATTTCCCCCCTTTTTTTCTCAATATGTACTTAGTTCTTTCTTTAGAATCGATTCTAACATTGGTAGCTAAATTCATCTAATATTGGTGAAATGCAGTTAATAAACTTTCGTTCGTTGATTTGTCGAAAAACAGGTTTTAGCAAGAAAAATCAAAGTAGCAAACTTTAGATAAATTTTTCACTAGAAAATTTAATTATAGTATTACCTGTGCAATAATTTGTTATGTTTATAATTATCACTTATAAGTCCTTTTTAAATTTTGCTTCTTTTAGAGTAGTTAAATTATTTAATATGATTTATTTTTAGTATGCAATTCCAATACTATTTTTGCTATACTTGCTATAATTATTATTATATTGTAGTATTAATGTTGTTTTATTATTACTTTTTCATTATTTGTAGTATTATTGGCTAAAGATACTTTTAAAAAGGATTCTACTATAATTTAGGTTTATTGAAGTTTGTTAATATTAATATTTGTTAATATAGCAGCATTGAAACTATTTATTGATATAGCATTAATATAAAAATTTGTTAATGTGGCAGAATTTAAACTATTTATTAATATAGCATTAGTATAACTATTATTTAATATGTCATTAATATAAAAATATGTTAATATATCGGTAAAAAAACCATTTGGTTATATAGAAGTTAATATACCATTGATTTTTTGTCAATTTTTTTTTTATTTCTAAACCACACCCTTGTTTTTTATGCTCTATTTCTGTAGGAGAATCAAGATAACGCTATTGGTGACAATGCAAAGGAAGAGGAAGGCGTTGTTGTAGCACCCAAATAAACAAAATAAAAAAAATATATCCACTTTTTGTACATCATCACACCAATTAGTGCAGGGAAGAGCACTTGCAAGACTTCTGGTTCAGATCCCTGCACTGGTTTCATGCACACTTGTGAGTGCCTAGTGACTGTGCGTTACTTCTTCTGTTAATAATAAGAATTTAAAATTGCAACGCAGTTGAGTAGCTTGCAATATTATATGGAAGTAACACAAAACACACACAATTTTTCCCCATAAATATTATTTCTTGTAATTTTGTTAAGGTATTTTTTTAGTCTTATTTTATAAGTATTAGGTTTGGTGCAAAGACATTTTAAAATGTGTGTTTTCTTTTGGAGAGTAATATATTGAATCCTTCAATTTTATGTAAAATAACATTTTGAATATTATCAATTTCCATGATTCATACCTAATTTAAAAAATGTATATATTTTTCAAATAAAATTTATTTAAATTCAAGTCTGTCTAATCAATTACCTGTATACATAAGTGTTTCAGGAAAACTTAAATTAGGGAATCTCGTGTATTAATTTTCATTACAAAGTATTATGTTTCAGAACTGTCTACATATACATTGTACTTAATGCATTTTATTTATGAGAGAAAAATATGACGATTTAAAAATGAAACTTTTAAACAGTTAAACAAGTGTAATAAATATTATAAAACTTTCTTAAAAGATGAATTTTTCCATGTTGAATTTACTTTTTTTAAAAAATAAAACAAAAAAGTTAATATTAATACTATGAATGTATAAAAAAGTTTACCTTTACAAATAATTTTTATTTAATTACAAAATTTATTTCATATATGAGTATTGTTGCCATATTTTTTTGCTGGTTTCATACTTTGAGGATTGCTTTCTTTTTTGCTGGTGTGATTTAAATGTTTTCTTATAGATTTTGAGCGTTTATTTTTTTGTTTGTATGGTTGATGTTTCTATTTGTAAAGACACTTTTATTTTTCAATGTTGAAAATATGTACAGTCCAGTCTATTATTGGGATATGAAGAAACTTGTATAATAAAATTAATATTACTATTTAGACTATGCATCTTTGTTTTCATTATTGTACTGTACTCTACTTGGTCTTCAATTTTCTTTGAACAAAGTTTTTAATGCAATTTGAAGAATGTCTTTCATTTAAAATATGTTTATGACAAATTCTAATAAAATAAAAATCCCTTTTATCAATTAGATATATGCGTTTCAGTGTATTCGTGTATGCTATCTGTTTTGGATCAATTTTATAATAAAGGTCAAATAAATTAACAAATTTATCTTAAATAAAATATTTATTTCAATAAAAGTATAATTTTCATAGGTTTTCAATAATAATACTGATATGTTTTGTGCTAAAATATGGTTAGCAGTTATTCCTCATAGGCATAACTGAAGGGAACTTGTTTTTTTAAAACATCTGGACCACATTTAGGTACAATTATAGTGTGGACTTTTTTTTTACTTTATAAATAACTAATTTAATCTCATTAATAATGAAAGTTTAATAGTCAGGGGTCTAGAAGTTGCAAAACTCGCATTTTCTGAAGGTTAGCTCAGATTTAGGGTCGGTCATGTTTGTTATGGTGACTTTTGACCATCGTAACAATTCAATCAAATAGATGAAGTTGCCCTTGAACGGGCCAGACCCCATACCTCAGTTATACTTTGAAGAATATGAGTATTTCAACTTCACCCTTCAATTGTTCAATACTGAATTAAAAAATTGTTTTGAGAAACCTGCAAATGCAATTCTTTTCATCTTTAAATGCACTTAACTTATAAAATATAGATGGACACCTATAGAAAAGCTCAATGTAGTCTCTCATTTTAAGCTAATCAACTGCTTTCCAACCACATGCTTTTTTAGAACAAAGTGCAACAAAAGACAATCATCTATGGTCTTTCTTTTTCCGGTACTTGCCATCCATTCTTTATCGTCTTAAACTTAGTAGAACTGTTCATAAATCCATAAAACTTTCTTTGGACAATACTTGGCATTCACTTTTTATTTTTAGCAATCACCAACAGATACTGATATCAGTAATGTTCTAAATGCTTTCTGACATTCCCCTTGGCATACCTCATTCTTCGAGCACAAGACAGCACCCCTCATCAAGGAACTTCTCGAGCACGATCTTCTCGATTTTAGCCATGGCAGAGGGCCCATTCCGCACGACAAGGGCCAACCCCTGAGCCTCAACATCCTCCATGAAAATATTACCCCTTTTCATGACAACATCGCAGCTGAAGTTGACCCTTATCAACTTCTCAACCCTACCGTTTTCCTTGACGATCGTGTTGAGTTCTGTGTCTGGCGACAAGGCCGGATTGCGGATGACCAACCGTCCGGGCTGTCCAGTGATTTCGAACGCCTCCTGGGCTGCGAGAGTCTGTAGGGTGAACCCGAATCCGTGGGTTCTGCTGTCTGACCAGAAGTAGTTCTCGTTTTCGTTGAGGCTGGATCCCTGGAAAGTTATTCGTTTGCCGTAGCCGAGGCCGACGTTTTCCAGGTGCAAGGCTTGGCCGTCGAATAGGTAGTCTTCGGTGAGGTTCTTTCGAACTTTGTAGCGGAAACCAGGGGTGATGGTTTTGTCCACGTAGGTTCCTAGAAAGTAATAGTTTAATTTATTGTTTCGTCAAATTATTTTATCCCTCTCAGTGATAAGCAAATGGGATGATGTGTATTTTTTTTCACTGCATTAGTTAAAAAATTAAATTTTTAAGCAAAAATTTAAATTCTACAATAGATTTCATATATGAAATAAAATACATATGGAAATAATATGAAAATATCTCATATATGAAAATAAGTTCTCCATTCTTTAAATTTTAAAAGTTAATTAAATTAAAAAAAAATTATAAGTTTTATCCTCTAATCTACAAATTGTGAGGTATGATGTTATTCATTGGAAGCAAATAGAAAAGAATGAATTCGGAAATTTTGTACTTTGTTGGAATTAAAAATAATTTTTTAATTCGTCAAATAATTTTATCCCTCTCAGTGATAATGCAAATTGGCTGAAGTGTAAATTTGTTTTCACTGCAGTTTGAAAACTTTTACTTTCGAACAATTAAATAAATTATCACTTTAATTTTCGTTAAAAACAATAGTTACATTTTTATATGTACGTCAAATGTTAAACAATTTCTTTTAAATTAAAAAATAAAATCTGCAAACGAAGTTTGGAAATACATGCAAACTTACCAATAACAATTAACTCATGAGGTTCAAAGCCGCTGATTACATAAGAAGTGGGGATATCTTTGGCTGTTTCACCTTTAACGATTATAACTTCTTCCTAAAATTAATACAAAATATCTTAAGTAAACAATTTAGTTTGAAAAAGGCATAATATATAAATAGAAAACTTGAAAAGTAGTATTTATATTTTTTAATAAAGTCATAAAATGTTAAATAACAAATCATGATTCTTCTTTAAAAAAAAAAAAACAATATAAAAAGCCCAAAACTAAAATTAATTTTATAGCTTTGAATGCAAGTTAATATTTTAATTTGTTAAGCATTGTTATATTATAAAGTTAATTTTTCATTTTCAATTATAGTTATGTTAAGTAATTGGAATATTCCTATTTAGAAACGTAGTTATGGATTTCGCAATAAGATTATGCAAATAAAATCTACATCCTAAACTAGAGTAGAGAAACTTTTATCTTTTAAATTTGCATTTAAATATTTAGTTTGTGATATTTTTTACCATTTATTCATTATATTTCACAAAATATAAAAAATTTCATCGTGCAGTTTTCTTTTCTTACATTTTAAGAAAAGTATGAATATTAATACAAAACTATATTTAAATATAGTAATACTGTAATACTTATTGAGGAATGCAACCAAAATGTGGTTAAGTAATATTTCAAATAAGTGTGCAAAATTACGTAAATAAATGCACGGTGAAATTCAGCAATGATTTTCCACAACTGTTTAGTTAACTACTTTTGATCAAGTCGTAATAATGAAGCAGTTTTAAATATTCTTATGAAATTGCCTATTAAACTTTTCACCGTTTGCGTTTGTGTCCTAGAGTATGTATATATTTATATTTTATAAATAATTTTATTTGGAAAGCAATTGTGTTTTAAATAGACTGACAATTAAAGTTACATTAAAGTTTGCAAGAAAACTATTTAATAACAAATAAATTACATTAATACATAAAGAATATGAAATTAATGAATTAAATCAATTAAAATTATTAACCTTATCACTCAAAAATAATTGAATTGAATATGCGAGAACAATTAAACATATTAATAAGAAATAAGATAAAACTATGAAATAATTAATTGAAAATAAATATAATAATAAATATTCTACTATAAATAGGACGAAAAATTAAAATTCTTAAGCAAAAAATGTTACAAAAGTAACCGAACATGAACAAGGACTCAAAAGTTAAATAAATTTAAATACTGCATTTAGAAATACGAATTATAAAAGAAAAGTATTTTACCTTGGATTTCTTTGTAGGTGAAGGTTCCGATAGCACATCATCTTTCAAAAATCGTTCTTCCCAACTGTTCGCAATGGGTTTCTGTCCGTCCACATCACTCAGTCTTTGTTTCTCTTCATCCCAGAACTGTTCCAACTCATGGAACTCTTCTTGTTCTTCGATGGAACACTGCTGCTCCAAGAAAAATTCGTTTTTGGCAGCGGAGTTAATGAACACTGGTTCGCTGTGAGGCATTCCAACAAGTCTGTTTAGAATATTTTTAAGTACTTGGTTGAACAGTTTGAATTTTAAATGAAAGAGGCACAGTGCGGCGGTGATATTTATTGAGGGGTTTTATCAGGGTTGGGAAATAGTTGTTATCTGTGACGTATTTTACGTGAGTCACGTCATTTGAACTCTTATATGGACGTAAGAAAAGGTTGAGATGTTCTAATCAGTGCGTAATTTCTTATCGTCTGAAAAGTTTTCTTAAAAAGATAAGTTTTGTTTGGCTATTTCTTCAATTATGCATTTTCATTAAATTATAATTTAGGCTAAGGATAAAAATGAAGAATTTTTTTAGTAATATCTTCAAATATTTAAAGATTTTTTCTTTTAACTATGAAGAAAATTAATTAGTTAATGTTAATAGTAGAGTCAAGTTAATGATATAACTAATAAGATTAAAGGTATCAAAGTCGCTAATATCAATTAATGATAAAAGGACTCTTAAATGATGTACAGATTAAGAAACCCTCATATCATTTCCTGCCCAAAGCATTGCAACAAAAAAATTAGCATAAAATGACTGCTTTATTTTAATACCTTAATTTTAATATAAATATTGAAATTGTGTGAATTAACTTTAAAAAAGAGAGATAAAGTTTATGTAGCGTTTGCCATAGTCTTTTCTTTTACAGAGATTTTCTTTGTTGCGTATCACTGTGCTAGTTATTTTTTTTAATAGTTTATTTCTGGAGTACACTCCAACTCCAGACACTAGTATTAAAAGTTCGTCAAATAACTTCGCTTATAAACTTTGAGTAACCTTTATCATCTTTAGTACAAGATATTTTTTCTGTTTAAGTAAATACCACAAAAATTAGATAAAATAAACCTTCTGTAATAACTCAAGGTTTCTTTAAAGTTCTAAGAGTTCTCTTCTGATTACAGGTGGAATAAAACAAGTACGAAGATAAGAAGAAAAGGGATTACCACTATCTTTCAATTTTTTTTTATCTATCTATGTTGTGGTGCGAATGTCCTTCAAGAGATACAAAAAACATTGTCTTAGACGTGAAAATTCGTAAAATAAATAATAACTTACAATTAAAAAAAAATCCAAATTATTATTTAGTATAAAGGTACTATTTTTTTTTAATTATGCCGGTGATTTAAAAGTATAACTTTTTTTTCGACTGGTGTTCTTGATAATTCTTTTGTGATATTGCAGTGATGTAAATCAGTATTCAATATTATTTTCAAAGAATTCCACCTGTCAATGTATGTAGCCAATTAAAAGGCCCGAGGAAGAGAAATGATACATCCAATAAACTCCAATAAAAAAATCACTTTCATTTTTGCACCGTGTGTACAATGAATGTACATTATTGATACAATAAAAATATTTTACACACTTTCATGTCATTAAAATTTTAACAAACTTACAATCTTGAATATATTTGTAGGAAAAACATTTTAAAGTAATTGTAAGAACTATTTAAATTGAAAGTAAGAATTCTTCACCTTGCCATACAATAAATCACGCATCGTAAAAAAAATAAAATGTACATTTTTTATTATTATAAGTGCAAATTTTTCCTTGGATACCTTTTACAGTCACATTAATATTTTATAAGTTGTTTGCATAGGAAAGTTCATTAAAAATACCTCATCACTTCAACGAAAATTTTATGTATATATCCTTTTAAATCCGCTTTGCTTACTTTATGAAATGGAATCGTTTTTTTAAAAACTCGTTTGCAGTTAACATTATGTTAATTATGCTTAGATAATTTATTAATGTGTAATGCATGTTTAACTAATTTATAACACATAACTATCACAATTTTAATTGCTCAACAAATTAAGTTTTTTTAATTGCCTTATATTTTAGTTTTATTTTATTGCCTTATATTTAAGTTTTGCGTTGCCTAAAACTCAAACATCTATTGCAAACCAATTTCTTGATATTGCGCCAGCCTTTGAATTGTGAAATCTTTCGCAATTTCTATAGAAGATTCATGTGTGTCAACAAATAAAGGCGAACAAAAAAAACGTAAACAAATAAAGACGCGTAGTTCAATATTAAGAGTATTTTAAATATTAAATTAGAAATGGTAGATTATAAAATTAGGATATAATTCATACAGTTAATTAAAAATTTAAGAGATAATTTAAAATGTTAACGTAAACGTTATTTAACATATTTTTAAATTTTAAAAATGTGTGAGGGATTTCTTTGTTAATAAAAAAAAGTAATTTGCACCAACTATAAATTGATAAAAAGAACGATGTTCACTATACATATTTACTCCTTTATCACAAAAACTTTGGTTCGTATTGCTATTAAAAAAATTGTCCGCGACAATTTAGATTATCTTAATGTAACAACTTTTCTGGCCTATTTTTTGGCATCAATAATTAAATAAAATGAGATGAAGATTTTACAAACCATTTGAAAAGAATTAAGAAGTAGGGGAAACTGGGACTAGTTTTCTCTGTTTTCTTCTTTTTGATTGTATATTTTTTCTTTTATTTATTTTGAAGTAAACAAGATGTAATTTTTTCCTCATATGCTTATCTACAAATTGGCATTACTACTTTTTCAAAAATTGAATATACTTTTTGACAGCAAGTGGTTAAATGCAAGCATGTTGAGATGGAAAAGCTTTTAATCGTACACAAAGCTTCCCCTTTTGTGTAATTATACTTTTTGCTTTTTTCTGTAGAGATTGTCTAATTATTGTTAAAGATTACAAAAAAAATTATTGACCAATGTTTGGTACGATTGCTCCCGCATTATTTAGAAAACGAATGTATAGTTATGTAGAGAGAAGATTAACCTTTTAGTATACACCATGATAATACTGTAAGTTTAATAAAAGTACGTTTGATATAGGTTTGAATGTAAGCATGCAGTTTGTCACTTTATATTTAAAAAAAAAAAAGTATTTTTAATATTGATTTTTCTGAAAAAATATAAATTCGTTGGAGATATGGTATTTATGTTGCAAAAGTATATAAAAAAATCGCAATTTACGCAGATAAAAATTCAAATAAAACCAAATATAAATAGCATCATAAAAATCATTATAAAATGAGTATGCATGAATCTTAAAATGATATGAGTATGCATGAATCTTAAAATTATTGTGAAAACATTTTTAAAACTTAAAAGCGAACTTGTAAACGTAAAAAAATATATATAAGGTTTAAATTATTTGAAATAAACAAAAAAATATGGTAAGCAGAAAGAGTCGTTTTGAATTACAACCCATAAGATAAAGCTTTAAAAGTATTCTGGTTTAACTCTTTTTTTTAAAAAGATAAAAATTCTAAGACGCACTTCAGGCTATATTCACGTGAAGTTTTATCCTAATAAGTCTCTGCTTCAGACAAAAAGCTCTAAAAAGATTTGCAAAATTCTTGATCTAATTTTTTTTAATTTTATCGCCTACTGCACTTATACAAAGGTAGAAAATGAAGTTAAAAATAAATACTTCATCCGGTTAATGTTTTTGTTTCGTTTAAATATAAAAGTCTAGGTATTAAATTTAATGAAAAGAGAAGTCAAATAAAAGGTATTTTTTGAAAACAAAATAAATGTTTTCTGGTATTTGTTATGCAAATGTATTATCAATAATCAGAATGAATGAAAGCAAATTAATGAATAAAAAGTGCAAAAAAATAGTATGTTTAGTGAATATGTAAAAGAAAATGCAATATATTTATTTCTAAAATACTTTATTAACGTTACAATTTTTTAAAGTATAAATAAGTTAATTACTTATGCGTTTAGGTACTTATTTTTTAAGAAACACATCAGATACTTAGTACGCAATCAAAACTACAGTTACGAAATTCCAACTAAATTAAATGGAGTTGCTGATGTTAGAACCCATGACTTGGTTCTGTAGATGCTAAAAATATTTCACTTTAGTTCAATGTTTATTTAATAGGTACTACGGCGATGGAAAAATATACTTTTAGTGTTCTTGCACATAAAATTCGAGCACACATTTTAAATTCTTTATTTTACATGTGAAAAATAAAAACAGCAATTATTCATATTAATATTTAACAATGTCACGCTTGTTAAACTTATCGTTAAAGTTAAGCAAACTATTAAAGATAATTAAATAAGAAAAATAAATATTTAACCAAACTCATTTATTGTATGCTTCTTCCTTACATATACGTGCTTCTAATCGATGGTTAACGATTATATCACAATCTTTATTTTCTTACGATAGTAGTATATATATTTAATTAGCTTTCTTACGTTTAATTTTATTAATTTATGAAAAAAAATCTTAAGTTTTAGTTAGTTATACAAAAAATGAGTAATTTTCATATATTTTTTTATTTTATAAAATATTGTGATTAGTAGTTTAATGAAGTATTTATATATCTTGTGTGTTGAAAGCAATATAAGATTTTTTTTTATTTAATATAGATAAAGTTTGTAAAAGCAATTTGGTGCGACATTGGAAAAGTCCCTAACAAGATTTTTATTTTGTAATGCCGAAAACAACGTTTTAAATCTTTATCTTAATCATATCTTGAAACGATTTTCTCATTTGATTACACTTTGTTTCGTTATTATATCGAGCGTAACATCGAATGTGTTGCAAGAAAGTTTTCCGTAATAATCTGCGTCATAAAATTTTTTTGAACTTTGGCCAGGATTCATGAAGAGTGAAGACTGACCGTTTGGTGAAGATGAGTTACGAATCTTTTTGATAAAAATATTGAATGAACAAAAATTTAAATGGAAACGAAAATGAATAAACTAATAATATAACAATTATTTTTTACTAGTTACTATTTCCTTTACTTAGTTACTCTTTAGGAACTAATTTTTTAAAGCCTGCCTTAATCCTATTTGGGTGAAGATAGAGTAGATGGCGAAAACGAAATTTCTCCTTATTAATACAAAATACTATAGAAAAGTAACATCTACATTTTAAGACCCAGTTTACAAATGACAGGTTTCACTGCAAATGATTACAGGACAGATTTTTTTTGCGAGCAGAGGAGAGAAAAGATAGTTTTATATCCTTTCTCTTGTAACTTTTGAGCATAAGGAATTGTGAGAATTGATTGATTTTGTTTTAACTTTCATCGAACCTTTTTAAAACAAATCTCTTACTCAATATAAAAAAAAATTGGCTTAGGTGTTTTTAAATTTGGTATTGATAAATTGGTCTAATATACAAAACGGTATCACCGAGAAAGAATAGACGAATTCCGTCGTTGGGATGGCGACTATTACTTTTCATTTTCAATTCATTGTATTTAATTGTTTGAGGTAAATTTATAATATTTTTACAAGTTGTATAAAATTTGAACGAACTACTGCCTTTTCAAATTTTGGGTTTTCTAACCGTGGAAAGAACTTGAAGGCCTTTCGAAGTTTAAATTTGACATTTATATGCCCGAATTCTTCTATATATGTTGCTGGAAGATTAGTAGCTTCTTTTCCTATTTCCAATTTTCCAGACATAATCCCAATGTTCCTTATGGGTCAGCAGAACATTTTACAGCCATTTTTAAATATTTTATTCTGTCAACAAGTTTACTTACACAACCTCTGTCATATCCACAACTTTTAATTTGCATCCAATGCCCCTAAAACTGCATTTAAAACTGTTCTGGAATTTAGACAATCGAGAAAATAAAACAACGTTTTTTCAGTGGAACAAATGACTTTCTCAAATCTTTGCTTGGGCTTACCCGTAAAGCAATCAACAACTTCAAGTGGTAACCCCAATTTCGTTTAGACAACTTCTCTACTTTCCTCTTACCTTTAACTAATGCACTTACTGGTGTGCAGCTTCAACAAAAAGCTTAATGTCTAGAAATGAAATTACAACTTTTTATGTTGATGTAAGTCAGTGAAACATTAAAAATTTATGATTTTTTGAACAGAATTTTTATCATACACAACTTTAGTTCTTCAATACAAAGTTAAACACATTGTTTGCTGTAAACTGTAACTGCTAAACTTTGGGCAGCTTTGGCGCATGCGCACAATTTCGCTCCTTTTGCGGCTTCGTAATTTACGCGCGCAATTTCAGTATCCGCGAACTTGTTTTTATACGTCTGTCCTTTTAATTGCACAAGTAAACAGATCCATTTTCTTAACTTTTCCTTCTCGGTATTAATTTTTTAAAGCTTTGTTTCAATCAAACACCATTTAATTGCCGTATTTGTGTTCTCGAACGATAAAATGGACCTCATCACTTCGGATTCACGTGGTCAACAAAGCCTGTCATCTCCGGACAAAGTCATCTCCCCGTTCACAACTCCCGGCGATGCCTGTGATAGAAACTTTTTATCCTCAACATCATCGGTATGCAACCCTAAATTACTCTGTTTCACCCCTGTTCCTGTCATTCGGCATACAGATGCACTCGCCAAACGAAAACTGACATTTTGTGTGCCGCCCGTGAACTGCGACCAAAATCTAACTTTACAAAGTAACATTGTAGAAGAATCGTCGCATGTCCATTTGGGATCGGTCACTAATCGACCTCTGAGGGGGAGGCCCAGTGCGAAAGACATCAAAGAACTGCACCGATTGCGAGCTGTTAGTAAATTCAAGTGCACAGAATGTCCCATGGGGTTTCAAAGAAAGAAATCGCTTGCAACGCATATGTTGACTCATTGTGGTAAGTATCAGTTTGAAAAAAATTAACTAGAAAAATTGTATTTGATAATACCTTCTCAACTATTAAGTATGCTTAAATAACATTCTTCTTTGTTTTCATTTAATTTAATTTAAAAGATTTGTTTTTTATTTGCATGCCAAATTGTCATGTAATTCACTAAATGTTGCACAAAAATAACCTGCATCAGACAATGTGTTCAAGTTTATTGTTATATTGTTCATAAAAGGGTACAAACAAGAAAACAAAAGTAAAAATATCATGTTTTGGTAAATTTCTTTCTATAAGTTGTTAAATTATTTTTTTTTATTCAAAAATACCTTTGAAAACGTGTTCAGAGAACTCAGATAATTACCTTTAAAAGAATCTCAGCATAAATGCTTTGTATTTTTTTTTATTCCACTTCAATCACTTTTAGTTGTATTTGAGCTCTTTTTCCCCTTTAATAAGGCGATTAGAGCAACACAAATCAATCTTTTGTCGGGGAAGTTCAAAAATGTTTTTGAATCAACACTCTGTAAAATGTGCTGTTTCGTTTGTTTAAAAATGTCTTTTTTTTCCAGCCGAAAAGAGGCACGACTGCAGTTATCCCGAATGTGGGAAACGATTCACCCAGTTCAGCCACCTCACAACACACTGGAGAGTGCACACTAGGGAAAAGCCATTTGTCTGCACTGCACAAAGTATGTTCCTTATTCTCTACATTTTACCTAGTTCTTTTAAACTTGGAAGTTACAAAGACAAAATGAAATGTCCATGTCCATAGACTTTAGTGTTCTGATATTTTGCTTATTATTTTTTTAGTTAGATTCTTTGGTGTAACGCTAATAATATGTGTTTATATTGTATCCACAAGCCTTTTGAAGGAAAGGAAATTTATTAATAATTTCGTTTTCACTATTTAAATATTAATTTATTTGCTAAATGATGCAAAAAGTCACTAATTTTGAAATTCATTTCCTGTAAAAGTTTATTCAATCAATGTTATTTTATAATTTTCATTAATTATTTGAGTACATAATTCTTATAATACATAATTTTCTACACCTAATTTTCGACCTTGTTTATAACATTAAGATAATGTCAGAATCACTATTTCTTGAATGACACCATTTAACCAAGTTATACGACATTTAGTTTCACTATTACAACTAGATTTTTAAAATCGAAAATGATCAATCGCCGTCAGCATCATAGCTGCGGTGTTGTTTTTCTATATTTACTGTCCACCTATTTTCCTAAATTGATACAAATAGCTTTCAAATTTTTTTAAATCAAACTACGTTACATTTCTGTTGTAATTTGATGTGACAAACTATTCCTTCTACTTTGAAGCCGCCGGTTAGAGCATCTGTTGCTCACAATTTGTATTTGCTGTGTTTCAAAGCAGGATGAAATGTTTCCCTTTTTTTACTTAAAACTGCTGAAATAAGCTTAAAAAAGTAGCAAATTTTTCGCTGTAATAGCGAGTCATCTTTGTTATATTCCCAGCTTCATTTTTAAGCTATTGGATTGTCGGCCTCATATGCTTATAGTCGTGAAAAACTTTCCAAATAATCAAAAGGGCTTGACTCTGGTCATATGATCCATGCAAGGGACACTTCTAGGTTGGCCAATACATAGTCCATTCTACTTAATTTAATGTCTCTGATTATAGAAACATGAAAATACAGAGTCATGTTCGTAATTTTGTTGTCTCATTTTAGTTTTTTATGCTAAGTATAACAGTATTGCCTTTTTTCATTCCTTAAAATTTATCTACATGCTGTGGATAGGTTTAAATAAATATGTAAACTAATTATTATCATTTATCAATTGAATTCGATATTCTCAGAAATGGAAATGAGGTATCAATCACTTGTTTAAAATCTCAAGTTTTTGTGTGATAATGAGTTGTGGTTAAAAACATGGTTTCTATAAGTGGGTGTGACTGAATTAAAAATATTTCAAAAGATGTTGTTAATTTGTCTATTGTAACCTTGATATTTATTTTCTTTTTATTAGATTGCAACAGTCGCTCTACATTCAAGCGTGGCAAATGTGTATACCACCCAGGCAATGAATTCATTCGACAAGACGAAACTCCCGAGAAAATTATCGAGAGACTTTCAAGCAACCAGGAAAATATGTCAGAAACTGAAGTGACTTGGGTTATGGAGTAAGTATTCATGAATATTATTATTCATGTTTTAATTGTCATATCAGTTTATGAATGCTTGATTAGTATTAATGCATATCATTAATCCTGTGTGGGATACAGATGTATAAATCTGTCATCTGGATGTCAGGATTTCCTGCAGCACACCAGGGCTCGAAAATTATATTACCCGACATGCCCGGGGCATTTAAAAATTCCATTCGGGCATGTATTTTTTTGCCTAACATGCCCGACCGGACGTGTAAACATTTCAACAAAAATACCTTTCCATAAATTTAAATAAACATTTTGTGTTTTAATAAATCCCCAACATATTCATTCATTGATTCTTGAAAATTGATAATTTTAATCTTAAATCTAAATTAGTTACTTCACAATGTTGTCATTATGGCATTAAATAGAAATTCGTCATCAATAAAATTCTGGTGGGCGCCGGGAAATGTCACCATTCTCTACAATTTTCGAAGTCCTTGTTACTTTGGCAAGGTTTCTTAAGGTATAATAGTTTGATACATTTTTAATTAACATTGATAAAACCTGGAATTTTCTGTAAATTCTGAGAAAACCTGGAAATGTCAGAGAATTTTGTTTTCCAACTTACATAAATGTAACAGTTTATTTCGTGAATTTAGTAAACTGCTTTTAAAAAAATTTACGTGTCCAATTACGCATTTTAGTTTCAGCTTTTGTTATTTTTTGCCTAACTCATGCCTGGGTACATCTTTTTCCCCCTCCCCCTTTCGCTCGGCCTGTGCTTGGGCATGTAAAAGTTTTATTCGGGCATGTATTTCAAAGACTAACATGCCTGATAGGGCATGTAAAATTTTTGAGATTTTTCTAGCCTTGCAGCACACATAATTTTTTGAAATTTATAATTTTAATAGTTTTATTAAATCTAAAAATTAAAAAAAAAATGCAAAATAGCATTGTCCGCTATGGCTGCTAAAGGATTGACGGCAGCTTTCAGCAAAAATCGTTAAAGCACAGATGTTTCTCTTTGTCAGTTTACCTTTCCAAGTATCATATTATAAGACCTGTAATTACAGGCATCTACCGAAAAGAAGGGTTTTGAAATAAATCACACTGACTGTCATTTCTAACAGACTGCCGTTTAGCAAGTTTCGACCAGTGCAAGTCCCTTTGTTTTGTTGCCTGAATGGGTTCTACAACAATGATCAACAACAAAGTCTTTCCCATTGGAGAAGGGTGGGGTGGGAGGGTTGAGCGGAGGGCATGTCCACACATATTTCTGTCAGTATCCGCCTGAAAGTTTGCTGATGGACCTGAACGTTGCCATGAAGGATTGAAATTAAATTTAAAAAAATTTATTAATTATAATTTCAGCATTTTTGTTAGTGCTTATGTTTCATTAATCATAGTTTTCTTTGAAAAATTTAAGATGGGTAAATTTTAATTTTTCTTATAACTTGAAATTTCAAAAAGTAATTGTCCATCTGGGGTTACTTTCATATTAATTAAGTTAGTGTAATGTGTTACTTTTCATATTAAGTAACTGTAATATGCTACTTTTTAATTGAGTAACTGTTGTAACAGAATTACTTTCTGAAAGTAACTTTCCAACTCTGGACTTTAACTTGTTTAAATATTTTATTTTTGTTGGATGCATATAATATACATATATAACTAAAAACCCATGCAACTCGTATTTCTTATCAGTCTTTCCATCTGTAGTTGAACCCTTTTTTTTTTGTTATGTATATTCATTAATAGTACCTTGTATGAAAAATATTAGTACTCGCATGTGTCATTTTTATTCTCATTTTTATTTTACATTTGAAAATGCCACATTTGTATATCATTTTCCAATTGATGATTTTCTTTAAATGATTTATTTTTTGTATTTGATTTATACAAATCACAAATTAAAAATAATTTGTTTTTATAGGCACATTACAAAGAAACAAGCAGGTACTGCTATTACTACTGCTCAGGAAGATTCATTAGATGTTTTAATTGGTGCAAGATATTTAATGTTTTACATAAATAACTGTCATGCTAAAGTGCAAAATGAAAAATTGGGTATGGTGATATAAAAAGAATATTAGGTGATGTAGGCACATTACAAAGAAACAGACGTACTACCATTATAAGTTACTACTGCTCGGGAAGATCCATTAGATCAGATGTTTTGATTGGTGCAAGATATTTAATGTTTTACATATAAATAACTGTCATGCTTTAGTGCAAAATGAAAAATTGGGTATGGTGATATAAAAAGAATCTTAAAATCCCATTTTATCATATTTGTATATACTTGATTGTAAATAAATTTTTATGTTTTTAAAGTGGCATTATTTGTTTTTAATACATTTTTGTTGGAATTTAATTTTGGATTGTGGAACTTAAAGTGTACCAGGTACTTTTTTTTAAGAGTATCCAACAAATATGCGTTTTTCATTTTTAGCTTACTTTTATAAGAACCTACATTACAAATGGCACTATGAAGTGTTGTGCAATATCATTGATGATAATTAAATTCAATAAAATGTCTTATTATTTGGAACACTAAGTCAATGTGTATTAGATTTATAATAAAAACTGCCAAATTTTATAGATATTGAGTGACCTGTAATATATATTACTGTTTTTTTTATTCAACTGTTCCTCTAAAGTATTTCATTATTAGAAGCTTTTGATTCATCAAATTTTTTTATTCAAATAATAGTTTTTTTTAAAAATAAAAATAACTTTTAATTCAATTGCAAATAAAAACGTCGCTGAATATATGTAATTTTTCATTTGTTTCAATATATAATTACAAATAATTAAAAACTACAAATTAGTTTTTAAGAAAAATGATGTCAATTTCTATTTAAGAAAAAGAAATAGCCAATTTAGCACCCAAAATTAATTTGCTAATTTACCTGCTTTTGGCAAATTTTAAAGCCAATGCATTTGTAAATCAAAAATGTGAAGAGTAAGAACCTAGTTATCATTTAGTGATTTTAAACAAAGCTTAAGATCCATTTTTTGCTAAAAACTTTTTTAAATACTATATTACGTGTACTTTAATCAACTAGATAATTTTTAAGTCCGTGCGAAAACGGCTATTTATTTTCTAATATCAAATAGTTTTTTTTTTTTAAGTAATAGTCAAAAAACTGATTAAAGGTATAAAATTATTTTCAAAGGAGTATTTTGCACAGTATATTAAATGTGTAAGCAAAAAGCAAAATTTGAATTTCAAATTATAGGAAATTATAATTGATTTTTTAAAGAACATGTTTATGGAGCTTGAAAGTAAAACTTAATGTTGATTATATAATCAAATTAAATATAGAATATTTTGTTTTCATAAAAAAATAATTCATTTTTATTATTATAGTTTTATTATTTACACTTCATATAAAAATTTCTTTATTAAAAACTTTTTTCCTCAATTTTTTGTAAAACGAAGCAAGTTGCAAGACATTGCCTTTTGAACAACTTGATCAGATTTTGCCTAACCACATCCTTATTCAGAAATTATGTTCGAATTTTCCCAAGAAAAATGAGAGTGAAGAAAAACAACGCAATTATTAGCGCAAGTGGTTTAATTTGTTGAAATTGTTCATGTTTCGGTAAGTATCGAGGCTTACCTTCACACAAATAAAAAAGTTTTTGTTTGTGTACAATGCTGAAGAAAGTAAGTCCCTCGATACTGAGCGAAACATGTACAATTTCAACAAATTCAACCATTTACAGACACTTATTAATAATTACGTTGTTTTTCTTCACTCTCATAACCATTCTTATTTTTTTAGATCATTAGAATCAATAATCAACGCATTTTACTTGTCTGATTTTATTTTATCAATAACTAAGCACGTTCAAATTTATTAATAAATGTTTACAAATGGATAACTTAAGTTGTGCCAACATTTCGATAAATATCATTTACGATAACCCTTTCAATAATTTGTGGCATCAGAACCTGACTCTGCCTACAACACTCTTTGCTAACTAACCTAAGTTAGGTAAATAGTCTAAGTAGGACCAATCGCACTTTTCCCTCTGCCTTTTTACTCTTTGTTTTTTACCCAAGTTAGGTTGGCACGGAGTGTAGTCAAACTTGCTTACAATCAAACAAGAACTGATCCAAGTTGACAGAACACCGTATGAAATAGTATGAAATGGGCTTGAGAAACTGGAATTAAATTGTCGACGAGCAGTATCTGAAGTGAGAAGGAAAAAGGATAGAGCTTGACATTTCCCTCTACAGTCCGAATTTCAAAATGCTCAATGCTGGTTTTAAATCGAGACGTTCGTTGAGTTTTTTTTAGCGGTTGAACTGAATTATGAGTTAAAAGATGTCCGAAATTAAATTAAGTATCTGGAATAATTTTTCAAAATTGACTTTTTTATTGAAATAAATAAAAATGAATTTAGTATAGTTTTTGTAAATTTTAAATAAAATGTAATAACTTTAGTTCAGTAAATATAAATAATTTAGAGATAGATATTCATAAAAAATAATTTTAAATATTTCTTATCTGATTTTCTTCCTGACAGAGATCATGAATATTGAATTAATTATGTACTGAACTTTATTTTAAGATAAATTTAATAATATAAAAACAATTAAAGAAAAAGTAATAATAAACCTCGGGGATACTTTTTAATGATATATTTTTCCACATTTAAAAATCTACTAACACTCGTATCACTTTCTATTGTATATTTACAATTATTTTGTTCATGAAACTTGCGGAATTAGTTATTAGTTTTTTCTTCTTTGAATATAAATTTAAAAAAAAAATAAAGTAGACAATCAAATTAGAATTTTAAGACAAAAATGCATGAATTTGTATTAGAAAATTAAGTACCAATTTATTTTTATGATTTTGTCAAGGAAAATAGTTTAAAACTTCAAGAACACAGTGACATTTTAAAACCGCGATCGTCCACTTTCCACGCCCTTGATACTTTTATCTAAAGTAAAGGTAAAAACAAGTAGTAAGTCAAAGGATTTTCAACTGTAATATAAAACTCTTTTTGCATTTAAAAAACCACGTTAAAATGAACTATGAATCTAGCCAAATTATTGCCATACAATGAGCTAAATACACGAAATATGTTTTTCACGACATAATTGAGATTTTGACTTGAAATAACATTATTTTTTGCAATTAATGGTTTAACTTGGATTTATGAGGGAAATTAAGATGACAGTTACTTTTTATTTAGGATGATTTTTGTTTTTTGGAAGTGCGTATTATATACCTAGCGGATTTTGGAAGTACAAGTTAATGTAGTAATGGGAGATATTATACTTTATAATTATAATGAACATCAGGAGCGATTATACATTCTTATTACTTAATAGCAGATTAAATTATATGTATACTTTGATCGATTTGATATTTTAGGCACGAAGAACGGCTATTTATTCTTTCATAAAAAATAAATATTAAAAAAAAGCCTGCTTGTTAAAAATATATTTTTTAAAATGTTGGAGTTAAGATGGTAAAATTGCTTTTTGAAGAGTTAAGCAACAATGTATTGAAACTATCTGGGCTAAATAAAAGTGCTAGCATCATCTATTAAAATATGTCTAAATGCAAGTAAACTGTTAGTTTTATATTAGTCAAATATTTTGTTTTGCCTAAAATAATTTTTAAATTCAATTAAAAAAACATTATATTCTACATTCATAAAAATTCAGACTTTCAACACAGAAAAGTGTAAAATAATAAAATATATATTTTTAATTAGTAAGGAGGGGGGGGGGGGAGACTAAATCTGGTGACTTAAATAGATCTAATGGTTTTATAACACACAAAAAATATTAAGAAATATTTAATAGATTTGGAGAAAAGTGTAGCCATGCGTTGAAAATTATAGTTTTGAGAAAAACGCAAAAAACAAATACAGTCGAGCCCCGTTAACACGAACTCGAAGGAACCACCGCAACATTTCTTGTTAACCGAATAACATGTTAACAGTCGGGATTTTTTTTTTTACAATGAGCCAGTGATAAGTTTTCAAAAATCAACATAAAAACGTTCTCATTTTATAAAGTAATACACTAACAATACCAGCATACAATTAGTAATTCAAAGAGGGCGTGGCCCATTTGTTTATTATTTTTTTTATAAGAAATGATTGAGGACATTTTTTAATTAGTTTTTAATGTTTATTATTTTAAACTGTAAAGAGACCTATTATTTTGAAGCCAACCAAGCAATAAAAATATTAAAAAAAACCTCCAAACAATATTAAAATAATAATTATAATAAACAAAAACTCAAATAATCACTCAGAAAAACTTTGTTGTACTTTTAACAATCTAATCAACTTCTTTGAATATGAAAAGCCTACACTCTCCCTTCTAGAGGGCGCATTCACTGTCATTTGTCTTTGAATATGAAATAAAATAAACAGGATACAAGCTTTTTTGTTGAAGATTTTATGAAGAAAATTAATTTTTCTCGCATACGAGTATTTTTAAACTAATAAATACTGAAGCTAGTCGAAGATTTTTTTCACATCAAATTGTATGTCTTGTAAAGGATTTTTTTTTAAAAAAAACTTTTACTTAGATATTGATTTTAAATATAAACTAGGATCAAACACATTGAACTGTCATAGAAGCATATTGTTTGAAAACCAATCAAGCATTAAAAAAGTAAACCACCAAAAAATATTTTTAGAACAATAAACAATGACCACTTTTATAAAAATAAACTGTGTTGTACTTTAAACAATCCATTAGCATAATCTAAAAAATAACACTGAAATTAAATGTAAACTAAATTAAACAGTGGGGAAAAAACGGGATTAAAAAACATTAAATTAGGCTTGAACTGGTTAGTTAACTTGGTGAAAATGCCTTGAAGAGCCGATCAACAACAATGCTCACATTTAAGAAGGATTATTTTTGCATTATGCTCTCCTAAAATAACCATATAAACTTGTAAGTTAAACAAATTATTATAACACACACGTAATATCTGTTTTCAGGTAAACTAAGACTGATTAAGCTACTTTCACACATTATTTTCATACATTTTGCTATGTAAAAGAAAAGAAAAGTAAAACACCAAAGCAGGAAGCAAACTTTTAGCGAGCAGTATCTGAAGTGAGAAAGGAAAAAGTAGAACATCAATACTTGCATCTACACCTATCAAAATTTCTAAATGCTGGTTCAAAATAGGATTTCTTTAGAATTTGAACAAATATGTTTTAAAGGATCTCAGAAATTAAATGAAGCTTCTAGAACAACTTTTTACTATTGAAATAAATACAAAACAATTCTTCATAAAACTAATTTAACTTTGAGTGTTATATTTTGTATTTTTAAAAATTATTGTATATATAGTTTAATAAATGTAAACATTTCTATATATTTTATTTAGATTTTCTATATTTTTTTTATAGATTCTAGATTTTCTTATTTAGTGGAATTCCTTCTAACAAAGCTCATAGAATATTGTTAATAAATTAACAATATAGACCGCATGTAAAATTCTACTTAAGAAAATTAGATATTTTGTCTTTTTGAATTTTTTGTAGTAGAATGTAAAATTCAACAATATAGTGTAGAACTGTGTACGGTAAAATTAGATATTTTGCCACTCTTAAAATGCATTTACTTTCATGAATTTTTTAATACATTTATCAGTCTTAAACTTTAACTCTTAACTTGGAGTTCACAGTTTAATTAAACCATACATAGCGAAGTACAGCTGTGCATACTATTTATTCTTTATGATGTTATATATTTTTGTTGCTTTCATTTCAAAAAATCATATGGTATTATATATATATATATATGGTATGGTATATATATATGGTATTATATATATATGGTATCATATGGTAAGTTTTGAAGGTGATATATTGTTTAGTGTTATTGTATGTTGATATGAAATGTTTTGATTTAAGAGCTAGGAATACTGCCTATCTTTTCTTTGAAAGATATATAATTTTAGAAGACGATAATAAACAATTATTGAATTTTTGAAAGAAAATAAATGAAACAACCCTAATTTAGGGTGTTGATGTTTAATATAGAATTAATACTGTATTTGGCGCTTTTTTCCCATGTTGAGCACAGAATTTGTGTGGAAGCGGACTAAGTAAATATTCTTTTACAACCCCACTTGTTTAAAGTTACATTCTATCGACTATGGAGATATGGTGAATTAATAAAGCTAATGCTAAGAGCAAATGCCAGTGTCAAACACCATAATCGAACCCGGGATAATGGGATAGTAATAATTTTAAATTTTATCAATCTGAATTTTATTCCAAGTATGCACTTTGTTCAAACAAAAGAAAACCACTTGAAATTAAAATAAAACAAAAATATTTTTTTTAAAATTTAATATCAATTCAAGACTCGTAATCTCCGAAAAAGAAACTTTGTTGTTCTCATTAAACTTCATCGTTAATATGTCTTCGAAAAAGCACCACCAAATATAAAAAAGAAGCAATTAAAAACATTTTCAAACTTAAATTAATACAATCTATGGAGAACAAAATACTAAGACCAGCACCATGTTTTCTAAATTTAATCCAATATTCTAATCATCAGACCATCAATTTTCCTTTATACATGTTGACATTATTGAAAATATGTAAAACAGTTCAATTTTTCTTTTATTCACATCTTCATGTGTTTTAATGGCGGAACAACTTAATCTACAAGATTCTAAATCATACAACTACGCTCGAATTTTTCGTATTCTCCCTCCCTGAATAGAACTTGTGCGTGTATATTGTTGCATGACTCCTGTGATCCAATTTTGGTATTTATAGATTAGCACATAGATTTCAGGTATTTCAGTGCCGCATTTTGTCAAGCCTCTCGATGTCAGTCCGATCACAACGTCCCTATTTCCTTCTCTCACGATCAGGGGACCACCGGAATCTCCCTGAAAAATAAAACTTTTAAAAAACATTTGAAAAAAATATTTAAAACAGATAAAAAGCACAATACACCTTTAAAACTCTCCATAAAACCTGGAGATCTATCACTATTAACTTACACACTTAAAACAAAAGAGTGAAATCCACTCCAGTTGGAGAAGTGCATTTTCGACACTGGAAAAGGAGTGAATATTAACTCAGACTGAGTTAAAAATCACTCGTTTGGAGTGATCCTGTTGGAGGTTTAACACACAAAGGATCCACTCCTTTCGGAGAAGTGCATTTTCAAGACTGGAGGAGTGAAAATTACTCAGATTGAGTTAAATTCGCTCGTTTGTTTTAAGAGTGTAAAACTTAAGATTCAGATTTTCAACACTGCGGACTGAGGAGCCACCGCCACCAATGGAATCGAAGAATGAAAACAACAATTATCCATGTCACGTGAAACAAGCCAATTTTGTACTGTTTTGTTCTACACAACTCATCCAGCGCGACTCAACATGGCTGCCGCGCTAGGTCGAAATCCCCTGATATCTGTTCAAATATGCGTCTCCTATAGAAAGTTTGCGATAGATCACGGTTTTACTATCTCTACGAGCTAAACCTGATTATGGCTATTTTTTACCATCTGTGACATTTTCTCATTTATGCTAACTATCATTTACATTCATCGATCCAAAGACTGGTTGCTGAGATGAGAGAAATCAAATAATTAGACAATTAACTGTCATTTACACTGATCATTTACACCGATAAGCAAGAAAATTTACCATGCAAAAATTAGCCTTCTGCTATCTAAATAAACAAAATATAAGACAAATGAGCACCATAATTCTAAACAATTTATGTTGGACAAATCGAGTCACTAAAAAAAGAATTTAAAAACTTAAAATAACGTTTTTAAACGGAAATGAAGTTGTTAATAGTATTAATAAATTCGTTTTTAATGGGTTAATAATCGTGTTAGGCTAAATTTTTATTTACTTCAAAAAGGGCACGGAATCAAGTGAATAAAATATTTAGATTTTATAGATAAATGATAGATAATAAAACAATCGTTCGTTATAAAACAGAACAATAGATTATTTCGTTATTTTGTTAAATATTTATATTGTTGGTGCTAAGCTATTGTTAGATATCGTTATACAATTCTTATATTGTTGGTTCCAAGCTATTGTTAGATATAGTTGCAATTAGTCTTCTAAACTATGAATTTTTAAAAACAGATTTTTAAAAAGACTAGGTGGTAACTTTAAATTGATTCTCACCACATGAATCTTGACTCATGTTGTAATGGCGCAAAGTTCATAAGAATAAGGCCCATCAGACACCCGTCAAAATATCAAAATTTTTTAGTTCTTTAAGTCTCCTCTAGAAAATTTGCGATAGTGAATGGTTTTGTACGATCTATGATCCATTGTGATTTATAACCCATATCACTCAGATTAATCGAACAAAAGACCTGCTTTCTGAGTGAAGTCCAATCAGTGAATCCAACGAGTGAAGTCCAATCACAAGACAATGATCGTGTTAAGCTTGATTTTTTTCCTCCTTTTTTTGCTTGTAGAAAGTCAAGACTGCACTCTTAAAACAAACGAGCGATTTTAACTCAGTCTGAGTTAATTTTCACTCTTCCAGTCCAGAAAATGCACTTCCGGAAAGAGCGGATTCTTTGTGTGTTAAACCTCCGACAGGATCACTCCAAACGAGGGATTTTTACTCCGTCTGAGTTAATATTCACTCCTTTCCAGTGTCGAAAATGCACTTCTCCTATTGGAGTGGATTTCACTCTCTTGTTTTAAGAGTGTATATAATTACATAGATAACAAATGATGCATGGGAAAAACGATCTTTTGTCAATAAGCTTAACAATAAATTATTTAGATAAATATTTACATTGTTGGTGCTAAGCTATTGTTAGATACACACTTAAAACAAAAGAGTGAAATCCACTCCAGTTGGAGAAGTGCATTTTCGACACCCTAAAGGCATGCATATTTTCTCAGACTGAGTTAAAATCACTCGTTTGGAGTGATCCTGTCGGAGGTTTAACACACAAAGGATCCACTCGAAAAGGAGAAGTGCATTTTCCAGTCTGGAGGAGTGAAATCCACTCAGACTGAGGTAAATTGGGAGTGTTTGTTTTAAGAGTGTATCTTTGCAATTCGTCTTCTATAAACTATACATTTTTAACAGATTTTAAAAGACCAAGTGACTTACACCGCATGCTCCTTGATTTATGTTGCTCTTGGCGCAAACCTCATACGAAGAAGGCCCATCCGATATCCGGTTTTCAATATACGTACGTCCGCACTTCTGGTAGCCTTCAATAGTTACCAGCAGTTCGCGAAGGACAGTTGAATCAGGACCTGGACAAATTTAACTTTAATAATACAATTTAACGGCGAATGAGACCTAATGGCCGCGGGTCTCCAAACCAAAGTGTCTCTGTGTTATGTAATGGGAAAAGAATTATTTTCTAGGCCACAATTCTCCGTTACAATATGATGATTCCTTTTGTGCTTAGTATTTTGGTAAAATTTCAGTCTCTCAAATAAAGATCTAGATTAGCGGTCGCCAGTCGCCAACTGACGACTATTACATCGAAAGTGGCTATTTAACAATCGAACCCCAGTCGCCAAAATTGGCGATCATAACTTTTTCCTTTTTGTTCAACAAATAATTAATACTGAAGCTGCATTTCTAAAATAATAATAATAAAACGCTCCAATTCGTTTCTGTCGGGAAGAAAGACTAATTTTTACAATGAACTTTCGCTAAGCACCCTGTCGTTGAACTGCAGGTACATAAATTAATTTTCTCCTTTCAATTATGGCCAATCACATAATACTTACTTATTTGGTATGATCCTTTTTTTGCTGTCAATCTTTTAAAATAAAAAATATCCATAATAAAATTTTGTTTTGTGTTAAATAGCACTTTATTTTTGTCATATATACTTAGTTAACTGGCTACTAAAAATCCAAATGTGGCTACCATTTTTTTAAACTCTGGTAGCCATTGCTGGGGCGCAACTAGAAAAAAATTCTGGGGGGGTTTCGATTTTTTTTAATACTATTTTTTAATTAAAATAATTTTTCATAAAAAAATATTTAATCAAAATAATTTTTAATTGAAAATATTTAATTTAAAGAAAATTAATTAAAATGTTTAATTAAAATTATTTTTAATTGAAAATATTTAATTTAAAGAAAATTAGTTAAAATGTTTCATTAAAGTTATTTTTTAATAAACATTGTTTCCGTTAAAATTATTTTAATTACAAATATTTTTAAGTAAAATTATTTCTTAATTTTAACATTCTCCAAAGAAATACATATTTTTACTATTATTATTTTTTACTAATTACTATTTTCGAACAAACATTACCTTTTATTTAACATAGTAATGTTTTTATAACAACGTGCAAAAAAGTTCACTTTTTTTTATATCATATTCATTCATAAATCGTTATGGAAATGACACTTTACGTGCTTACGTCACAGACAGTGCCGAAAGTAAGACTTTTGGTACTAGTGCGGTGAAAGTAAATAAGTAAATAAGAAAGTAATATCTGATTGGTAGAAAAACAAAATAAGGTCATGAATATCTCCATGGAAACTAAATGGTCATGAAACTCACTTATTTTTATAAGTACATTACTTTTGCAATTTCTAATATCCCCATGGAAACTACAAGTACAACAAAAATTATTAAAGGAAAGGACCACTTTTGAAGATGCAAAGTAGCTCACATATAAACAAGGCAAACAATGATTTATATTTTGAAAAGTATTTTGCAGAAACTAATAAATTAAATACAACATGCTAAAGCTCACCAATAAAACAATTAATTACTTTAATATTTTAAACTTTACCGTCATTTTGCAATGTTTACAGCGATTGTTCCACTTAAACAGTTACTTTTTTTTATATATTAAAATGAAACAAGATTCTTACCAAAAACTTGCAATTGCGAACTTCTTTCAATCACACAAGCATATTTCTTATCCCTAGTGCTGAAGCAATTGTCTTGAGTTATTTCGCCAGTCTCGAATTTGGCGGGGAAAAGCCAGAAATACTTTCCGAAGGTCATTAATGTATCGAAATGTATAAACTGCATGATATTTATGTCTATGATTCAACAAGCTGTAATCGTTTTTTTTTTAGTATAGGATGGGATTGTTTATGGGGAAAATAACTGTCAAGTCTAGTAGACGCCATAGCCACTTTCGATTCAAACATCGCAAAAATAACTGCCGATCCGACCTATTATGACTGGTCACTTAACTTACGTCGCCCGTCGCGACGGGCGACGTAAGTTAAGTCGCCAAGTCCATTATATACGCCAAAACCGACCTTAAGTTTGCAGTATACAAATGTTCTACGAGAAAAAGGGTAAATAGTTCTCATTTTTGAGTGCGAGAATCGAATACAAAAAGGCATTTCACATTCAATAAACAAATTTATTTGTTATTTCAAGACATAAATTTATTATTATTATTGGTTTAGCTTCAGTTAGAATTTTTTTTATTATTTTTTTCCTTCGATTTTGACGTAACACGGCGCACGAATATCAGGGTCGAAGGAGCAGCCAATAGCAGCAGGCGAAATTTCGGCGGCAGCAGCGTTGTATACGCAGATTCCTCCGCCTAGTACATTTCTCTGCTGCAAACTTTAGCTCGGTTTGCCACCCTGGTGGCTGAATGGTTAGTGTACTAGCCTTTGGAGCTGCTGAGGTCGGGTTCGAGTCTCAGTCAGGCATGGATGTTTGTGACAGTCAATAAATGTTGTTATTTGTCATTCATTTCTTTGTGACTGTAAAATTCTTTCTGTGTCTGTCCCACTTGACGAAAGCTTATAAGCGGTTCTCTGAACAAGCACACAAGCTGGAATATATATGTATCATACCATACCATACCATAGCTCGGTTTTGGTGTAGCTTTAGTGAGATGATAATGTAATCTAAACTAACCACATAAATAATAAAAAAAACGTTTAAAATGCCACCTGCACAAATATTATAAGTCAGTCAACAAAAATTTTAACCTATTTTTTTTGTCATTGAGGTAATTGCAAGTTTAGTTTAGATAGAATTATTACAAGTATTTATGACAAGAGGGCAATTTAAGACGGGCGTCGCATTTTAGAACCACAGTCGAGTGACGATCCGACACTTGAGTAGGCGGCATCCAACGCTATCGTTAAGGGAGACATCGTAGCAGCGATGGGGCATAATTAACGTGCACTCCCTCTACACGGGATATTATTCGTCGGACATTTTTGCTTGAACGGGCCGTTTATAGGTCGGCAGTTATTTTGGCGCTGCCCGAACCCGAACTTGGGACCTTTCGCATGCTAGGTGAACGCCTAACCGATTGGGCTCCCCAGCCGAGGTAATTGCAAGAAAGTTTTATAAATAACTTACTTATCTCATCTTTTTTTTTTTTTTTTTTGAAAAGGCTCGAAAAACTCCCCTAAGTTGAAGTACACTAATTTAAACTTAGATAATATAAGATAACTAAAAGACTTAAAAATAAACCGTTTACAGAAACATTCATCCTATAGCATGTGTGGAATATAAGCGGCACATCTCACCAAATAAATAAAAATGAAAAAATTATTTCCGAGATCTTATGCACGGTATTTTTTTTATTGACTAGTTTTTGTTCTTTCTTTTTTAAAACATTGCCACAATACAATAACCTTTACAGATTTGCGAACCCATACAAAAGCATCAAAATTAAAAGTAAAAAAAATCGGCTCCAGGCATCATATCATCAGATTTGACAAGCTTTTTTTAATCCCACTACGAAGATTAAACGAGTTTCGTTTTTGTTTTACGCAGATTTAAAAAACGACCATTCCAAATGGATTTTTTTTCACTAAAGATTTTTTTTTATCTTTAATGCAATAAATTTTACTATAATACGGGTTCTGGGGGGGGGGGGGGGGGTTCTGACCCTAAACCCCCCCCCCCCGTGGTTGCGCGTATGAGCCATTGGCTACTATTAAAAATTTCCCAGTCTAGAGCATTACTCTCAAAGTTCGTTTTTCGTTAAAAGTTTGGACACACCAGCTTAAAGCACTAAAATTTTGATCAGGTGACGATTTGCTTCAATGCTTTCTATTAACAAGGTTATAGTTCTTCATTTTTAGGAACCAGGAAGGTAAGTCGGGAAATAAAAAGTATTAGAAGTAAATTAAAGCGTAGTTATCAAAACATGTTTGAAATTTAAAACTCGTATACTGCTTACCCCCTGTTTGAATGAACCCCCATCCAATGATAGTTCCAATACGTCCCGAGTAATCCACATCACTGGTAGGTATATTTGCCGGTTTCACGTAATCATTGAACACGATGCGTGTTTCCATTTTCAGCAATGCAATGTCGTTGTCAAAATTGCCCTTCGACATGTAAAACCTATGTATCACACCGAACGCAACGTTGTGTCGAACCGCATATGGTGAAATTTTTGATCGATCGTACTGCCCAACAGTAACATAAGAGGGGTCACTAGAAAAAAATACATAAAAAATTAAAATTAATTTTTTAATTAAATTTAATTTTTTTAAATTTAATTTATTTTTTAAAATTTAATTTATTTTTTAAAATTTAATTTATTTTTTAAAATTTAATTTATTTTTTAAAATTTAATTTATTTTTTAAAATTTAATTTATTTTTTTAAATTTTATTTGTTTTTTAAAATTCAATTTTGTTTTATTATTTTTTAAAATTTAATTTTAATTTATTATTTTTTGAAATTTAATTTTAATTTAATTTTTTTAATTTTTTTTTTGAAATTTAATTATTTGAAAAAATAATTTGTTTTGATAAACATTTTTCTCAGGATGCTTACTGTTTTAAACAATGGGCTGCTGTAACAATCCACCATTGCGATAGGATTGAACCGGCACATAGGAAACGTGCACCATTTGCATCTCTAAGTATCTGAAAACAAGGGCACAGTGTTAGTTAAATTGCTAGATAATCTTAAAATTCTTAAGACCCGAGCAAAATCCTACACGTATATTCTTAATCTAAACATAATTTTAACACAAATATTATGTTTAATCGTTACTTAGGGACACTCCTTAAACTCTAGAAATACACATTATGCAACAAAAAAGGCCGTATCACTTATTTGTAGTTAACATATTATTTTATCATTGTTTTTTTTATGCAAAATGAATTTAAAATTAATTACTAAAACAACTTTTTGGAAAGTTTGAAAAAAAATTACAATAATTTTTCTAAGAACTCTAATATCGTATTGACCCTCGTTCAACTTCATTTTTTTTATCGAAATAAATGACTGATACCTGTTATCAAAGGCTGAAACTTGATATATGGATCTTCTTTTATCGGTCAATTTCGGAACTAATTAACGTGTTAATTGATGTGGGGAGGTTTTAAAATATGTCCCCAAACGGGGACGCCAGGTCGCACGAGGTTAAAGAATGCTCAACTGCTATTTTCTTAATAGTTATTTAAGCAACTAGTTCCGAAAATGATACTTTATTAAGCGAGTGGCTTTTATTTCACGAGCGAGGTACGAGCGAGTGAAATTATGACACGAGCTTAATAAAGTATTATTTGGAACGTGCTTGCTTACAATATTTTTTATAATGGCGTGCAAAAAAGTATTTCTACCAATGAGTGATTTTCATAACATCCTTTAGTTTCCATGGAGATATTCGAAAATGCAAAGTAGTGAAAGAAAAGTTGTAAAATACTTTTCTATTTTGAATCAAAATAGTATTTAGATTAATTAGTGCTACCGAACATAGGTGAAAATGAATTTGAAATGATGTTCGATCAACTTCCAGATTAAATTAACAAAGCAGCTAAGGAAGTTTGGTCGAATCTTCTTCCAGAAAAGTATTGTTTGGAGTGAAATTTGTGTTCTTACTTTTATCTTATTTCATTTCCTTTAATAATTTTTGTAATACTTTTAGTTTCCATGGAGATTAGAAAATGCAAAAGTAATGAACCAATAGAATTAACTGAGTTTCGTGACCATTTAGTTTCCATGGAGATATTCATGACATCATTTTGCTTTTCTACCAATCAGAAACTCTTATTTACTTTACCACACTAGTGCCGAAAGCCAACTTTTCGAAGACTGTCTGTGACGCAAGCACGTAAAGTGTCATTTTCGCAAGGATTTATGAATGAATATGATATAAAAAAAGTGAACTTTTTTGCACGTTGTTATAAAAATGTATTAAATAGAGTAAAAAATGCAATTTTTTCATAGTTCGATAGGTGCCCATCTTTTGGATAGCTAGTAATCTAAAAACAAGTTCTCAATGTTAGATAAATTCCTGGGTAAGATATTTATACAATGCTCAACTACAATTTTTTTAATGTAGTAAACAGGAGTAAAAAATGTAGGAATGCCTCATGTTTCGATAGGTGTCCACCATTTGGGTCTCAAGTTATCTAAAAACAAGTGCACAATTGTTAGGCAAAATTCCTAGATAATATATTTAAACAATGGTAAGCTGCAATTTTTTTTACATGTGTTAAAAAGGAATAACATTTTAGCAATAGCTTCATATTTCGGTAGGTGTGAACCGGGTTAGGCTTCCATCCTATATTAGTCGAAGTCGATAAATTTGTGTTGGGGAAATTTAAAATTGTAAATAAGTCCTTACAAATTCTGCAACAAAAGGGTACTCCCCAGGATCAGCAAAAGTTCCACCGACAATGAGCCCTTCAGTTTCTATGTTGGCTGATGCTATAAAATTAAAAAAAATAATTAAAAAAACCCTCAAAATTAACACTGTATCGTAAATATTTACACTAATAGATATACTGTTCGGAAACAAATCTTAGTATATGGGATATTGAGTGTTCCTGAAACCTTTCACCATCTTGACGAAGGTTTAGAAGCGGGTCTCTGACCAAGCACATAATCATGAAAATATACAGTGGTGGCCAAAATTGTGGAAATTTTTTTAAAAAAAGTTTCATGTGTTTCAACTGTTACCTGTGTGCTTGAATCTATTGCATTTTGCTTAAATATAAACATTTAAATATTATGTTGAAGATAATTTAATGTAGAATTTCATTAAAAAAGCAGAATTAAAGTATTTGTAATCACAAATAAAGTTATGCTCATTGAAGTTAAACAAACAAGCATGATCAATGGTTTCTCTTATGCTGAAATTGCAATTCAAGTTGGTGGTTCAATGACTTGCAAAACTGAGACAGATCATACTATTAGTTGCATAACTTATTTGTAATAAAGATATTGTAATACTGCATTTATTTTTAATTCTACATTAATCTACTTTGATGATGATGATGTTGTGTCCATGAGTCGATGGATATATATTACAGGGGACCAAATGTCTCATAGACTGCTTCAGCGATCTGCAGACAGTGTTCTTCATAAAGATTAAATTACTTTAAGTTTGATATATAATTGTTTGTATGTAAGTGAAAATTAATATATTCTGTAAGCACACAAAGTTAAAAAAATATGAAAATTTAACAAAAAGGTCCACAATTTTGCCCACCACTGTAAGTCAACCAACCAATTTTTCACCATTTCAAATCGGCCTGTCACACAAATATTGACTTAAAATAATCGCAATTTTTTTTGGATATTCTGACAATTCCGTCCCAATTCAGATTTTTTTTAGTAAATTGAATTGCCATAATAGAAAATGACCCAACAAGAAGTTGAAGTCATGTCTTAATAAAAATTGGTTGATAGTTTTAAATTTTGTTTACAACTTCTTATGTAAAAACAAAAAATAAATATGCATAGTCTTTATGATCTTCATATTGCCAAATCAATCCTCTGATTTTTGCTTTATTTGGTCAAATTTCTTAAAATACAAAGCTCCACCTAAAATTATTTTGATTATTTCTTTTGCCGAAATTAATAATGTAATATATTTGCAGATTTATTAATAGCTTATTTGAATAAAGTTTCTACGATAAAAATCTTATTAAAAAAAACATTCTTGTAAATCAAGAATCAAGTTTTATTTATGCTATATGCTTACCAATTAACAAAGTTGGACTGAAACCATATGAATACGAGAAAATTAGATTTTAACTTTTAGTACTATAAAATTTGGCAAACCATCAACAATCAGTTTGAGGCCAATTAGGATCTTTTGAACTGCTATACGATGTAGCGTTTATCCTAGAAGCCAAAATGACCCTGAACTGGGGAGCCCAGTCGGTAATGCGTTTACCCTTCACTCGGAAGGTCCCAGGTTCGGGTCCGGGTATTGCCAAAATAACTGCTGGCATTTAAACGGCCCCTGAAGCTGAAAAAGTCCGGTGAATATCAAAAACAATTGCTATTGTTTAAACTTACATTGTTGGTATCTATATTCTTCTATTCTCAATAGTTAGTTTGTAGATATTTATGCAACTAGTGCGAAAAGTAATGCTTTTTAAAACAAGTGAAATAAAGACACGTGTTTCATACACTATTTTTTATAATTGCGTGAAAAAAATCAAATCTCATTGGTTCAAAAATAATTCACGTGCTAATTAGACTAAAATAGACTAAGAGATGTCAAGGAAAACAACCAATGAACTCGCAGTTCGGAGCGCGTGACGCTATAAAAAACCAATAAGCGTGTTTCAACATTTTGTCAAAGAAAGCAACCAATGAACTCGCAGTTCCAAGGGCGTGACTTAAGAAATATTCCCATCGCGAGAAAAAAAAATCATTGATTCAAAAATAATTCACGCGCATAATATTTTTAAATACAGCAGATCGATAAATCTTTGGATTTTTATATGAGTATTATCAAATCGAAATTTTACTTGAAATGTTGGCATCTTATAAAAAGAGTGCGACAAAGTCTTTTTTTCACTGCTTTTGGGTGAAAAATAGATATTTATGCAACTAGTGCAAAAAGTAATGCTTTTTAAAACAAGTGGATTTTATTTCACGAGCGAGGTACGAGCGAGTGAAATAAAGACACGTGTTTTAAAAAGTTTACTTTTCGCACGTGTTTCATACACTATTTTTTATAATTGCGTGAAAAAAAATCAAATCTCATTGATTCAAAAATAATTCACGTGCTAATTAGACTAAAATAGACTAAGAGATGTCAAGGAAAACAACCAATGATCTCGCAGTTCGGAGCGCGTGACGCTATAAAAAACCAATAAGCGTGTTTCAACATTTTGTCAAAGAAAACAACCAATGAACTCGCAGTTCGAAGGGCGTGACTTAAGAAATATTCCCATCGCGAGAAAAAAATTCATCGATTCAAAAATAATTCACGCGCATAATATTTTTAAATACAGCAGATCGATAAATCTTTGGATTTTATGAGTATTATCAAATCGAAATTTTACTTGAAATGTTGGCATCTTATGCGACATTGAGTGCGACAAAGTCTTTTTTTTCACTGCTTTTGGGTGAAAAAAAGTACTTTTTTTCACTGTTTCAAAAAGTCTAGCTTTGTGCACGCGTCTGGTATTAAATTTATAATGTAAAAGTCGACTTTTTTTCACGCAATTATAAAATAGTTATTTAAGCAACTAGTTCCGAAAATGATACTTTATTAAGCGAGTGGCTTTTATTTCACGAGCGAGGTACGAGCGAGTGAAATTATGACACGAGCTTAATAAAGTATTATTTGGAACGTGCTTGCTTACAATATTTTTTATAATGGCGTGCAAAAAAGTATTTCTACCAATGAGTTATTTTCATAACATCCTTTAGTTTCCATGGAGATATTCGAAAATGCAAAGTAGTGAAAGAAAAGTTGTAAAATACTTTTCTATTTTGAATCAAAATAGTATTTAGATTAATTAGTGCTACCGAACATAGGTGAAAATGAATTTGAAATGATATTCGATCAACTTCCAGATTAAATTAACAAAGCAGCTAAGGAAGTTTGGTCGAATCTTCTTCCAGAAAAGTATTGTTTGGAGTGAAATTTGTGTTCTTACTTTTATCTTATTTCATTTCCTTTAATAATTTTTGTAATACTTTTAGTTTCCATGGAGATTAGAAAATGCAAAAGTAATGAACCAATAGAATTAACTGAGTTTCGTGACCATTTAGTTTCCATGGAGATATTCATGACATTATTTTGCTTTTCTACCAATCAGAAACTCTTATTTACTTTACCACACTAGTGCCGAAAGCCAACTTTTCGAAGACTGTCTGTGACGCAAGCACGTAAAGTGTCATTTTCGCAAGGATTTATGAAGGAATATGATATAAAAAAAGTGAACTTTTTTGCACGTTGTTATAAAAAAGTACTTTTTTTCACTGTTTCAAAAAGTCTTAGCTTTGTGCACGCGTCTGATATTGAAATTATAATGTAAAAGTCGGCTTTTTTTCACGCAATTATAAAAACTATATTGTTGGAGACGCAATTGAGGAATTATTGAAACTTAATTTACCGTAGTATGAAATTATAAAGCCATGTAAAAGTTTTTTTTATTTGCCACCCAAAACAACTTTAAGCTAAAACCAAGCACTTCATCGTTATTGTATTTCAATGGAAATCGAGAAAATAATTGAGATTGTCAGGTTGTAAAAAACATTTCATTATTATATTTTTCATTTAAAAAAATACATTAAGTCTAGATTGGTTTGTAAAGAAAAAGGGAACAGGGGGAGAAATTTCAATTAAAACTTTTGTAAAATCTAATAAACGAAACTATTTTGCAAAAATTCTAAACAAATAAATTTTTAAGTTCATCTTTAACTATTTCTCATCCCCCATTACAAGTTATTGAACATTATAATTATCCTATAGTACAATAATTGTTATCCCTTAAATTAATAAGTTTTTATGCAAGTGTTTGAAACTAAATTATTTGTGTTTAACTCGCACTAAAACCCATTCATCAATAACCTTTATTGATTTAATTATCATAATAGTACAGCTACTAAATTGTTTAGTAAATACGAATATTAAAGGGATACATTACAAAGATAAACATACAAAGGAAAGGAAAGGATCAAATTCTCCATACATTTGTCTATAAAGTCATATTTTCTTTTTGTATCGTTAGATGGAAGGATCGCGTCTTTTGAATATCTAAATAATGTGTGTTTTAATTACATGAAAATAGGGAAAACATGGTAAAATAAAATTCACTATGAACATTTTTTAAAATAAATTTACCCTTAATTCTTCATGCTTGCATTTTTAGATGCTTAAAATTGATTTGAACCTTTTTTAACAAATAAAGTGCTGGAAATATTATTGTTAGAATTAATTCCGAAGTTACGATTCAAATTTGCTGACCCTTAAATTTTATTTCAAAAATTAAGATTTCGCCCCTATTTTTTTTACCATTTCATTCTGGAGGCATAATGAATCCATTTAGCAAATTTTAGATTTGTAAAATAAAAAATAAAAAGTATTGCCTGAAAGGGTTAAGGGGACACAGTACCTCAAAATTGCGAAAATTGCGAATTTGTTTTTATTTGCTAAAATTGAAGTTTAGAACCTTCTAAATAAGTCTACCAAGTTTTAAAAGTGTATCTATATTTTTAAAAAAGTTATTATATTTTTTTATGCGGAAGGTATGATAAAAATGCATACAAATGAAAACTTTAAATGCGTTTTTCTTTATATTTGTATTTAAAAAAGCCTTAGCATTTTTTAAAAGTTCAAAATTATTTAATTTCTTTTAAATAACTAAAAAAAATTATTTTTTTTATATCATATATTGTTTTAAATATGGATTGAACTGATAAAACATAAATTTTATAGTGAATATGTCAAAATTAAACATTTTTTTTAAAGTGGTACCGTGTCCCCAAAAGGTACGCAAAATGCTCATCTAATTGTTTTGAGTAGGTGTAGTTTTACCATCCGAAAAAAAAAAATTCGTGAAATTCTTTTGAAAAAATTGGCTTTTTATAAATACTTACCTTCACTCACTCCTCTTTCCCACACTGATACAAAACATCCTATCACTATCAACAACGAACGCATTGCTTGACAAGTAATAAGAAAGAAGGGAACCTAACCCGAGGTCTCCCCTTATTTATTTCCTTATAATATTTTTACTTTTGAAACTAAAAATTTTCTTTTCCCAATGACGTCATTTAGAAGAAACGCAAAATTCGAAAAAAAAAACAACGGTTTGACTGTCTAGAATTTGATTTATTGCAATGTAATGATGAATCTTAAAAATCAATGTAATGTTGAAACATAAGAAATCAAATAATGGTTACATAAGTGTGCACTGTGCACTATACACAATCTTATTTCATTTATATATGGGTCAATGCCAATCTAAGAGGTAGAAAACCAGGGCAAATTCGGCAACAAAAAATTTAATAGAAATTTTTTGAAAAAAAAAGGCTATTTTTGTGTAACTTTCATCCACTTTCATCCACAATACTTCATGAGCAATTTCGTTAGTCTATTATACATGTAATTAACCATTTTCATAATTAGTGTGTAAACTGAATAGATGGTAGTCTTCACCAAGTAGTCATTCATGATCTTGCGTAATTACGGTTTTACAGTTTCAGCAATCGCAAGTTATAGTGATTTGAAACTCAACTTTGCAGCTTTTTACTCAACTTTGCAAAAAAAAAAAAACACCTTTAATGACAATATTGCAACACTAATTGAACAAATATATATTTTTTGGGTGACATAAAATGAATTGCTTCATACACCAATCAGCCATTTGGCGCCTCCTTACGACTAATTTCTAATAAAAGGCCCGGTGGAAAATTTTCCCAATGGGAAAACTAGCCCCGGTCTCCCCTACACTTCTTTAGCAATAAATCTGGTTGCACGGTAGTGCAACCGCCAAGTTCAGGGCACTACCCAACCTTTTCTTTAAGGGTTTCGGCGTGTTTTCGGACCCTCCGTTCTTTGGTTCTATGCATCACAGAAATGAGTTTAGAAATTTTTATTGGTCAATAGGAGCTTGATGAAGAGTATAAAAAAAATCAGCGTTCTATCTCTTTTTATCTTCGAGAAAATTGAATTGGAAAATGACCACTTTTGGGGCTCACTCACTCACTCACCGATCATCAAAATGTTCTATGACACCCACTTGTTCTAGAATCCCAAAAATTGGAATACTGGTAGATTTTGTCATGCAACCAACATAAAAAATCCGAAAATCGAATATTTAGCACGGGTTTGTTCTTAAATGGCTTGGCGCCTTTTTTCAAAAGCAGTTACAATCCTCTGACATACGCCGATATGCCAGCGGCGATTAATTGAATCGCCAACAATTCAAATAGCTATTTACCTTCAGATGATACGATAAAGGTTTTTCAAGTGTGGAATTTAGCACACGAAAATACTAATGGAAAGTTTCAATCATCATTTTGATTAAGTTTAATGGTTTTCAAGTGCAACACCTGAGCTGGCAAGCAGCTCCATGTTTTATAATGAGTTATGGTTGTTTGGTTGTAGGATGAGTTACATTGCTAAAGGTCTATATATAAGCATGAGCAGGGGCGCCGACTTATAGAAAATATTGGGGGGGCCCATGCGAGGGTTTTGCCCCCCCCCCCACGAAATTTTCTAAATTTTCAACGAAAATAGTGAGTTTTTAGGCATTTTAGTGTCATATGCTGAACATTCATTAGGACCCCGAAAGCTCGAGTCTCGATAACTCGACACTTCGGGAAACTCGAAAGGCCTGGTAAATTTTTTGGCTTCGAAAAATGAAACAGAACAAAAACGCGGATGTTATTTTCGTAAGAAGCTAATTTAATTTACAGAAATAATTATGCTTATGGACTTCAACTGTACGTACAACCCTTCACTCCTGATTGATGTAAACTCGACATTTAGGAAACTCGACGCCCTTCAACTCCCGAGTTTCCGGTTAGGTTAGGTTTGAATTATCGTCGCACTAGAGCTACACGAGGGCTATTGGCGACGGGCGTCGTATTTTAGAACCACAGTCAGGTGACGAGCCAACACCTGAATAGGCACCCAACGCAACCGTTAAGGGCAACATCGTACGCAGCGTTTGGACTTCGAGAAGCATATTTAACGTGCACTCTCTCTACACGGGGTACTATTCGTTGGACATTTTTTGCTGCACGGGCTGTTAAGTCCGGGGTTCAACTGTATTTTGCATCAGATTAATAAGTGAAATAGCTAATTAAAGCTAACCTTGAATAAGGCTCAGGGCTCAGGGTTCATTAAACAAAAACAATGTATCAAAGTTAATGCTAATACAGTGTGCCCAATACTTTCAGTCAAAAAGTATGTAAATAGCAGGTTTTAGTTGGGTCTTACATCCTAAAAATATTTATTAATAATTATTTGAAAATAACTAATAAAGTAATATAGTATACTTCCAAGCGCGCCTGCAATGGATAAATGTGTTACCAAAAGGTAACAAATTTTATCCATTGTAAACTTATTTCAACATACAAGAGAACGTGCTCGGGCAGTTCAAAATACAAACTCAAAACTCTTTTTCAAGCTAATGTTACACCAACAATTTTAATAAAAAAGACACCTACCGATCACGTGACCGGCAGGCGCCAAGCAAAAAGAGAAAAAATGCAGAGTAGAAGAAACGAATAAAAAATAAGATTACGTAATATTGATATTCTGACACACCGAACACGAAACTATGCTAATTTTGTGATTTTACAATGCATAATATAACTAATAATTTTCTTAAATTATTGGGGGGGCTCCGCCCCCCTAAACGAAATTTTGAGGGGGCTTGAGCCCCCTCAGGCCCTATGGAGTCGGCGCCTCTGAGCATGAGCAATGGCTGGCTGGAACCAATGATTTACAATAGGCAGTTAATGATTTTTTTTGTTTTGTTTTAGCTGGAATAACATCGCGCTAGAGCGACACAAGGGTAATCAATTCTTCCCTGTTGTTTAAAATTTTAAAAAAAGATACCAGAGTCCAAACACACGAATCATGAAATTATAATTGATAACAATTGGAATTTATATTACGCTTTGAAAATTTGTATAAAAGCAACTATTCGGGTTTTAAACTGTACTTGGGGTCAACAACAATTGCTTTCGCCAAGGGTCATACAAGTCATTTTGATCGCAAAATGACCTTTAGGCCGTATACAGCGCGTCTCAAAAGTTTATGGACAACTTTTTTTTTTACTTTAGGAACCAACTAAACGAGTAAAAATACGATATAAATTATGCATGCATCTAGTGTAGTAATACAAATAATGAAACACTCAAACAAGTTAAAGCTGCTATAAATTTATTACAATAAAATGATGTATTTTAATAAGTAGGCAGACCATAACAGGGCTTCAAAACACAACGACCGGGCGGTAACTGGGGCTTGACACCATTCTTTGTAAAAGTTTGCCTTTTTCTTGAGCATGCGCCAACACGAATTGAATTTAGTTTAGATATTGAGTGTATGGGGAACATTCATGTGATATCACGCGGTTGAAGCTCAGGTGGATATGGCCGTGAATGTCCCCCATTTTCACAAGTAAGCATGCCTCTTAAAGGAAGCAATGCGAAGTTAACGGGTTCCCAGTAAGGCGGGACCATACTGCTAGCTTAAAATAAGTACAAAATGTACTTGGTGTCAACAAGCAGTACAGAACGAGCAGTAAAATGAAACACAGTACAAGATTTTAAAAAAATGTATATACATTCGTCAAATAGTTTTTATTTTATACATCATGTTTACTTAAACACGTTGATTGTCCTCTAAAAAAGTTAGTACTATTTATAAAACAATTGAAAGTGTCGAAAATAAAAAAAACATGTTATTTTTAAATAAGAACTTATTTAAATTATTTTATTTAGTATACCTACAAAAAGAAGTGAAATCCAAACAAAAACCTCTCAGTAAAAGAAGGCCAAGTTCTTTAAAAAAAAAATTGGCCTGGCCTTAAAAAGAAGTGAAATCCTGAAAAAGGTACCAAGTTCATTAAAAGTTACTGATGTGGTATTGAACACCAAAACATTATAGTCTTTGATCATTCTTATGTTTACCACATTCAAGCAAACTCGCACTTGTGTTTGTGTAACTTGGCCATTACGCATTTTTGAATAAAATAAACAAACCATTAAGGGTATTATGATACATGATTATTCATTACTGTGCAACTCGATTCCAACGGTCCCACGATATTGCGACAGCCACTAAAAGTAGTGAGGTGGGGAATTCGAAGTAATCTGGAATTCAGAAAGCTATACAAGGAAAGGCATGCTGTGGATATAATAAAAATAAAAAGGCTCCAATGGCTCGGACATCTTGAGCGAATGAGTGATGAGAGAGCAACAAGGAAAATATTTAAAGGAAAGCCAGAGGGAAGGAGGAGAGCTGGACGTCCTAGGAAGAGATGGTTGGACGAGGCGGAAGAAGATCTAAAAAGGATTAAAGTAAAAAAATTGGAGGGTCAAAGCCAAGGACAGGAAAAAGTGGCGCTGTGGTCCTTCATGGACTGTAGTGCCGAGGAGTACGTAAGTACTAAAAGTACTAACTATTTTATGACAAGTTCAAGATAATGGTAGTTTAGAAATTAGTTTACGACGCTTATAAAAAAAACCGTATAAAATACTGATACTGAAAAGAAGTTATATCAATGTTCAAATATTCATTGACAATTTTTTCGAGGAAAAAAAAGAGAAGGCCAAGATTACTCTGTTTGACCACTAGGCAGAAAACAAAGCTTATAAAAAAAAAATTCCGTTGGTCCTCTTTTTTGTGTGGCTTGAAACACTTGAAAGTATTCCTGAAGGAAAGTGTTTTATCTCAATGTTCAATAATTTATTGGTTACACCCATCCCCAGTGCAAAAGGTTCAACATCCCATAGTGCAAAAGGTTCAACAAAATTTTCACAATACGTAATGGCTAAGTTACACAAACACAAGTGCGAGTTTGCTTGAATGTGGTAAACATAAGAATGATCAAAGACTAAAATGTTTTGGTGTTCAATACCACATCAGTAACTTTTAATGAACTTGGTACCTTTTTCAGGATTTCACTTCTTTTTAAGGCCAGGCCAATTTTTTTTTTAAAGAACTTGGCCTTCTTTTACTGAGAGGTTTTTGTTTGGATACCTTATTCACGAAAGATTGAGGGGACGGAGAAGCCCTATAGACTTTACTACAAAAGTGACTACTGGTAGATGTTTGGTGTGTTTTTAAGAAAACTTGTCCCTGTATAAAAAGCTAAAACATAAAACTCAAAATTTCAGAATTACACTACAAGCTATTAAACACATTAGAAACTTTGCCAAACTTAAATTACAATTACATACTAAAATGGTGTTCTTATACTGATCCAGATGCGTACTGTTGTACAAAATGCTGTCAAAACGTGTTCCAGAACCGTTCCCAAAGTGTTTTGAATGAATTCTGATAAGAGAGTTGCTGGTTGCTGAATTTCAATTTTCATCATTGTGAATAATGTGGAGCACATTATAGAAGACATTGTGATCACATTATACCATGTATGACGTAGTAACATATTTGGAAAACATTTTAGGCAATGTTATTTCTAAGGCATGTGATCGGATTTGGTTGTAAGGATTAATTACGATCCAAATAGTAAGTAAGTTATAAAAAGTACTAAGGGCCAAAGTGTAAGTGATCTCTTTAAATACAGCTATGAAACAAGTCAAAGTACCAATACCACGGCAAGTCAATATCTATTCTCGCAGTAAAAACTATTCATATTGCACACATTTTTTTTTGCATTTTATTAGATTTTATAGAAAAGCAAACGAGGAAACTTTATTCACATACTGTTTTTAGTACGTCATCGCTTTTTCCAAGTCCTTTAGTTTTTTTCTTTTCTTTCAAATTAAACTAGTCTTATTTCATATTTTTTTTTAAATAATTAATTTTAATACAGATTTTTAGCCTACTTTTCTTTTTTTTTTAATTCGAAGAATTAAAAAAAATAAAAAAAGTAGGTATTGACATGCGGTCGATGTCCGTCCGTCCGTCCGTCTGTCTGTCCGTCTGTCCGTCCGTCCGTCTGTCCGTACCCCCCTTCCAAAATCGGTTCTATCCATCCGATCTTAAAAATTCTTTTTTTGTTAGAAAGCTATGACCTCAGAGACCCGACTTTCATACTTTTTGTCCGTCTGTCTGTACGAACGGACGGACATAAATCTACTATTTGTCGACGAATTTAACTACAAATGCTACGGAAAAGTGATATACGTAAAAAAATTCAGCGTATCCAAATGAGAATATATTGAAAATTTCAGAAAAGAATTCGAATTCTAAGACTTCAATTACTTAAAAAACTTTAACATTTAATGCTCATTTAAAAAGCATAGGAAGCCATTTTATTAGAAATAAATCACCATTGCCATGGCAACAATCGCTTGAGAAACTTTAATTCTTTTAGACAATGAATTAAAATAATTTTTTTTTTGCGACATCGATCAGTTTGAAATGACGTCAAATATATTTCACTTCAAGATTCTGTATGTAGGTAAGCAATGTTTTCATTCTATTCAAAAGAGAAAAATATTACATATTTATTCTTTGAAATATAATTTTTTGCAAACGATTTAAGTAATAATTATTTAATTCTCGAAATAAAATAAATGAAACTAGCTGAATTTAGCTGGTAAATGTTTAATATAGAATTAATGCTGTGTTTGGCGCCTTTTTACCTGTTAAACACAACTGTTGTTTGGAAGCAGGTTAAGTGACAGAATCTGTTACAAACCTACTTGTTTATTTACATTTATTATTTTAAGTGCATTTTGGAATAGTTTTATGGGTTTTTTTCTACGAAAAATTAAATATTTATTTATAACTGCAAATAAATCATGCGGACGATAAGTAATATTTATTTTATTGGTGATAGAAAATAAATGAAAATAATGGCTTTACGAAGTTGAAATTATAGCTAGATGCTGTGGTTAGTGAAATTTATTCTTTTGTATATAAATTTAATGTAGAAACGGTTGTTGATGTCACTTACTGTAACGATCCTAGTTTTTTCAAGATAAGAATTTTAGTAAGTATTTAAGTAACAGGAAAGTAGGCTATTTTAGTTCTTTTAGAACTTCTTGTTAATTGTGAACTAATTAGTTTAAAATAATTAATTATTTTTTAAAGACTCAACTACTAATACGATTTGTTTTTTAATATCATAATTGATCTTACATGAATTGATTGTATTGGTCCCATGCAGTACTATAGTGTTATAGAGTTTTCTTCAGAGCCCCAATGGAATCAACCCTGCAGTTCTATTATTTTTTTATTGTTATATTAATTAACATATGAATTAGTTAACGTAATTATTGCATATTTTTAAAAAGTACAGTTTTAGTGTATTTTTAATGATTAATATAATATATTTATAACTAGTATTTTTTAATCGTTACTCATTAATTAATAATAACTTGTTAGATTTAATTTAACAACGTTTTCAGGAATTTGTTTTTTTTATCAATTATTTTAGTTTATTGTAAATTACAATTCTCCTCTTCTTCTTGACATTTTGATAAACTTTTATTTGGTAATTCAACTTTGCTTCATTTTTAGCCTACTTTTCTTTTTTTTTTTAATTCGAAGAATTAAAAAAAAATAAAAAAAAAAGTAGGCATTGACATGCGGTCGATGTCCGTCCGTCCGTCCGTCCGTCCGTCCGTCCGTCTGTCCGTCCGTCTGTCCGTACCCCCCTTCCAAAATCGGTTCAATCCATCCGATCTTAAAAATTCTTTTTTTTGTTAGAAAGCTATGACCTCAGAGACCCAACTTTCATACTTTTTGTCCGTCCGTCTGTACGATCAGGCGGACAAAAATCTACTATTTGTCGACGAATTTCCCATTGAACTAGCATTGAAATTCAATTTCCAGTCATTTAAATCGCTGAATTTAACTACAAATGATACGGACAAGTGAGATACGTTAAAAAATTCAGCGCATCGAAATGAGAATACATTGAAAATTTCAGAAAAGAATTCGAATTCTAAGTACTTCAATTATTTAAAAAACTGCAACGTTTAATGCTCATTTAAAAAGCATAGGAAGCCATTTTTATTAGAATTAAATCACCATTGCCATCGCAACAATCGCGCGAGAAACTTTAATTCTTTTAGACAATAAATAAAAATAAATTTATTTTTGCGAAATCTATCAATTTGAAGTGACGTCAAATATATTTAACTTCGAGTGTCTTTGTATAGTGGTATGCAACGTTTTCATTCTATTTAAAAGCGAGAACTATTACATATTTATTCTTTGAAATAAATTTTTGCAAACGATTTAAGTAATAATTATTTAATTTTCGAAATAAAATAAATGAATCTAGCCAAATTTATAGCGGGTAAATGTTTAATATAGAATTAATGCTGTGTTTGGCGCCTTTTTACCTGTGGAAGCGGGTTAAGTGACAGATTCTGTTACAAACCTACTTGTTAATTTACATTTCCTATTTTAAGTGAATTTTGAAGTAGTTTTATGGTTTTTGTTCAGCGAATAATTAAATATTTATTTATAACTGCAAATAATCATGCGGACGATAAGTAATATTTATTTTATTGGCGATAGAAAATTAATGAAAATAATTGCTTTAGAAGTTGAAATTATAGCTGGATGCTGTGTTTAGTGAAATTTATTCTAATGTATATACTTTTAATGCAGAAACGGTTGTTGATGTCACTTACTGTAACGAACTAATTTTTTTCAAGATAAGAATTTTAGTAAGTATTTAAGTAACAGGAAAGTACGCTATTTTAGTTCTTTTAGAACTTCTTGTTTTTATTCATTCGATATCCTAAATCCTAAAAGAAAACGTAAAAATTTAACTGTCATTTACTTTGGGGGAAAATGTAAGAAATGAAATGTTTAGAGTCTGCCTAACTGTAACACAGAAAACTTTCTGTTAAAATTTTGAAACTTGTACCACGCCTCTTTTGGTCGGGAAGTGAAATCTTTTTGTTAGTCATCGTAAAATAACGAGTAACGATGAGTCATCGCGATCTTGCTTATGTTGAGTAAACATCGGAAGTTGATGTACTCGAAGTATTACAAAACATATAAAACAAAGAAATACATTATAACCTTTTAAACACACACACTCTCACTCATATTCCGTACACGAGTGCTTTTTTCTCCATTTTAGTTTCCACACTACGTTTACAATATAACGTAAAAAGTGGCAGGTTAGGTATTATATAAGTTTATAGCCCACCCGTCTGTCTGTAAAACACTTTCATAGCCTAAACTTTAAATGCTACAGTAGTGTGTTTCTTTTCAAAAATTAGAAGACATTTAAAGTTTTAAAAAATGAATTTGAAGTCATTCAATTATTTAAAACAGCAAAACTTAATTTTCATTCAAAAAGCAAGAAGCCATTTTTATTAGAATTAATTTCACCATTGTCATTTATAACAATCGTCGAGAAATTTCATTTCTTTGACATAATAATTAAAAAAAATCGACTCTTAACAGTTTGAAATGATGTCAATATACTATATTTCACAATATTCTTTGATTGCATGTTAATACAGTGGTGGAAATTGATTTATGAACTAACATTCTTTTCACCAGATATCGCTTTGTATTAAGTGCTAACAATTCAAATTTTGTGTGTTGGATATTCAAAGCACAATAAAGGAATTTCACACATAATTTTTTTCAAAAAATGATATTAAATAAAAATATATGTAATTTTAGTTTTTAAGCATGTAAAATGATGGAAATTGATTTATGAACTCAAATTTATTTTGAACCCAGGTACCAAATATTTTAACAAGTTCTTCATTTGAACTTCAGAGGAGCTTACTATCAGTGTTTACAAATAAGATTAAGGCCAAATTTGTTGAAATTTATCTGTTTTATTCCCATTTTACTAAATAGGAAAGCTTGCGGGACTGCCTGAAACCAAAAAGGTAAAAAATGACCCTTATATAATATTGTAACAAATCTGTAAGAGAAATTAGCATATTAATTAAAAGATCAATAAATATAATTCATAAATATTTGAAGAATCATTCTGACTTCGGCAAAAACCGTCATTAAAAAAGGTGCAACCCTCGTGGGACGAGGGACAAAAGCAGGATTATTGGACTGGTATCCCAAAAAGTTACCATTTGTGTCAGCATTTGTGCATTACAGGGCGAATTTGTTATGAACAATCACTTCCTGTAACTCCCAGAAGAGTAGGACAAATATTGATATCGTCGTCGAACTTGAAATGTTCCAAATGAAGGCTGGTTCAAAGCTTACTCTTCACCATAAGAACAGGCTATTAAAATGTAGTCGTAACTACATGAAAATGGATTGGGTGGGGGTGGAGGGAGAGAAATAGGAAAAAAGTGAACTTTGCTGATGAAAAATGTTCAATTTGGATGGACGTGATGGTTTAAAATGTTATTGAAAGGATCTTCGGAACTAACCAAGATCTGTCTTCAGCAGAAATGTTAGTGGTGGAAGTTTGATGGTTTGGGCCCCGATATCTATGATTGAAGAAACAAGGTTATGTTTCTGAATTGCTGACAAACGTAACTTTATTGCAGATTAGTTCTAGAAAATTCTTTAATTCCTTTTTGCGTTGCAAAACTATGCTTTTGATTAGATTTTTATGCATGATAATGCAAGTATCCACATTTCAAACGAAATTAAAGACTGTTTTTAATGAACTAAGTGTTGTTCATTTAGATCACCCTGCCAATAGCCATGACTTAAACCCCAAGAATAATGTCTGAGATCAATTGGTTTGAATAATTTACTCAAATGGAGTATGGTTTTAATGAAGTGTGCATCAGTTATGGAATAGAAGGACTTAATCATTAAAAAAACTGCAAATTGCTTCACAACACCAAAACTTGACCCAAAGTTGTGGTGTTGTCCATGAAAAACAAAATCAAGGAAGCATTAGCGACAAAAAAAATAGTTTTTAGCAATTTTATTAATTGAGATTGAATGCAAAAGTTCATTAAATCCAATTTCCCTATGCTAAAACTAAAATGTCAAAAAAAAAATTGTTTACGAATTTTATATAAAATTTTATTTACGTGTATAGTTTATATTGCAAAGCCTGTATAGTATATAAAATTTTAAATCGATAAAAATGCATTTAATAAAGAAATACTGTTAAAAAACTGTCAGTTCATAAATCAATTTCCACCACTGTATGAATTGTTTTGCTTATATTTAAAAGCAAGGAGAGGAAACAATATTTATACTTTAAAATATAAATTAATCTGGAAAGCGATTAACGGAGTCAAGTATTGAATCTATAATAATAAAAGAAAGAGTCTGTCTGTGTGTATGTATGTCTGTGGATCGCCCCCAAAAAACACCGACTTAGAATGCCTCTAAAAAAATTCGAAATTTTTACTATAGGAATTCCTTTAATACCTACGTGTGCACCTGAGGGCTTAGTTTTTTCACTATTTGTTCTATTTTGTAGGAGAAAAATTCGAAATAAACTGGAAAAAAATACACCAAACTTTCGCTCAAATCCGATAGGATTTTTTTTCTTTCGCGTTGGTCATTGGCTTAAGAAAATTATAATTAAGCTCAAAATAATTCCAAATTTGAAATGTTTATTTTTTTCTGTTTGCCATTTTATTTAGAAACTAACATCTATTTATTTAAAAAATAATTTATTCAAGGATTATCGCGGTAGGTTGTTTTATGATTATTTAATGTCTTCATTTTTTCGCCAAATGCATTGCCAAACTAAGACTTAAAATTTACCTAAAAAACGAGCTAGATGGGTAAAATTTATTTTGTTTTAATTAATTAAGCTGGTCGGTTGCCGCCCAAGATCATCGTGATTGAGCTGTATAACGTCAGGTTTGTAGCTATTTCTCATATTTTTCTCGCCAAATTATTAGCCGAAAAAATGTGCCACTGAACCTAAGTTGTTTCTTTGGGTTCTTTTTTTTCTGGCTGTTAACCAAGCCATCGTGTTCTAGAGGTCTCTACCAAACTATCAAAAGACTGTTGAATCTTCATTTTTTGCGCCAAAGTATGTTGATCAGAATGACGCACAAGGAGTGCAAAACATTTTTGTATTCTCAAGTTTCTTCTACGTTAATGTCGAATCCGACAAACCGCTGGTTTTGCTAAATTTTAGGTAGTCAATCTTTTTGGAAGCAGAGAGACATACTTCTTCAATATTCTTTACGGCACATTTTCTATTAAGTTAACGGGTTCACAGCAAGGCGGTACATAGTGCTTTATTTTTCGCCAAATGCATTGCCTAAAAAAAAAAAAAAAAAACCTTTTTTTTATTTGCCCCCCCTTTTGCTAAAAAAAAAATGTTACCTAAAAAAGCGCCAGAATGGGGGATAAAAATTATTTTTGTTTAAATAAATTAATCTGGTTGGTTTCTCCAAGATCATCGTGATTGACCTGAAAATGTCAGAGGTTTGTAAGCTATATCTATTAATTTTCTCGCCAAATTATTACCAAAAATGTGCCACTCACCTAAGAGTTTTTTTGGGGTTTTTTTTCTGGCTGTTACCAATGTCATCGTGTTCTAGAGCTTGTACCAATACTATTCAAAGACTGTTGAATCTTCATTTTTGCGCGCAAATAATGTTTATCAGAATGACGGAAGGAGTGCAAACCATTTTGTATCCTCAAGTTCTTCTACATTAATTGTTCGAAATCTGACATAACCACTGGTTTTTGCGTCTAAATTTCAAGGTAGTCTAATCTTATTGAAGCAGAGAACAACTTTTCAATATTCTTTACGACATCCCATTTTCCATTAAGTTAAACGGGGTTCCCAGCAAGGCGCGGACCATACTGCTAGTTTAAAAAATAAAATAAATGAAACTTAGCCTAATTTATTTATTTTATTTGATTTCAGAATGCACATAACAGAAAAAAATCCGTATTAACAATGCGCATCATAACAGAGACACAATAATGCAAACAAACAAAGAACACACAAAAAAGAAGGACATTAAATGAACGGACATGTTAAAAAAGACAGTGTTACAAAGAGAATAGCCTCCAACATGTGGCTTTAAAAACATAAAAAGGATTAAAAAATATAATAGCTTGTATAATGAATGTATCTAGAATTAATACCTAAGCGAGGCAGAAATTGCGGACATGTCGAATCGACGTGAGGTTATAATTTACCAATATCTGCAGGCGATGATGGATTGTACCTTGGACTTTTGTTCAAAAACAACAGGGTCGTAGTCAGCAATCTGTCTGAGGTTGTCAAAATCACTGTTTCTGTTAGGGACATTTTGTAATTGTGTGAAAGCTGTGAGGATGGCTGTGCCAATTGTGTCAATCCCAGGGTCTTGGCGTAAGATAGAGCGTGTCGTCCCCCACTTGCGACAGGTCCCAGATGCGACGAAAAGAATAATTTCCCTATAGCTGACTAATTAGTTAGGGACTTAGGGTGGAAAATCTTAACAACCCTAAACTCTCGTTTTTCCCTTATCTTTGCAATTCGATTTAGCTACATTTCAGGGCCCGATCAAAGTACTTTTGTGCAAGGGAAGCCTGCCTTTTTTTTTAGGGGGCCCCCTCGCCTTTGGGGGCCCCCCGAGGCAAATACGCAACTCCAATTAATGGGCCAAACATTATGCAATGTGGCGACCAAACTTTTAATAAAGTAAAAGGTTAC